>OU343160.1:214332799-214757212 GCA_910595825.1 Philhelius pedissequus | reverse complement strand
GTCAGTCTGTCAGTCTGTCAGTCTGTCAGTCTGTCAGTCTGTCAGTCTGTCAGTCTGTCAGTCTGTCAGTCTGTCAGTCTGTCAGTCTGTCAGTCTGTCAGTCTGTCAGTCCTGTCAGTCTGTCAGTCTGTCAGTCTGTCAGTCTGTCAGTCTGTCAGTCTGTCAGTCTGTCAGTCTGTCAGTCTGTCAGTCTGTCAGTCTGTCAGTCTGTCAGTCTGTCAGTCTGTCAGTCTGTCAGTCTGTCAGTCTGTCAGTCTGTCAGTCTGTCAGTCTGTCAGTCTGTCAGTCTGTCAGTCTGTCAGTCTGTCAGTCTGTCAGTCTGTCAGTCTGTCAGTCTGTCAGATCTGTCAGTCTGTCAGTCTGTCCAGCCTGTCAGTCTGTCAGTCTGTCAGTCTGTCAGTCTGTCAGTCTGTCAGTCTGTCAGTCTGTCAGTCTGTCAGTCTGTCAGTCTGTCAGTCTGTCAGTCTGTACAGTCTGTCAGTCTGTCAGTCTGTCAGTCTGTCAGTCTGTCAGTCTGTCAGTCTGTCAGTCTGTCAGTCTGTCAGTCTGTCAGTCTGTCAGTCTGTCAGTCTGTCAGTCTGTCAGTCTTCAGTCTGTCAGTCTGTCAGTCTGTCAGTCTGTCAGTCTGTCAGTCTGTCAGTCTGTCAGTCTGTCAGTCTGTCAGTCTGTCAGTCTGTCAGTCTGTCAGTCCTGTCAGTCTGTCAGTCTGTCAGTCTGTCAGTCTGTCAGTCTGTCAGTCCTGTCAGTCTGTCAGTCTGTCAGTCTGTCAGTCTGTCAGTCTGTCAGTCTGTCAGTCTGTCAGTCTGTCAGTCTGTCAGTCTGTCAGTCTGTCAGTCTGTCAGTCTGTCAGTCTGTCAGTCTGTCAGTCTGTCAGTCTGTCAGTCTGTCAGTCTGTCAGTCTGTCAGTCTGTCAGTCTGTCAGTCTGTCAGTCTGTCAGTCTGTCAGTCTGTCAGTCTGTCAGTCTGTCAGTCTGTCAGTCTGTCAGTCTGTCAGTCTGTCAGTCTGTCAGTCCTGGTCAGTCTGTCGTCTGTCAGTCTGTCAGTCTGTCCAGTCTGTCAGTCTGTCAGTCTGTCAGTCTGTCAGTCTGTCAGTCTGTCAGTCTGTCAGTCTGTCAGTCTGTCAGTCTGTCAGTCTGTCTGTCTGTCAGTCTGTCAGTCTGTCAGTCTGTCAGTCTGTCAGTCTGTCAGTCTGTCAGTCTGTCAGTCTGTCAGGTCTGTCAGTCTGTCAGTCTGTCAGTCTGTCAGTCTGTCAGTCTGTCAGTCTGTCAGTCTGTCAGTCTGTCAGTCTGTCAGTCTGTCAGTCTGTCAGTCTGTCAGTCTGTCAGTCTGTCAGTCTGTCAGTCTGTCAGTCTGTCAGTCTGTCAGTCTGTCAGTCTGTCAGTCTGTCAGTCTGTCAGTCTGTCAGTCTTTCAGTCTGTCAGTCTGTCAGTCTGTCAGTCTGTCAGTCTGTCAGTCTGTCAGTCTGTCAGTCTGTCAGTCTGTCAGTCTGTCAGGTCTGTCAGTCTGTCAGTCTGTCTGTCAGTCTGTCAGTCTGTCAGTCTGTCAGTCTGTCAGTCTGTCAGTCTGTCAGTCCTGTCAGTCTGTCAGTCTGTCAGTCTGTCAGTCTGTCAGTCTGTCAGTCCTGTCAGTCTGTCAGTCTGTCAGTCTGTCAGTCTGTCAGTCTGGTCAGTCTGTCAGTCTGTCAGTCTGTCAGTCTGTCAGTCTGTCAGTCTGTCAGTCTGTCAGTCTGTCAGTCTGTCAGTCTGTCAGTCTGTCAGTCTGTCAGTCTGTCAGTCTGTCAGTCTGTCAGTCTGTCAGTCTGTCAGTCTGTCAGTCTGTCAGTCTGTCAGTCTGTCAGTCTGTCAGTCTGTCAGTCTGTCAGTCTGTCAGTCTGTCAGTCTGTCAGTCTGTCAGTCTGTCAGTCTGTCAGTCTGTCAGTCTGTCAGTCTGTCAGTCTGTTCAGTCTGTCAGTCTGTCAGTCTGTCAGTCTGTCAGTCTGTCAGTCTGTCAGTCTGTCAGTCTGTCAGTCTGTCAGTCTGTCAGTCTGTCAGTCTGTCAGTCTGTCAGTCTGTCAGTCTGTCAGTCTGTCAGTCTGTCGTCAGTCTGCTGTCAGTCTGTCAGTCTGTCAGTCTGTCAGTCTGTCAGTCTGTCAGTCTGTCAGTCGTGCGGTCTGTCGGTCTGTCAGTCTGTCAGTCTGTCAGTCTGTCAGTCTGTCAGTCTGTCAGTCTGTCAGTCTGTCAGTCTGTCAGTCTGTCAGTCTGTCAGTCTGTCAGTCTGTCAGTCTGTCAGTCTGTCAGTCTGTCAGTCTGTCAGTCTGTCAGTCTGTCAGTCTGTCAGTCTGTCAGTCTGTCAGTCTGTCAGTCAGTCTGTCAGTCTGTCAGTCTGTCAGTCTGTAGTCTGTCAGTCTGTCAGTCTGTCAGTCTGTCAGTCTGTCAGTCTGTCAGTCTGTCAGTCTGTCAGTCTGTCAGTCTGTCAGTCTGTCAGTCTGTCAGTCTGTCAGTCTGTCAGTCTGTCAGTCTGTCAGTCTGTCAGTCTGTCAGTCTGTCAGTCTGTCAGTCTGTCAGTCTGTCAGTCTGTCAGTCTGTCAGTCTGTCAGTCTGTCAGTCTGTCAGTCTGTCAGTCTGTCAGTCTCAGTCTGTCAGTCTGTCAGTCTGTCAGTCTGTCAGTCTGTCAGTCGTCAGTCCTGTCAGTCTGTCAGTCTGTCAGTCTGTCAGTCTGTCAGTCTGTCAGTCTGTCAGTCTGTCAGTCTGTCAGTCTGTCAGTCTGTCAGTCTGTCAGTCTGTCAGTCTGTCAGTCTGTCAGTCTGTCAGTCTGTCAGTCTGTCAGTCTGTCAGTCTGTCAGTCTGTCAGTCTGTCAGTCTGTCAGTCTGTCAGTCTGTCAGTCTGTCAGTCTGTCAGTCTGTCAGTCTGTCAGTCTGTCAGTCTGTCAGTCTGTCAGTCTGTCAGTCTGTCAGTCTGTCAGTCTGTCAGTCTGTCAGTCTGTCAGTCTGTCAGTCTGTCAGTCTGTCAGTCTGTCAGTCTGTCAGTCTGTCAGTCTGTCAGTCTGTCAGTCTGTCAGTCTGTCAGTCTGTCAGTCTGTCAGTCTGTCAGTCTGTCAGTCTGTCAGTCTGTCAGTCTGTCAGTCCTGTCAGTCTGTCAGTCTGTCAGTCTGTCAGTCTCTGTCAGTCTGTCAGTCTGTCAGTCTGTCAGTCTGTCAGTCTGTCAGTCTGTCAGTCTGTCAGTCTGTCAGTCTGTCAGTCTGTCAGTCTGTCAGTCTGTCAGTCTGTCAGTCTGTCAGTCTGTCAGTCTGTCAGTCTGTCAGTCTGTCAGTCTGTCAGTCTGTCAGTCCTGTCAGTCTGTCAGTCTGTCAGTCTGTCAGTCTGTCAGTCTGTCAGTCTGTCAGTCTGTCAGTCTGTCAGTCTGTCAGTCTGTCAGTCTGTCAGTCTGTCAGTCTGTCAGTCTGTCAGGTCTGTCAGTCTGTCAGTCTGTCAGTCTGTCAGTCTGTCAGTCTGTCAGTCTGTCAGTCTGTCAGTCTGTCATCTGTCAGTCTGTCAGTCTGTCAGTCTGTCAGTCTGTCAGTCTGTCAGTCTGTCAGTCTGTCAGTCTGTCAGTCTGTCAGTCTGTCAGTCTGTCAGTCTGTCAGTCTGTCAGTCTGTCAGTCTGTCAGTCTGTCAGTCTGTCAGTCTAGTCTGTCAGTCTGTCAGTCTGTCAGTCTGTCAGTCTGTCAGTCTGTCAGTCTGTCAGTCTGTCTGTCAGTCTGTCAGTCTGTCAGTCTGTCAGTCTGTCAGTCTGTCAGTCTGTCAGTCTGTCAGTCTGTCAGTCTGTCAGTCTGTCAGTCTGTCAGTCTGTCAGTCTGTCAGTCTGTCAGTCTGTCAGTCTGTCAGTCTGTCAGTCTGTCAGTCTGTCAGTCTGTCAGTCTGTCAGTCTGTCAGTCTGTCAGTCTGTCAGTCTGTCAGTCTGTCAGTCTGTCAGTCTGTCAGTCTGTCAGTCTGTCAGTCTGTCAGTCTGTCAGTCTGTCAGTCTGTCAGTCTGTCAGTCTGTCAGTCTGTCAGTCTGTCAGTCTGTCAGTCTGTCAGTCTGTCAGTCTGTCAGTCTGTCAGTCTGTCAGTCTGTCAGTCTGTCAGTCTGTCAGTCTGTCAGTCTGTCAGTCGTCAGTCTGTCAGTCTGTCAGTCTGTCAGTCTGTCAGTCTGTCAGTCTGTCAGTCTGTCAGTCTGTCAGTCTGTCAGTCTGTCAGTCTGTCAGTCTGTCAGTCTGTCAGTCTGTCAGTCTGTCAGTCTGTCAGTCTGTCAGTCTGTCAGTCTGTCAGTCTGTCAGTCTGTCAGTCTGTCAGTCTGTCAGTCTGTCAGTCTGTCAGTCTGTCATCTGTCAGTCTGTCAGTCTGTCAGTCTGTCAGTCTGTCAGTCTGTCAGTCTGTCAGTCTGTCAGTCTGTCAGTCTGTCAGTCTGTCAGTCTGTCAGTCTGTCAGTCTGTCAGTCTGTCAGTCTGTCAGTCTGTCAGTCTGTCAGTCTGTCAGTCTGTCAGTCTGTCAGTCTGTCAGTCGTCAGTCTGTCAGTCTGTCAGTCTGTCAGTCTGTCAGTCTGTCAGTCTGTCAGTCTGTCAGTCTGTCAGTCTGTCAGTCTGTCAGTCTGTCAGTCTGTCAGTCTGTCAGTCTGTCAGTCTGTCAGTCTGTCAGTCTGTCAGTCTGTCCAGTCTGTCAGTCTGTCAGTCTGTCAGTCTGTCAGTCTGTCAGTCTGTCAGTCTGTCAGTCTGTCAGTCTGTCAGTCTGTCAGTCTGTCAGTCTGTCAGTCTGTCAGTCTGTCAGTCTGTCAGTCTGTCAGTCTGTCAGTCTGTCAGTCTGTCAGTCTGTCAGTCTGTCAGTCTGTCAGTCTGTCAGTCTGTCAGGTCTGTCAGTCTGTCAGTCTGTCAGTCTGTCAGTCTGTCAGTCTGTCTGTCAGTCTGTCAGTCTGTCAGTCTGTCAGTCTGTCAGTCTGTCAGTCTGTCAGTCTGTCAGTCTGTCAGTCTGTCAGTCTGTCAGTCTGTCAGTCTGTCAGTCTGTCAGTCTGTCAGTCTGTCAGTCTGTCAGTCTGTCAGTCTGTCAGTCTGTCAGTCTGTCAGTCTGTCAGTCTGTCAGTCTGTCAGTTCTGTCAGTCTGTCTGTCAGTCTGTCAGTCTGTCAGTCTGTCAGTCTGTCAGTCTGTCAGTCTGTCAGTCTGTCAGTCTGTCAGTCTGTCAGTCTGTCAGTCTGTCAGTCTGTCAGTCTGTCAGTCTGTCAGTCTGTCAGTCTGTCAGTCTGTCAGTCTGTCAGTCTGTCAGTCTGTCAGTCTGTCAGTCCTGTCAGTCTGTCAGTCTGTCAGTCTGTCAGTCTGTCAGTCTGTCAGTCTGTCAGTCTGTCAGTCTGTCAGTCTGTCAGTCTGTCAGTCTGTCAGTCAGTTTGTCAGTCTGTCAGTCTGTCAGTCTGTCAGTCTGTAAGTCTGTCAGTCTGTCAGTCTGTCAGTCTGTCAGTCTGTCAGTCTGTCAGTCTGTCAGTCTGTCAGTCTGTCAGTCTGTCAGTCTGTCAGTCTGTCAGTCTGTCAGTCTGTCAGTCTGTCAGTCTGTCAGTCTGTCATCTGTCAGTCTGTCAGTCTGTCAGTCTGTCAGTCTGTCAGTCTGTCAGTCTGTCAGTCTGTCAGTCTGTCAGTCTGTCAGTCTGTCAGTCTGTCAGTCTGTCAGTCTGTCAGTCTGTCAGTCTGTCAGTCTGTCAGTCTGTCAGTCTGTCAGTCTGTCAGTCTGTCAGTCTGTCAGTCTGACAGTCTGTCAGTCTGTCAGTCTGTCAGTCTGTCAGTCTGTCAGTCTGTCAGTCTGTCAGTCTGTCAGTCTGTCAGTCTGTCAGTCTGTCAGTCTGTCAGTCTGTCAGTCTGTCAGTCTGTCAGTCTGTCAGTCTGTCAGTCTGTCCAGTCTGTCAGTCTGTCAGTCTGTCAGTCTGTCAGTCTGTCAGTCTGTCAGTCTGTCAGTCTGTCAGTCTGTCAGTCTGTCAGTCTGTCAGTCTGTCAGTCTGTCAGTCTGTCAGTCTGTCAGTCTGTCAGTCTGTCAGTCTGTCAGTCTGTCAGTCTGTCAGTCTGTCAGTCTGTCAGTCTGTCAGTCTGTCAGTCTGTCAGTCGTCAGTCTGTCAGTCTGTCAGTCTGTCAGTCTGTCAGTCTGTCAGTCTGTCAGTCTGTCAGTCTGTCAGTCTGTCAGTCTGTCAGTCTGTCAGGCTGTCAGTCTGTCAGTCCTGTCAGTCTGTCAGTCTGTCAGTCTGTCAGTCTGTCAGTCTGTCAGTCTGTCAGTCCTGTCAGTCTGTCAGTCTGTCGTCAGTCTGTCAGTCTGTCAGTCTGTCAGTCTGTCAGTCTGTCAGTCTGTCAGTCTGTCAGTCTGTCAGTCTGTCAGTCTGTCAGTCTGTCAGTCTGTCAGTCTGTCAGTCTGTCAGTCTGTCAGTCTGTCAGTCTGTCAGTCTGTCAGTCTGTCAGTCTGTCAGTCTGTCAGTCTGTCAGTCTGTCAGTCTGTCAGTCTGTCAGTCTGTCAGTCTGTCAGTCTGTCAGTCTGTCAGTCTGTCAGTCTGTCAGTCTGTCAGTCTGTCAGTCTGTCAGTCGCTGTCAGTCTGTCAGTCTGTCAGTCTGTCAGTCTGTCAGTCTGTCAGTCTGTCAGTCTGTCAGTCTGTCAGTCTGTCAGTCTGTCAGTCTGTCAGTCTGTCAGTCTGTCAGTCTGTCAGTCTGTCAGTCTGTCCAGTCTGTCAGTCTGTCAGTCTGTCAGTCTGTCAGTCTGTCAGTCTGTCAGTCTGTCAGTCTGTCTGTCAGTCTGTCAGTCTGTCAGTCTGTCAGTCTGTCAGTCTGTCAGTCTGTCAGTCTGTCAGTCTGTCAGTCGTCAGTCTGTCAGTCTGTCAGTCTGTCAGTCTGTCAGTCTGTCAGTCTGTCAGTCTGTCAGTCTGTCAGTCTGTCAGTCTGTCAGTTCTGTCAGTCTGTCAGTCTGTCAGTCTGTCAGTCTGTCAGTCTGTCAGTCTGTCAGTCTGTCAGTCTGTCAGTCTGTCAGTCTGTCAGTCTGTCAGTCTGTCAGGTCTGTCAGTCTGTCAGTCTGTCAGTCTGTCAGTCTGTCAGTCTGTCAGTCTGTCAGTCTGTCAGTCTGTCAGTCTGTCAGTCTGTCAGTCTGTCAGTCTGTCAGGTCAGTCTGTCAGTCTGTCAGTCTGTCAGTCTGTCAGTCTGTCAGTCTGTCAGTCTGTCAGTCTGTCAGTCTGTCAGTCTGTCAGTCTGTCAGTCTGTCAGTCTGTCAGTCTGTCAGTCTGTCAGTCAGTCTGTCAGTCTGTCAGTCTGTCAGTCTGTCAGTCTGTCAGTCTGTCAGTCTGTCTGTCAGTCTGTCAGTCTGTCAGTCTGTCAGTCTGTCAGTCTGTCAGTCTGTCAGTCTGTCAGTCTGTCAGTCTGTCAGTCTCGAGTCTCAGTCTGTCAGTCTGTCAGTCTGTCAGTCTGTCAGTCTGTCAGTCTGTCAGTCTGTCAGTCTGTCAGTCTGTCAGTCTGTCAGTCAGTCTGTCAGTCAGTCTCTGTCAGTCTGTCAGTCTGTCGTCTGTCAGTCTGTCAGTCTGTCAGTCTGTCAGTCTGTCAGTCTGTCAGTCTGTCAGTCTGTCAGTCTGTCAGTCTGTCAGTCTGTCAGTCTGTCAGTCTGTCAGTCTGTCAGTCTGTCAGTCTGTCAGTCTGTCAGTCTGTCAGTCTGTCAGTCTGTCAGTCTGTCTGTCAGTCTGTAAGTCTGTCAGTCTGTCAGTCTGTCAGTCTGTCAGTCTGTCAGTCTGTCAGTCTGTCAGTCTGTCAGTCTGTCAGTCTGTCAGTCTGTCAGTCTGTCAGTCTGTCAGTCTGTCAGTCTGTCAGTCTGTCAGTCTGTCAGTCTGTCAGTCTGTCAGTCTGTCAGTCTGTCAGTCTGTCAGTCTGTCAGTCTGTCAGTCTCTGTCAGTCTGTCAGTCTGTCAGTCTGTCAGTCTGGTCTGTCAGTCTGTCAGTCTGTCAGTCTCAGTCTGTCAGTCTGTCAGTCTGTCAGTCTGTCAGTCTGTCAGTCTGTCAGTCTGTCAGTCCTGTCAGTCTGTCAGTCTGTCAGTCTGTCCTCAGTCTGTCAGTCTGTCAGTCTGTCAGTCTGTCAGTCTGTCAGTCTGTCAGTCTGTCAGTCTGTCAGTCTGTCAGTCTGTCAGTCTGTCAGTCTGTCGTCTGTCAGTCTGTCAGTCTGTCAGTCTGTCAGTCTGTCAGTCTGTCAGTCTGTCAGTCTGTCAGTCTGTCAGTCTGTCAGTCTGTCAGTCTGTCAGTCTGTCAGTCTGTCAGTCTGTCAGTCTGTCAGTCTGTCAGTCTGTCAGTCTGTCAGTCTGTCAGTCTGTCAGTCTGTCAGTCTGTCAGTCTGTCAGTCTGTCAGTCTGTCAGTCTGTCAGTCTGTCAGTCTGTCAGTCTGTCAGTCTGTCAGTCTGTCAGTCTGTCAGTCTGTCAGTCTGTCAGTCTGTCAGTCTGTCAGTCTGTCAGTCTGTCAGTCTGTCAGTCTGTCAGTCTGTCAGCTGTCAGTCTGTCAGTCTGTCAGTCTGTCAGTCTGTCAGTCTGTCAGTCTGTCAGTCTGTCAGTCTGTCAGTCTGTCAGTCTGTCAGTCTGTCAGTCCTGTCAGTCTGTCAGTCTGTCAGTCTGTCAGTCTGTCAGTCTGTCAGTCTGTCAGTCTGTCAGTCTGTCAGTCTGTCAGTCTGTCAGTCTGTCAGTCTGTCAGTCTGTCAGTCTGTCAGTCTGTCAGTCTGTCAGTCTGTCCTCTGTCAGTCTGTCAGTCTGTCAGTCTGTCAGTCTGTCAGTCTGTCAGTCTGTCAGTCTGTCAGTCTGTCAGTCTGTCAGTCTGTCAGTCTGTCAGTCTGTCAGTCTGTCAGTCTGTCAGTCTCAGTCTGTCAGTCTGTCAGTCTGTCAGTCTGTCAGTCTGTCAGTCTGTCAGTCTGTCAGTCTGTCAGTCTGTCAGTCTGTCAGTCTGTCAGTCTGTCAGTCTGTCAGTCTGTCAGTCTGTCAGTCTGTCAGTCTGTCAGTCTGTCAGTCTGTCAGTCTGTCAGTCTGTCAGTCTGTCAGTCTGTCAGTCTGTCAGTCTGTCAGTCTGTCAGTCTGTCAGTCTGTCAGTCTGTCAGTCTGTCAGTCTGTCAGTCGTCAGTCTGTCAGTCTGTCAGTCTGTCAGTCTGTCAGTCTGTCAGTCTGTCAGTCTGTCAGTCTGTCAGTCTGTCAGTCTGTCAGTCTGTCAGTCTGTCAGTCTGTCAGTCTGTCAGTCTCTCAGTCTGTCAGTCTGTCAGTCTGTCAGTCTGTCAGTCTGTCAGTCTGTCAGTCTGTCAGTCTGTCAGTCTGTCAGTCTGTCAGTCTGTCAGTCTGTCAGTCTGTCAGTCTGTCAGTCTGTCAGTCTGTCAGTCTGTCAGTCTGTCAGTCTGTCAGTCTGTCAGTCTGTCAGTCTGTCAGTCTGTCAGTCTGTCAGTCTGTCAGTCTGTCAGTCTGTCAGTCTGTCAGTCTGTCAGTCTGTCAGTCTGTCAGTCTGTCAGTCTGTCAGTCTGTCAGTCTGTCAGTCTGTCAGTCTGTCAGTCTGTCAGTCTGTCAGTCTGTCAGTCTGTCAGTCTGTCAGTCTGTCAGTCTGTCAGTCTGTCAGTCTGTCAGTCTGTCAGTCTGTCAGTCTGTCAGTCTGTCAGTCTGTCAGTCTGTCAGTCTGTCAGTCTGTCAGTCTGTCAGTCTGTCAGTCTGTCAGTCTGTCAGTCTGTCAGTCTGTCAGTCTGTCAGTCTGTCAGTCTGTCAGTCTGTCAGTCTGTCAGTCTGTCAGTCTGTCAGTCTGTCAGTCTGTCAGTCTGTCAGTCTGTCAGTCTGTCAGTCTGTCAGTCTGTCAGTCTGTCAGTCTGTCAGTCTGTCAGTCTGTCAGTCTGTCAGTCTGTCAGTCTGTCAGTCTGTCAGTCTGTCAGTCCTGTCAGTCTGTCAGTCTGTCAGTCTGTCAGTCTGTCAGTCTGTCAGTCTGTCAGTCTGTCAGTCTGTCAGTCTGTCAGTCTGTCAGTCTGTCAGTCTGTCAGTCTGTCAGTCTGTCAGTCTGTCAGTCTGTCAGTCTGTCAGTCTGTCAGTCTGTCAGTCTGTCAGTCTGTCAGTCTGTCAGTCTGTCAGTCTGACAGTCTGACAGTCTGTCAGTCTGTCAGTCTGTCAGTCTGTCAGTCTGTCAGTCTGTCAGTCTGTCAGTCTGTCAGTCTGTCAGTCTGTCAGTCTGTCAGTCTGTCAGTCTGTCAGCCTGTCAGTCTGTCAGTCTGTCAGTCTGTCAGTCTGTCAGTCTGTCAGTCTGTCAGTCTGTCAGTCTGTCAGTCTGTCAGTCTGTCAGTCTGTCAGTCTGTCAGTCTGTCAGTCTGTCAGTCTGTCAGTCTGTCAGTCTGTCAGTCTGTCAGTCTGTCAGTCTGTCAGTCTGTCAGTCTGTCGAGTCTGTCAGTCTGTCAGTCTCAGTCTGTCAGTCTGTCAGTCTGTCAGTCTGTCAGTCTGTTAGTCTGTCAGTCTGTCAGTCTGTCAGTCTGTCAGTCTGTCAGTCTGTCAGTCTGTCAGTCTGTCAGTCTGTCAGTCTGTCAGTCTGTCAGTCTGTCAGTCTGTCAGTCTGTCAGTCTGTCAGTCTGTCAGTCTGTCAGTCTGTCAGTCTGTCAGTCTGTCAGTCTGTCAGTCTGTCAGTCTGTCAGTCTGTCAGTCTGTCAGTCTGTCAGTCTGTCAGTCTGTCAGTCTGTCAGTCTGTCAGTCTGTCAGTCTGTCAGTCTGTCAGTCTGTCAGTCCTGTCAGTCTGTCAGTCTGTCAGTCTGTCAGTCTGTCAGTCTGTCAGTCTGTCAGTCTGTCAGTCTGTCAGTCTGTCAGTCTGTCAGTCTGTCAGTCTGTCAGTCTGTCAGTCTGTCAGTCTGTCAGTCTGTCAGTCTGTCAGTCTGTCAGTCTGTCAGTCTGTCAGTCTGTCAGTCTGTCAGTCTGTCAGTCTGTCAGTCTGTCAGTCTGTCAGTCTGTCAGTCTGTCAGTCTGTCAGTCTGTCAGTCTGTCAGTCTGTCAGTCTGTCAGTCTGTCAGTCTGTCAGTCTGTCAGTCTGTCAGTCTGTCAGTCTGTCAGTCTGTCAGTCTGTCAGTCTGTCAGTCTGTCAGTCTGTCAGTCTGTCAGTCTGTCAGTCTGTCAGTCTGTCAGTCTGTCAGTCTGTCAGTCTGTCAGTCTGTCAGTCTGTCAGCTGTCTGTCAGTCTGTCAGTCTGTCAGTCTGTCAGTCCTGTCAGTCTGTCAGTCTGTCAGTCTGTCAGTCTGTCAGTCTGTCAAGTCTGTCAGTCTGTCAGTTAGTCTGTCAGTCTGTCAGTCTGTCAGTCTGTCAGTCTGTCAGTCTGTCAGTCTGTCAGTCTGTCATCGTCATCTGTCAGTCTGTCAGTCCTGTCAGTCTGTCAGTCTGTCAGTCTGTCAGTCTGTCAGTCTGTCAGTCTGTCAGTCTGTCAGTCTGTCAGTCTGTCAGTCTGTCAGTCTGTCAGTCTGTCAGTCTGTCAGTCTGTCAGTCTGTCAGTCTGTCAGTCTGTCAGTCTGTCAGTCTGTCAGTCTGTCAGTCTGTCAGTCTGTCAGTCTGTCAGTCTGTCAGTCTGTCAGTCTGTCAGTCTGTCAGTCTGTCAGTCTGTCAGTCTGTCAGTCTGTCAGTCTGTCAGTTGTCAGTCTGTCAGTCTGTCAGTCTGTCAGTCTGTCAGTCTGTCAGTCTGTCAGTCTGTCAGTCTGTCAGTCCTGTCAGTCTGTCAGTCTGTCAGTCTGTCAGTCTGTCAGTCTGTCAGTCTGTCAGTCTGTCAGTCTGTCAGTCTGTCAGTCTGTCAGTCTGTCAGTCTGTGTCTGTCAGTCTGTCAGTCTGTCAGTCTGTCAGTCTGTCAGTCTGTCAGTCTGTCAGTCTGTCAGTCTGTCAGTCTGTCAGTCTGTCAGTCTGTCAGTCTGTCAGTCTGTCAGTCTGTCAGTCTGTCAGTCTGTCAGTCTGTCAGAGTCTGTCTGTCAGTCTGTCAGTCTGTCAGTCTGTCAGTCTGTCAGTCTGTCAGTCTGTCAGTCTGTCAGTCTGTCAGTCTGTCAGTCTGTCAGTCTGTCAGTCTGTCAGTCTGTCAGTCTGTCAGTCTGTCAGTCTGTCAGTCTGTCAGTCTGTCAGTCTGTCAGTCTGTCAGTCTGTCAGTCTGTCAGTCTGTCAGTCTGTCAGTCTGTCAGTCTGTCAGTCTGTCAGTCTGTCAGTCTGTCAGTCTGTCAGTCTGTCAGTCTGTCAGTCTGTCAGTCTGTCAGTCTGTCAGTCTGTCAGTCTGTCAGTCTGTCAGTCTGTCAGTCTGTCAGTCTGTCAGTCTGTCAGTCTGTCAGTCTGTCAGTCTGTCAGTCTGTCAGTCTGTCAGTCTGTCAGTCTGTCAGTCTGTCAGTCTGTCAGTCTGTCAGTCTGTCAGTCTGTCAGTCTGTCAGTCTGTCAGTCTGTCAGTCTGTCAGTCTGTCAGTCTGTCAGTCTGTCAGTCTGTCAGTCTGTCAGTCTGTCAGTCTGTCAGTCTGTCAGTCTGTCAGTCTGTCAGTCTGTCAGTCTGTCAGTGTCTGTCAGTCTGTCAGTCTGTCAGTCTGTCAGTCTGTCAGTCTGTCAGTCTGTCAGTCTGTCAGTCTGTCAGTCTGTCAGTCTGTCAGTCTGTCAGTCTGTCAGTCTGTCAGTCTGTCAGTCTGTCAGTCTGTCAGTCTGTCAGTCTGTCAGTCTGTCAGTCTGTCAGTCTGTCAGTCTGTCAGTCTGTCAGTCTGTCAGTCTGTCAGTCTGTCAGTCTGTCAGTCTGTCAGTCTGTCAGTCTGTCAGTCTGTCAGTCTGTCAGTCTGTCAGTCTGTCAGTCTGTCAGTCTGTCAGTCTGTCAGTCTGTCAGTCTGTCAGTCTGTCAGTCTGTCAGTCTGTCAGTCTGTCAGTCTGTCAGTCTGTCAGTCTGTCAGTCTGTCAGTCTGTCAGTCTGTCAGTCTGTCAGTCTGTCAGTCTGTCAGTCTGTCAGTCTGTCAGTCTGTCAGTCTGTCAGTCTGTCAGTCTGTCAGTCTGTCTCAGTCTGTCAGTCAGTCTGTCAGTCTGTCAGTCTGTCAGTCTGTCAGTCTGTCAGTCTGTCAGTCTGTCAGTCTGTCAGTCTGTCAGTCTGTCAGTCTGTCAGTCTGTCAGTCTGTCAGTCTGTCAGTCTGTCAGTCTGTCAGTCTGTCAGTCTGTCAGTCTGTCAGTCTGTCAGTCTGTCAGTCTGTCAGTCTGTCAGTCTGTCAGTCTGTCAGTCTGTCAGTCTGTCAGTCTGTCAGTCTGTCAGTCTGTCAGTCTGTCAGTCTGTCAGTCTGTCAGTCTGTCAGTCTGTCAGTCTGTCAGTCTGTCAGTCTGTCAGTCTGTCAGTCTGTCAGTCTGTCAGTCTGTCAGTCTGTCAGTCTGTCAGTCTGTCAGTCTGTCAGTCTGTCAGTCTGTCAGTCTGTCAGTCTGTCAGTCTGTCAGTCTGTCAGTCTGTCAGTCTGTCAGTCTGTCAGTCTGTCAGTCTGTCAGTCTGTCAGTCTGTCAGTCTGTCAGTCTGTCAGTCTGTCAGTCTGTCAGTCTGTCAGTCTGTCAGTCTGTCAGTCTGTCAGTCTGTCAGTCTGTCAGTCTGTCAGTCTGTCAGTCTGTCAGTCTGTCAGTCTGTCAGTCTGTCAGTCTGTCAGTCTGTCAGTCTGTCAGTCTGTCAGTCTGTCAGTCTGTCAGTCTGTCAGTCTGTCAGTCTGTCAGTCTGTCAGTCTGTCAGTCTGTCAGTCTGTCAGTCTGTCAGTCTGTCAGTCTGTCAGTCTGTCAGTCTGTCAGTCTGTCAGTCTGTCAGTCTGTCAGTCTGTCAGTCTGTCAGTCTGTCAGTCTGTCAGTCTGTCAGTCTGTCAGTCTGTCAGTCTGTCAGTCTGTCAGTCTGTCAGTCTGTCAGTCTGTCAGTCTGTCAGTCTGTCAGTCTGTCAGTCTGTCAGTCTGTCAGTCTGTCAGTCTGTCAGTCTGTCAGTCTGTCAGTCTGTCAGTCTGTCAGTCTGTCAGTCTGTCAGTCTGTCAGTCTGTCAGTCTGTCAGTCTGTCAGTCTGTCAGTCTGTCAGTCTGTCAGTCTGTCAGTCTGTCAGTCTGTCAGTCTGTCAGTCTGTCAGTCTGTCAGTCTGTCAGTCTGTCAGTCTGTCAGTCTGTCAGTCTGTCAGTCTGTCAGTCTGTCAGTCTGTCAGTCTGTCAGTCTGTCAGTCTGTCAGTCTGTCAGTCTGTCAGTCTGTCAGTCTGTCAGTCTGTCAGTCTGTCAGTCTGTCAGTCTGTCAGTCTGTCAGTCTGTCAGTCTGTCAGTCTGTCAGTCTGTCAGTCTGTCAGTCTGTCAGTCTGTCAGTCTGTCAGTCTGTCAGTCTGTCAGTCTGTCAGTCTGTCAGTCTGTCAGTCTGTCAGTCTGTCAGTCTGTCAGTCTGTCAGTCTGTCAGTCTGTCAGTCTGTCAGTCTGTCAGTCTGTCAGTCTGTCAGTCTGTCAGTCTGTCAGTCTGTCAGTCTGTCAGTCTGTCAGTCTGTCAGTCTGTCAGTCTGTCAGTCTGTCAGTCTGTCAGTCTGTCAGTCTGTCAGTCTGTCAGTCTGTCAGTCTGTCAGTCTGTCAGTCTGTCAGTCTGTCAGTCTGTCAGTCTGTCAGTCTGTCAGTCTGTCAGTCTGTCAGTCTGTCAGTCTGTCAGTCTGTCAGTCTGTCAGTCTGTCAGTCTGTCAGTCTGTCAGTCTGTCAGTCTGTCAGTCTGTCAGTCTGTCAGTCTGTCAGTCTGTCAGTCTGTCAGTCTGTCAGTCTGTCAGTCTGTCAGTCTGTCAGTCTGTCAGTCTGTCAGTCTGTCAGTCTGTCAGTCTGTCAGTCTGTCAGTCTGTCAGTCTGTCAGTCTGTCAGTCTGTCAGTCTGTCAGTCTGTCAGTCTGTCAGTCTGTCAGTCTGTCAGTCTGTCAGTCTGTCAGTCTGTCAGTCTGTCAGTCTGTCAGTCTGTCAGTCTGTCAGTCTGTCAGTCTGTCAGTCTGTCAGTCTGTCAGTCTGTCAGTCTGTCAGTCTGTCAGTCTGTCAGTCTGTCAGTCTGTCAGTCTGTCAGTCTGTCAGTCTGTCAGTCTGTCAGTCTGTCAGTCTGTCAGTCTGTCAGTCTGTCAGTCTGTCAGTCTGTCAGTCTGTCAGTCTGTCAGTCTGTCAGTCTGTCAGTCTGTCAGTCTGTCAGTCTGTCAGTCTGTCAGTCTGTCAGTCTGTCAGTCTGTCAGTCTGTCAGTCTGTCAGTCTGTCAGTCTGTCAGTCTGTCAGTCTGTCAGTCTGTCAGTCTGTCAGTCTGTCAGTCTGTCAGTCTGTCAGTCTGTCAGTCTGTCAGTCTGTCAGTCTGTCAGTCTGTCAGTCTGTCAGTCTGTCAGTCTGTCAGTCTGTCAGTCTGTCAGTCTGTCAGTCTGTCAGTCTGTCAGTCTGTCAGTCTGTCAGTCTGTCAGTCTGTCAGTCTGTCAGTCTGTCAGTCTGTCAGTCTGTCAGTCTGTCAGTCTGTCAGTCTGTCAGTCTGTCAGTCTGTCAGTCTGTCAGTCTGTCAGTCTGTCAGTCTGTCAGTCTGTCAGTCTGTCAGTCTGTCAGTCTGTCAGTCTGTCAGTCTGTCAGTCTGTCAGTCTGTCAGTCTGTCAGTCTGTCAGTCTGTCAGTCTGTCAGTCTGTCAGTCTGTCAGTCTGTCAGTCTGTCAGTCTGTCAGTCTGTCAGTCTGTCAGTCTGTCAGTCTGTCAGTCTGTCAGTCTGTCAGTCTGTCAGTCTGTCAGTCTGTCAGTCTGTCAGTCTGTCAGTCTGTCAGTCTGTCAGTCTGTCAGTCTGTCAGTCTGTCAGTCTGTCAGTCTGTCAGTCTGTCAGTCTGTCAGTCTGTCAGTCTGTCAGTCTGTCAGTCTGTCAGTCTGTCAGTCTGTCAGTCTGTCAGTCTGTCAGTCTGTCAGTCTGTCAGTCTGTCAGTCTGTCAGTCTGTCAGTCTGTCAGTCTGTCAGTCTGTCAGTCTGTCAGTCTGTCAGTCTGTCAGTCTGTCAGTCTGTCAGTCTGTCAGTCTGTCAGTCTGTCAGTCTGTCAGTCTGTCAGTCTGTCAGTCTGTCAGTCTGTCAGTCTGTCAGTCTGTCAGTCTGTCAGTCTGTCAGTCTGTCAGTCTGTCAGTCTGTCAGTCTGTCAGTCTGTCAGTCTGTCAGTCTGTCAGTCTGTCAGTCTGTCAGTCTGTCAGTCTGTCAGTCTGTCAGTCTGTCAGTCTGTCAGTCTGTCAGTCTGTCAGTCTGTCAGTCTGTCAGTCTGTCAGTCTGTCAGTCTGTCAGTCTGTCAGTCTGTCAGTCTGTCAGTCTGTCAGTCTGTCAGTCTGTCAGTCTGTCAGTCTGTCAGTCTGTCAGTCTGTCAGTCTGTCAGTCTGTCAGTCTGTCAGTCTGTCAGTCTGTCAGTCTGTCAGTCTGTCAGTCTGTCAGTCTGTCAGTCTGTCAGTCTGTCAGTCTGTCAGTCTGTCAGTCTGTCAGTCTGTCAGTCTGTCAGTCTGTCAGTCTGTCAGTCTGTCAGTCTGTCAGTCTGTCAGTCTGTCAGTCTGTCAGTCTGTCAGTCTGTCAGTCTGTCAGTCTGTCAGTCTGTCAGTCTGTCAGTCTGTCAGTCTGTCAGTCTGTCAGTCTGTCAGTCTGTCAGTCTGTCAGTCTGTCAGTCTGTCAGTCTGTCAGTCTGTCAGTCTGTCAGTCTGTCAGTCTGTCAGTCTGTCAGTCTGTCAGTCTGTCAGTCTGTCAGTCTGTCAGTCTGTCAGTCTGTCAGTCTGTCAGTCTGTCAGTCTGTCAGTCTGTCAGTCTGTCAGTCTGTCAGTCTGTCAGTCTGTCAGTCTGTCAGTCTGTCAGTCTGTCAGTCTGTCAGTCTGTCAGTCTGTCAGTCTGTCAGTCTGTCAGTCTGTCAGTCTGTCAGTCTGTCAGTCTGTCAGTCTGTCAGTCTGTCAGTCTGTCAGTCTGTCAGTCTGTCAGTCTGTCAGTCTGTCAGTCTGTCAGTCTGTCAGTCTGTCAGTCTGTCAGTCTGTCAGTCTGTCAGTCTGTCAGTCTGTCAGTCTGTCAGTCTGTCAGTCTGTCAGTCTGTCAGTCTGTCAGTCTGTCAGTCTGTCAGTCTGTCAGTCTGTCAGTCTGTCAGTCTGTCAGTCTGTCAGTCTGTCAGTCTGTCAGTCTGTCAGTCTGTCAGTCTGTCAGTCTGTCAGTCTGTCAGTCTGTCAGTCTGTCAGTCTGTCAGTCTGTCAGTCTGTCAGTCTGTCAGTCTGTCAGTCTGTCAGTCTGTCAGTCTGTCAGTCTGTCAGTCTGTCAGTCTGTCAGTCTGTCAGTCTGTCAGTCTGTCAGTCTGTCAGTCTGTCAGTCTGTCAGTCTGTCAGTCTGTCAGTCTGTCAGTCTGTCAGTCTGTCAGTCTGTCAGTCTGTCAGTCTGTCAGTCTGTCAGTCTGTCAGTCTGTCAGTCTGTCAGTCTGTCAGTCTGTCAGTCTGTCAGTCTGTCAGTCTGTCAGTCTGTCAGTCTGTCAGTCTGTCAGTCTGTCAGTCTGTCAGTCTGTCAGTCTGTCAGTCTGTCAGTCTGTCAGTCTGTCAGTCTGTCAGTCTGTCAGTCTGTCAGTCTGTCAGTCTGTCAGTCTGTCAGTCTGTCAGTCTGTCAGTCTGTCAGTCTGTCAGTCTGTCAGTCTGTCAGTCTGTCAGTCTGTCAGTCTGTCAGTCTGTCAGTCTGTCAGTCTGTCAGTCTGTCAGTCTGTCAGTCTGTCAGTCTGTCAGTCTGTCAGTCTGTCAGTCTGTCAGTCTGTCAGTCTGTCAGTCTGTCAGTCTGTCAGTCTGTCAGTCTGTCAGTCTGTCAGTCTGTCAGTCTGTCAGTCTGTCAGTCTGTCAGTCTGTCAGTCTGTCAGTCTGTCAGTCTGTCAGTCTGTCAGTCTGTCAGTCTGTCAGTCTGTCAGTCTGTCAGTCTGTCAGTCTGTCAGTCTGTCAGTCTGTCAGTCTGTCAGTCTGTCAGTCTGTCAGTCTGTCAGTCTGTCAGTCTGTCAGTCTGTCAGTCTGTCAGTCTGTCAGTCTGTCAGTCTGTCAGTCTGTCAGTCTGTCAGTCTGTCAGTCTGTCAGTCTGTCAGTCTGTCAGTCTGTCAGTCTGTCAGTCTGTCAGTCTGTCAGTCTGTCAGTCTGTCAGTCTGTCAGTCTGTCAGTCTGTCAGTCTGTCAGTCTGTCAGTCTGTCAGTCTGTCAGTCTGTCAGTCTGTCAGTCTGTCAGTCTGTCAGTCTGTCAGTCTGTCAGTCTGTCAGTCTGTCTATTCAAACTACTATGGAGTCTTCGGACTCCTACTCAAATAATAATAGAATTTTTTTTTAAACGGATGCGCGCATTAAAGGGTTTTGACTACCCTTAAAATGAAAAAGCACAGTACGAGCGTTAGGAAAGTAGGGAAGGATGCAAGAGGAGATACCGATGCACATTGGTTTTGAATTTCTGAATATCAAAATGGGAGGGGAAAATAGAGCCGAGTAAAGTATTCCACATTCACGTTGTACGGCTAAAGAAAGAATCTCTGTACTTGACAGTACGTCCGAAGTTGGGCTCAAGGGTAAACTGATGAGCATTCCTAGAAGCGCGAGTATTACGGTTGAAAAGGGGAGGAATCCAACTGGCTATTTCGCTGGAACAGTGTTTATAAAAATAGCGGTAAAATAGTGAGAGACATATAACATTTCGACGATGTTCTAGAGATGTAAATGTTTCCACTATAGTTGTATCGCCAATCATTCTTAGAGCTGTATTTTGAATTCTATCCAAAAGATTCAAATTAGTTTTGGGAGCTCCTGTCCAAATGAATGAAAGCCTTATAGATTACAGCCAGATCAGACGGGGAGAAGAATTTCTTGCACCTTCGAAAAAACCCAAACACTTTGCAGCGTTTTTGGCGACATCAAATATGTGTTCATTCCACAAGAGGTGGTCTGTGATGCACATTCCGAAGACTGAAAGCTGATCGGTTTCTTCAATGCTAGTGCCGCTCATGGATAGCGGCATGGGGGGTGGGTTCTGCTTTAACGACAGAAGACAGCACTGAGTTTTTGAAGCATTAAATTCTACATTTTTAATTCCCCATTGGACAATGCTGTCAAGATCAGAATTTAATCAGCTTATCATACGCTGCCGTTCCAGTTGCACATCCGAAAAACAAGGAGGTGCATCTAAAAACGAATATGAAAAGCTGAGAGTACTATCGTCAGCAAAACAATGATTTTTAAATCTACTTGGTATGACAACGAATGCAGAAAAAGTAGAGACAGATCCTTCAAGTTATTAAATCTCTTCAGAGATTCAAATAATGTTGTGTTTTAGACTTTACATCTGCAGTCTAATTACGCTTTTAAAGATTTATGTAAGCAAAAAAAGGAACTCTTCTTAAAAAAATCTGCATCAAATTTGCTTGAAAGCCGTGACTCTAAAGCCTTCTGGGCCAATGTTGTGAATTCTAAGTGACCATAATAGGTCAGTTATCAATCCCAATGGAGTGGATATACTGCAAATGCACTTTGAACAACTTTTCATACCTGAACCATGTCAGAAGTCCATAAGCTTTGCACTTCCTTTTATATATTTTGAAGAATTGGATGCCCCATTCTCAATGTTAGAACTGGTTGTTGCACTAAACAAAATGAAGAACAACAAGACTTCAGGGCTAGATGGCATTCCAGCTGAGTTCTACAAAAACGCCACTTCGAAGTTCCTTGAATTTATTTTAGTGCTCTTCAACAAAATGTTTGAGGAGGAGACGTTTCCATTAATTGCCCAGTCTTCAACTATTTCTGCAATTTTTAAAAAGGGTGACCCTATTTTACCTGAAAATTATAGAGGCATTTCTGTGCTTAGTTCTCTTAGGAAATTATTTACCCAGATCCTCTACTTCAGACTTGTGAGTTAGGTGGAATAAAACAACAACATAAGCTGCTTTCAGGCGGGCTTCCAAGCTAATCTCTCGACAATCGACCAAATCTTCACTCTCACGAGTGTTGCTAGGCGTTATTTAGACAAAAAAATACATCTTTACTCTTTTTTCATAGACTTTAAATCAGCATTTGACACCATTAACAGAAGATCTCTACTATTTAAGCTCACAACTATCGGGCCATCGACAAAATTTATTTGAATTCATTGCGGCTGTAGTTTCAAACGGTAGTAGTAAATCGAAACATTTTAGTTCTAATACGGGTGTTCCCCATGGTTGCATTTTAAGCCCGCTAATCTTTTCACTTTTTATTAATGACATTGAAGATCATATCCCTGGTGGTGTTACTTTAGGCGATTTATTTATTAAAGTCTTGCTCTACGCCGATGACTTGGTGATCTTAACTGATAACGCGATCACACTGCAGCTTTAAATAAACAAATTAAAACAATTTTGTGATCTATGCGAATTCCAAATAAATACCTCAAAGTCGAAGATTATGGTTTTTATGTCCCAACATCGTAGCACGAGAACCGACCGCAACTGGACCCTCAATGGTTCCAACTTAGAAGTTTTGAAAATATTTGAATATTTAGGCTACACATTAACTCATAACTTGAATATTGAAGTTCACATAAAAGATAAAATGAGTGTTGCAAAAACAGCTATAAATTGTATGTGGTCAAATTTTTTTTAATAACAAGCTTGCAGATCCGGTATTTAAGTTCAAAGTGTTTGAAGCAACCATCAAAAAAGTTATGGCAATGAAGTTTATGGATACAATCAAGTGTAAGGAATCGAAGCTATCCAAAGATAGTATCTTTAGACTCCAGATAAACATGCCCAATTATGCTATATTGATTGAATCGGGACTTCCTCCAATTTGTATTATGAACTCAAAAGCAAACACAGACTATATATCGAAGGTAACTTGCACAAGAGGATCCTATTAGTGTGTTTCAATTGTCGGTATACACCTTTTAAAGATTGGTATGACATGGCCTCGGCACAAAACTTTCCTCTGGGTTAGGTTCCAAATGATTTTATTTCATACAAATTACAAAAGTTTAGTGTATCATTCATTTTTCAAACATGGTTTACGCCGTCTGTCAGTTGACAATTATTAATACTTAATTAATTAATTTTGTTTAATATACAAAATTGAAACATAAAATTAAAAAAGTTCTTCTAAGATCCGTTTTCTGTAGTTAAGTGCTAGCTTGGTGTAGTTGTAAAGGGATTCCCAGTCTAAAACTCCGTTTAAAACATCTATGACTTCCTCTTCACTGAGGTAGTTTTTTCCAAGTGTACTCCTTCTGGTTTCCACCAAAACAGGACATCTTCCCACGAAGTGGAACACGTTTTCGCGTTCTCTAGTGTTACATAATCCACACATTTCTTCCAACTCACTCCTATGAGGAACATAGTTCAGGGGAAGTATCTCCCCTCTTGCTCTTAAAACCAGTGACATGAGATCGGTTGGATACTCCGCCCTGAAGTAGTTATTTCGTAACAGGTTATAGTTTAGCCTTGCATATATGTCCCTGTGTAATGAACTTCTGGCTTTCATAGTATAATCCTCTCTCTTTCTTTCGTCCACTAACGATATGAGGCTATAGAGTTCGCTTTTCCACGTTTCCATCCTATCGCTTCGGAGTAATAGTGGATGCCCACAGTACTCTGCTAGATCTCTCCATGACTCGAACCATGATATTTGTTTTTGAATCAGAAGCATCGTAATTTTCTTTGGTAGTCTCCTATCATCCATCGCTATAGTCTTTAAAATATAGTCTATCTGTATTTTCAGAGTTGAAATAAATAAAGATGGTAGACCTGTCTCTAGCATTAGTATGTGATTCGCAATACTATTAGGTAGTTTCAAGCTTCTTTTTAAGAAATAGCGCAGAAGCTGCTCAACTTCATCGAACTCTTTATGGCCCCAAACTTGAGCTGCATAACACATGATCGCTTTCGCTTTGGTTTCAAAAATACGATATTTGGATTCGTAGTGAACATCTTTACAGTGAACCACAGTCCTCCATGTTGCGTTTAATGCATGCTTCGATTTGGCCAACTTATCAATCAGATGATTTTGCCAGTTCAGGTTTCTAGATATCCGCATACCAAGATAGTTGTATTCATTTACGAATTCGATGTTTTGAGCTCCAAATTTCCAGGTTTCACTGCGGCCGTTTCGGCCGCCTCCTCTACGAAAAATCATGACTTTAGACTTCTCTAGGTTCACCTGGAGCCTCCATTTGTTGCAGTACTCGAACAATCTATTGATCATCAATTGGAGACTACCAGGCGACTCCGCTAGCATCACAATATCATCGGCGAACATTAGTACCTTGATTAAAAGATCCGCTGAAACACTTGCTCCACCCTGCAATACCTCTTCTAAGTCATCTATAAATAGAGCAAATAATAAAGGACTCAGATTACATCCTTGCCTCATTCCTATTTCCACTTCGAATTGTTCGGATTGTTTGGATCCAAAAGCGACTGCAGAAGTTGTTGAGTTATAGAGGATTTCCAAAACGTTCAAAAACTTTGACGATACTCCTTTGTTACACAGCTTTAGCATAAGTGCTTTCCTGTCTATGGTATCGAATGCCGCCTTGAAGTCGATGAAAAAGCCGTACAGTTTTCTTTTAGATTTTATAAAGATTTCAGCTATATTGGTAAGCGAATAGATTTGATCTACGGTCGAGTAATTCTTTCGAAACCCAGCTTGCGACTCGCTTAGTAAGTTGTTGTTATGAACCCAATCATAAAGCCGTTTGCAGAGAAGTTTCGTAAAAAATTTCATAGATGAATTCAGCAATGATATTCCTCTGTAGTTGGCAGCATCTTCCTTGTCACCTTTTTTAAAAATTGGGCAAATGATGGCTTCTTTGAAATAGGACGGTAAATAAGCTGAATCGTATGCGTGGTTTAAAGCTTTTGTTAGAGTCACTATAAAAATAGAAGTGTCTATTTTATAGAACTCTTGAGGTATGCCATTCGATCCTGGAGACTTGTTGTTTTGGAGCTCTTTCAATACAAGTTGAACCTCTGCACAGGAAAAAGGTGCATCCAACTCTTCGTTCTCATAAAAAGATTTGGCAAATTGGAATGTGGAAGAGAAATTGTCTTTTGTTAACGTTTTGAAGTGTTTAGCAAGGTCTTCGATTTCAATGGGTGAAATAACTTGATTGTTACGCTATTTACTAATATTTCTAACTACTGTCCAAAACTCAGCAGCATTTCTGCAGTCTGCAAGGTCTTGAGCAAGTTTTCTTGAGTAGGTTTGACGTTTATAGTAGCTCTTTGTATTGTTTATTAACTGCAAGATATTGCGCTTTAAAAAAGTTATTCTCTGGAAAACTTCTTAGTAATCCTAGCCAAGCAAAAGATTTTCCACGAGCTACCATACAATCATTATCAAACCATTTTTCGTGGTAATGGATAAAATTGTTTTTTACCTGACATTGCACCGGAATAGACTTAAGGACAATATTGTCCAGCTCCGATAAGCTAAGACAAAATGTTGAAGATGATGTCGCTTGAAGAAGAAGACTATTATTCAAACAATGTGAGTATCTTTCGGCAAAAACATTTTTCCACCTGAATTTTCCCGGAGTTACTAAGTCTTCTGGTTGCCTCTGGTTTCTGTTTAGATTGATTGTTAGTTGGATTGGGAGGTGATCGGAATGTATTTTTGTTATGACTTCAAAATCGTCCATCATAGCACTCCAGTCTCCTGACACCATTGCGTAGTCGATTACTGAGTTTCCTTGTGGTCCTATAAAAGTGAACTGACCTAATTTGTCTCCTTCCGCAGTACCATTGCAAACACTCAATCCAAAGGAATTACATAGATCGATAACTTTTTTACCTTCTCTTTTAATTGTTGTATCTTTTGAACTACGATTCCTATTTTCTATAAGCTTACTTTCACTTTCTAGCGCTCCGGTTCGGGCATTGAAATTTCCAATAAGCATTAAATTGTTAATGTCCATATCAAATAAAATGTCTCCAAGCTTAGTGAAGTCACTTTCCCAGCTGTTGCAATTTAAGTATATAGTATATAAGTAAGGATCGATCAGTTTTAATTTCAATGAAATGTGTGTCTCCTATTTGCTTGTATTTGCAACTGACGCCTTTAAGATTATGTTTAAAACCCATGAGAAATCCTCCACTAGCCCTTCCTTTTCGGTGATTTTTAAGTGCTGGTATCCATTTTAGTTTGTATTCGACGAAACTTGATTCAAAATTTTGTGTATGCTGTTCAGTTACATGTGTTTCAATTAATAAAATAATATCATACTCATTTATAAATTTAATAAAATCTAAAACTGCAATCTTATTTTTTAAACCTCCAATATTATAACTTATAATTCTAATTTTACTTAATTTAAAAATTTGACAGACGGCTTTTACCTAATTACAGTGGTTATAATTAGAATGTTCTATTTTGTTATGACCTAGATCCGAAAGAGCAGAATTCGTTTTGTTTGTAGCCGAAATTGATGTTGATGGACCGCCGCCAACCTCATTTGACATTTCTCGCCGATGGATGACATTGACGTTTCTGGCAATTGACTCATTTTGTAAAAGTTGTAAACAAACATTTTGAAAGAAATTCTCCCCAAGTTTGTGTTTTTCTTCCAATTTTTGCAGCCCATGCTCCTTATTTGTAATAAAAACTTGCTGCTCATGATTCCATTCCACAACCAAAACATCAATACGCAATTTATCATCACGTAGAGACAATCTCAATCGTGGTTGTTTGGCGTAAATGTGTTTGCGGAGCTGAAGGAGTTTGATGCGCTTTTGCCGAATCTTCAATGGATAGTCTCGACTTATGGAGATGCCGGTTCCTTTCAGCTTTTTAACATTTTTTAGAACATTTTGTGCGTTTTGTTTAGATTTGAATTCTGCCAAAATAGTAACTACTTCTTTATTCGAAGCGATTTGTCTCAGTTCTTGTGCAGTGATGATTGTATTTGAGTCGGATATATTTTTGCAAATGTTTAGAGCTTGTTCTATGGGATTCGATTGTCCATTCTTAACTCGAATTATTAAGTTGTTGTCATTCGCGGCTAACTTTAACTGATCAATCTCGGTTTGAAGGACATTGCATCTTTGGAAGAGTGCACCGACCGCCTCCTTCAATTGCACATTCTCCCTTCTAACCTCACTTAGTTCACCGCGTAAGTCTGAAATGTCATCCTTCGTAGCAACATTTGTGAGATTAGTGGCAAACAGATTATTTAATTCCTCGACAGTCATAGAACCAACCAACGACATGCTTTTATCTTTTTTTGAAATTGATTGAAGATGTATTTCGGGTGATGCTTCTTGAACTTTTCTTTTTGAATTTTTCATCAAGCCTTTAATATTGTGTATTGGTTTTAAACTTATTTACAATGAGCGATTTTTTTGTTAAGGTAGGTAGGTATCTAACTTTTGCAACTTAAATTACCAAAAATTTAATGATTTTTTAATCTCACTTGATCAATAGCTCCTTAAATTGTGCACTTTGTAAAAAAATTATTTATTTTGTTTGTTTGGATTAATTAAAATAAACTTTTTTTTTTTAAGAGCTAATCTGTTGATAGCTTAGATTCGTGGCGAGCGGTTTCTACGACTGTATATCTATACTGATGAGAGTGAGGGAGTAAGAGCAGTACACGGTTTTCGCAAGTGCTCTAGTTGATTTTTAAAATTATTAAAAGAAATTAAAAAAAAAAGTTTAAAACACTTATTAACTATTTAAAAAGTTAAAACGCCACAAACTCTAGTTAAAAAAAATAAGCGAAACAAAAATTTAAGGTAGGAAAATTTTAAATTAAAAATTCAATTGAGAACGCCGACTTTTTTCACCTGGCCCGCTACATGCCACCAAAAAGAAAATCAACGGAAATATCCCCAATAAATATACCGAACAACAAAAAAACAATAACTCAAACAGAAAAAGCTCTGAATGCGGATGACATCAAATCAATCGTTGATCAATGTTTAAATCATCATCTCAAAAACATTGCAACGAAAGAAGATATCTCGATAATTTCTCGACATGCAGCTACTCCGTTTGCAAAACACTCAGCTTGCAGAGCGACTCTCTACACTTGAAAGCTATTGTGTCACTTCACAGAATCAACTCGAGGCTGTATCTAAGAAATTAAATGAAAATTATATCGTCATGCATTTCCCTTAAGATAAGATAGAAAATAAGCTTAGCTTTGCAACACAAACTTGTCTAAGCCTCCTTAATCTGAACGAAAATACAGAGTTATCACTACACAAAGCACAGGAATACACAAACCGGCAAATAAAAAAAACAAATTCGAAGGCGCCGACACGGTCAAAAAAATTATGGACGCTGCTCCTAAGCTCAAGAATAATGAGGTGTACATACATCGTGAGCAATCACTAATTTACCGCACCAAGAGAAAGCAACTATTTGACATAAAAAATAAATTAAGCACAAAAATCCGAACACCAAAGTCTTTGTTAAAGCTGCTAAACTACAAATTGGCGATTTCACTTTTGCGTATGACAGCTTTCGAGATGTTTAAATATCATCAAAATAAGAGCTTGATTACATCAAAACAAACTTTGGTGATGATTTAGCATGTTTCTTTCATGTAAACAACATAGACGTCAACTCCAACAAAACCAGGAACTATGTTTCACCAGCGCCATCTGTGGGTGGTCACGTATATAACGAAGGTGCAGGCCCTAACCTAGGATAGGTTTACATCGCCATCTGCCAAGATATTTATTTTTACACAAATAATTTTAAATTTAATATTTTTTGTTATAATTTTACAGGTTTTAAAAACAAATTCATTATGCCCGAATTTTGTAATCTTATAATTAAATATGACATTTTTATACTTTTAGAAACTTTTTTAGAAAACGAAAATAACCTGCACTATGCTAAATATTTTAAAGATTTTAATATAAAATGTATACCAGCAATCAGAAACCATACTTTTGGAAGAGCGAGTGGTGGTCTTATATTTGGTATTAAATACACTTATAAAAATATTAGTATAAATTTTAAAAACATTGAAAATTATATAACTCTTATAGAGATTATTCATCAAAAAACATTTTCAAATACTTCCGGTGTACTTGAATTATAATGATTGTAATACGAAATATAATGAGTTATACAATTTTCTTAATAGTAACAATTATGAAAATTTGATGATAATTGGCGATTTAAATGGTCGTATAAGTTACTACCACAACCCAATAAATTAAATAACGGCAATATTTCAATTGAAAGAAAATCTTTAGATACTTGTCTCAATCAGAATGGTAAATATGTAGTGGAAATAATTGAAGACTTTGGACTTCTTCTATTAAATGGAATAAGTTTTAACGACTCAAACGGTAACTTTACATTTATTTCTGCCCAAGGTTGCTCTGTGATAGATTTATGTCTTATTAAAGGCGATTGGTTAAGCATAACAGGAAACTTTGAAATTCTTCCAGAAAATTTATCGCAACACCTCCCTATTCTCGTAACCTGTGGTTTAGATTATAACTTTTTAAGCCTACAGTCGACAGAAAACACTCTCAGATTGAAATGGAGTGATAAAAACTTAAACAATTATATTAGAAAGCTTAATCAACATATAGCAAGCTTATCATTTATAGAAGCGACCAATTTAGAAGAAATATCTACTTCGATATTTACTACGATTAGACAATCCTCAAATTTCAACAATAAAAGTAGTGTTAGGAACACTTTTTATTCTAAATGGTACGATAATGACTGCAAAACAGCTAGGAAATAATCTTTTGCATTTTGGAAACTTTTCCGAAAAACAAATAACCCTGGTTCCAAATATTTGTATTTACAAGCAAACCAAGAATACAAACGAATCTGTACTCTAAGGAAGAATAGATACCTAGAAAACGTAGCTTCGAAATTGAGTGCCTGTAAAGATTCAAAATCTTTTTGGAATTCTGGTCGCTTTTTAAATGGTCAGAATAATAATAATACACTTTCGATTGGTGTTAATGTTCTCGTGGCTTATTTTGAAAAACTTCTGTTGCCCAATCCAAATCTTAGCATGATTAGTTTTGCCATCCCAAATGTTACCATACCAGAATTAGATTCCTCATTTACATGATGGAATTAAAATCATCTCTAATGAAAATGAAAAATAACAAAGCATCTGGCCCTGATGGTATTCCAGCTGAATTCTAAATATATGCTACTCCAGAGTTTTTGGAATACATTTTAAGTTTCTTCAATAGGTTATACAATGAGGGGATAGTTCCTGAAATCGGGATCAGCCGGAAAACTATAGGATAACCCTGTGTTAAGGGAACTTAAGGGAACTTTATTACGACAAAAAAGACAAAAAATTATACATTGATTACATTCAGTATTATAACAATAAAGTGTACACTCTCTATTTTTGTATTAAATAATTTTAATGTTATATGATTAGGAAATCATTTATGAAAGAGGATAAGCACTTCAAATGAAGTTTAGTCTATTTATTAATACAAAGAAACTAATGTTTATGAAGATGAGACAAGAGAGCAATATACCGCAGAAATATTTTGTTTGGCTTGTTTTCTATTCATGTTGTTGCTGTTGTGTATTATGTCTAATGTTTCCAGAGTATATCGTTTCGATACATGTTTCTCCGTCTGCAGAATTTTGACACCAAAATCTGGAGAGTGACCGCTTTCGATGCAATGGCTTGCCAGGGCTGTCTTCGTAGGATAATTAAGTTTTATGTCAGACCTGTGAGTTGACATACGTTGTTGAAGGAATTGTTTTGTGGTGCCGATGTAGCACAAGTTACAAGTTTCTTCCGGCTTCCCATTACAATTTATCTTGTATATGACATCTGTTTGCTTGTCTGTGTCAGGTTTTGCTTTAAGTTTTATATAGAGGTGAGCCAAGGTTTTATTAGATTTGAAGGCTAGGCGGACGTCCGTTATTTTTTTGCTGATGGCTTCTTTAAAATTCTCGCTTAGGCTTGGCACATAAACCATACTTTTGAAGTAACCATCCATTTGATCCTTATTTTGTGTGAGGGGAATTTTGTGCCTGTGTTTTAAAAGCAATCCACGATTTATGACCGAGGGATAGCCATTATCGGTGAGAATTTTTATTAATTTATTTTCATTTACATAATGGAATCATTTATCACTAAGTGTAAAAACTTTACTTATCAGGTTGGAGGCAGTGTTTATTATTATGTGTCTGGCTTGTTTGGACCGGAAGTTGATTAATCTGCCCGATGCTGTATTTTGTTGGTACCAGTCGAATATTAAACGGTCATTTTCTTAGTGAATCTTCACGCCAAGAAAAGCTATCGATCTATTTTTTCCATTTCAATAGTGAACTGGATTTTCGGGTGGTGAGAATACATAGAATTTTGTTGATGTTCCGTTTGTCCATCACTGCAAATATATCATCGAAATATTTTGTATTTTGCAACAAACGTGGGTTTCTCATCAATTTCCTTGAAGCATTCATCTAATAAGTGGTCTAGCACTAGTCTGCAATGGTGGGTGGCAGGGGGTTTCCCATAGGCATTGCAAAAATTTGTTTGAAAATGTCATCTTTAAATTGTAGATAATTATTCTCTTTCAAGCAAAAGTCTAGAATCTCTAGAAACTTGTTTTGATTAAAGTTAGTGCTTTTGCTAATTAATTCCCACTTCTTTTTAACTATGGTAATAGCTAGCTGTATGGGAATATTAGGAAAAAGAGACACCGCATCAAACGAAACTAAAACATCATTGTCTGTTAATTTAATATTTTTAGCTTTATCAACAAATTCATATGAATTTTTAATTGAGTGGGTTGAATTTGTCGACGCGCACTGTAGTATTTTACCAACAAACTTTGAAAGTTCATAGCATGGTAATTCCATTGATGACGTGATGGGGCGAAGGGGCATGCTTGCTTTATGAATTTTGGGTAAACCATAAATAGATGGAAGCTCCGCTGTGTACGTTGTCATCTTCACCTTTTCTCTGTCATCAATAACATTGTTGTTGTTTAACTATTTAAGAACGGCCCTAGGAAATCGAGAGACTTTAAATGTCAAACTGGTGTTCTCCAAGGCTGTGTTTTAAGTCCATTGTTATTCTCTCTATTTATTAATGATGTTGAAAATCACATCCCAGGAAGTATTGTAATAGGTGATGCAACTATTAAGGTTCTTCTTTATACAGACGATCTTGTTATCCTGTCAGATAGCTCGCTTACCTTACAACTTCAAATATATAAGCTAAAACAATACTGTGATAGTTAGGATCTCAAAATTAACAGCTCGAAGTCGAAAATTATGATCTTCAGATCACACAACAGATGTACCATATAGGTTATGGCCGCAACTGGACTAGGGAACGATATTATAGAAGTCGTGGATAAATTTAAATATCTGGGATATGTACTAACATATAACTTAAATACGCACGCTCATGCTAAAGAAAAAATAAAAGCTGCTAAAGTTGCTTTAAACAGCATGTGGTCTAATTTTTTAGCAATATTTTTGTAGACTCAGTTTCAAAATTCAAAGTATTCAATGCTACAGTGCATAGCTGCCTCTGCTATGGAAGCGAAGTATATGGGTATGAACAGCTAGAAGAACTAGAAAATGTTCAAAAATATTTTTTTAAACGAATCTTGCGGTTACCTAAGAACACCTCAAATTATGCCATCCATGTGGAGTCTGGCATACCTCAAATATTTCTGAAAAACTTAAAGGCAAATGTGGATTACATTGTAAAGGTATTGAATAGATCAGACCAAAATCTCCAAAAACGGATCCTTAATCTTTGTTATAATAAAGTTTACAGTCCAGTAAAAATTGGTACGATCTGCTGTAACACACGACTTTCCGATCTCATTAGGAACTGATAATAATGAAGAATTAAAATTGTCTTTATACGACTGCACAGCTTGTATAGCTGAGACAGTTTTCCAGAAATGTATAGAACGTGGTTTTCATTCAGCTTCAAGGAGTGTTTATAGGCAATTAAGTTTTACTCTAGGCGAGGTTAACTATTTTAGAAACGAGTTTTCAGTATCAGAAATGAGCTTAATTTTCAAAGCCAGAACTGAAATACTGGATCTGAATTGTAGACCATATAGATCTGTCTTAAATCCTATCTTTTTTTTTTATAATCTACACGCGCTCAAGGGATTATGAATACCCTTTAAATGTTTCAACACAGCGCGGGCGTGAGTGTGAGGTTAAGGAAGAGAAAGATTGATAGGAAAGATGTGTGGCGCGATATTCGGAGACTGTTGGTGTTGTCTCAGATTTTATCTCCAGGGATGGCGGCTGAACTAATGCGGAGAAATTTCCGTGTCTGATTTATCTATGTCCCTTATAATTCGCATTAATTTGTTTATTGTTTGTCATTTTTTATCGGTATAGTAGTTTTACTCAATCACATGTTGTTAGTTCTATGCCTAAACAGCATGGTAAACCAGCAACTCATTGTATGACATTTATTTTTAGAATTGGTTTTTAATGGAAAATTAAGAAGACATAGACTACGGCAGGGATCGAACCTGTGACCATGAGGTTGACAGGCTAACACACAATTATCGCGCCACGGCCACCTCCAAATGTGTTCTCTTTGCAACCTTGGTACGAATGAAAATATCTTACACTTTATAGCGTTTTGTCCAATCTAACAAGAGATCCGTAGACTTCATTTTTCTGCAAGTTTCCTTTCTTTAGAAGAAGGTATAAATATTTTGGATGTTGGCCGTGGTTGGAAGTCTTTTGTAGGATATGTTTCACACGCAAACAAATATCGAGGTGAGTATTTGAACATGTTTTGCAGAATAAAGTCACCACTACTATTTGAATTGGTATTTTAAAAAGCTCATGTCGCAGATTATTTTCGTTTTAGCTAAACTAAAAGCCCTTTTTCACTTCTTTATATGCTTTTGTTTTAACTAAACTAAAAGTCCAGATTAATTATTTTTTTCTTTCTTTCTAACATTTTATATACAAAAAGCTACTAAGCTTTAAATATATCTAAACAATTTAACCAACATTAATTGATCTTTGTTTTGACTAAACTAAAAGTCACAGTTTGTTTATTTATTAATCCCAAATTAAATATATGTGTATAAAAATAACTTATAATTGACTTTAAATTAGCACAACTTTGTTAAATCAAACTTTCTTATTATATTTTAATTTTTTTTATTGCATAAGTAATTTTCTTTGCCATGCTTTATAATTATTTCTTATATATATAAAATTGTATTCTATGATTTGAAAAATAAAGAAAGAATTGAATTGAATTGAATTGTATATCTATCATTGATGATCACTTATTTCAAAGCTATATAGATAGGGCAACGGAGTCTGTGTCGAGATTAATTTACAGTAAACTTAACCTCAGTCTCGGGACTTCCAATTATTTTAGAGATGAATGTACTATACTGGAAATGAGTATCATATTTAAAGCTCGTACTGAGATGCTAGAGCTTAATCACAGACCTCACAAACAAAAACATTTTCCACTTCGTTACATTGTGCCCAATCGTGCAGGAATTTCGTCGGCTACATATTAACAAGAGTTTTTTATCACTTGAGGAATGCCTAGGTGTTCTGAATGGAGATTAGAGTTGGCATCCACTTATTCGCTTTATATTACATGCAGTTTCATATAGAAACATGTACAATATACTTTAGTAGTAATTCTATCACAGTTTTATTTCAGATAAACTAAAAGCATAAAACGCTTTGAAATTGCAAATCATTAAAATCTTTAAGATCTCTTTTTTGTTTTAGCTAAACTAATAAGCCCGAACCGCACTTGAATTTTACAAATCTTTAAAATCCCCTGTATTAAATATATTATGTATTACTCAATTAAAGTATTGGATTCTTTTTCAGTTACAAATTCAATTTTTTGAAATAAGTGCATAAGACAACTTGCCATATTTTTGATATTGATTGTTTTATAAACTTAATAATAATTTTGTTTTAGCTAAACTAAAAGCCCGGATATAATCCATTAAATATTGTTAAATATTGTGTCAACCCAAATTTAAAAAGCAAATTAGATTCATTAAATCTTATTTTGGCTCAATTAAAAGGTCATACTTCCCTCTAGCATCATTACTTTTTTCAATTGCTGAAATATTGTGTTTATATAACGAATTTTTTCCTTATATTTTTATTAATTTTAATACTTATATTGTACTCTCTCTCTCAAAATGTTAAGAGAAGAAAAATATACCGACAGACGGCCCATGAGCCATGCTTGTAATCTTTAATTCTAATTTTGTAAAAAAATAAAGATAATAATAATAATTATAATAATAATAATAATAAGAATAATAATAATAATAATAATAATAATCGGAAATGTGATTATTTTCTTGGCAGCTTCGTTTATAGGTCCATGGTTTGCCTTGGGATTTTATCATTATCAGGGGTGGAATCAATTGTGTTGATTGTCGATTTGAAGATAGCTGTGCTTATAACATCTATAAGCAAAGATAGAGAGAGCAATCATCAAAACAACAATGAACGCATATGGTAATCAACTATCACCTTATCGGATTCCACCCCAGATTTTCAAACAACCAACAAACATGCCACCTTGGATTCAATAATAGAAATTGGATACAAAATCAAAAATAAATCCAGAAATAAGTAGCTATATTAAATATTGGTTTCGAAATTTAAGTTCCCAAAGTTAGTCTACTGAGTGCGACCTTACCTTAATGTGAATGAACAAATCTGGACTTCAAAATATTAGAAAGGAAGATTAAATGAGTAAGATACACATGTGTGTGTCTACGTCATGAATCAGGGAAAACAAGAATACGACACTTCTTTGTTTTTCTTATTTTATTGACGTCATACGTGAAACAAAATCCATTAATCCACAAACAACAACAATTCGCAGATTTTGTTTCACATTTGACGTCAACAAAATAAGAAAAACAAAGAAGTGCCGTAATTTTGTTTTCATTGATTCATGTGTCTACCTTATGCCGGATTTATACGAATGAAAAACTGCCATTTTATGTGTCAAATTTTAGCCATTTTACTTTTTATCGTGTAAACGCTTTAAGTACGGGCAACATTTTTGCCAAAAAAATTGGCACATAGAATTTGGCATAAAATGCTTGCATTAATATAAACACTGTACTTACACCATTTTCCAAATTATGCCATTTTAGAAAAAAAATGAACTTCCTCATTCTTTTTTGGCAAATTGCCATTTTAAATACCAAATCTTATTAAGGCTTATCTACATTCAGCATAATTCTTAAGCCTTAACACATTCAACACAAAAGTAAACATTTTTTTTTTCAATATACTCATATTTGAAATTTTATAAAAGTAAAAGTTATAGACCGCTTTTAACTTTTACTTTTGTGCAGAATTCGCTAATACATGATTATTTCGTTTTTATTTTCTGATTCCGCCGCGGGGAAATTAATAAATCGACTTGCAATTTTTGATATTTGTTTCCAAGAAGTTTTTAACAATATTTTTATTTTTTAATATAGTCTTTTCAAGTCAAATTAAACTTTTTGCAAATCAAATTAAACTTTTTGCCAATCAAATGAAACTTTTTGCAAACCAAATTAAACATTTTGCAAATTAAGCTCACGTTTTTGAAAATGATATAGTTTTAACTAAATTTGAATTTATATATGTTTTCATGTCAATAAGACTTTTTTATTATGCAATTATTTAAATTTCATGAAATTAATTGTCGTTTGATAATTTTTTCTCAAATGATTTCCAGGAACTTGAATTTGAATTGCAAAAAGTTTAATTTGATTTGTAAACAGTTTAATTTGATTTGCAAATAGTTGAATTTGATTTGTAAAAAGTTTAATTTGACTTGAAAAGAATGTAATATTAATTTTCTGTACACTCCCACAAAATAAAAATTAATTGACAACACAACAATTGAGAAACTTCGAAACAAATATTATAGTGTATGTAAGAATCTATGTACAAATCCTTTTTGAATGCGTCTCGAAAAAGAGATTCAATACGGGTCTGTTTTTCCAGAAAAAATTGGCTTTAATTTAAAACGAATCTGATATTATGAAAAAAAATTGATGGCGGATCGACGCTAGATCGATGTTTTTATTGAAACGAAATCGACATTAGTTCTTGATTCCATTTTTATTTCTAGTATTGTGTGCTAAGCTTTAGTTTTTTTTCTTGATAATTTCAAAAAATCATTTCTTTTGGTTCGTTTATGGCAGTAGTGTAAATACAAAAATTCTATCCTTGCCAATAAATGTTGGCAAAATAATGCCAAGATTAAAATCTGCCATTTATTGAACTCGTGTAAATGAATGTCATTAAAAAAATATTTTTTACATTATTTTGCCATTCTTTTGGCATAAATACTGGCAACCTTACCATTCGTGTAAGTCCGGCACATGAATCAAATAAAACAAGATTATGTCACTTCTTTTTTTGTCTAATTTTATTGCCGTAGCCAGAGATCGAAATCCATTAATACACATCGGACAAACAACAACAATTTCACAGATTTTAATATCTGGTGATGTCCATAAAATAAGACAAAAGAAGTATCGTAATCTTTGTATCTTTGATTTATGAATCCGGCATTATTACCATAAACTAATAACATAAGGACCCGAAACCTCTGCTGTGTTTTGACATTTGCCTACAAGCAGAAACACGCACCCAAGTAACTTTTCCGTTCATCTTCCAATAAACACATTGATCAAATGCACGCAAGAACCGCAGCCTTAGTAATTTGTTTTTGTTTTGTTTTTTGATATCCCATCTCTTCATGGATATAGTTTGAAAGGTACCGTACAAATACAACAATGTAAATAAATGGGTCTTGGGGGAGAAACGAAGGTTTCCGATCTTATTATAGCTTATTTCTGCTTACTACTTCCAACAAAACATTTCGTTTGTGGGTGCTATTGTTTTAACTTGTACTTTTGTGAATAAATTAATACATATTGCAATAATTGGGTATGTCTACTATTTGAATACTACCAAAAAAATTGAGTAAGTCAATTTCAAAACTATAATTTTTAAAATAAAATAATATCTTGTGCAACAAATCATGTAACTAAACTAGGTATTAGGTACTCGTGTGTGCTTGGCTATTTGTACCTTAAATAAAAGTTATTATAGTAACTAGTGAAATGTACCTAACTGTGAATGATTTAATGTAATAAATTTAAGAGCTTAAAATATGAAGTATTTTAATTAAGGCACCACAATCAACTCTACTCAAAACGGACCACAGTATTCAGTTGCTTTACGATATACATCCACACAATGCCCATTATCCATTCGGGTACTTAAAATAAGAAACTATAGTCAGCGCTGATTAAACCAATTTTCGTTTATGGAACCAGAGCAATGGAATTCGTATCCTAAACACATCAAGTGGGTCGCTCACATTCTTGGATCAAAGTAAACACACATTAAGTGCGTCGCCTCTTTCCGATCTTTGGACGCAACATCTTGTGCAACACACTACATCTACATTAACAATAGACTTGATAAGACCACCACTCGAAAGCAGCATATCACCCATTCCATATCAGCGCTTGATTCGGGATAGTTATATTTTTTAAGATAGATATACGCTCGTGAAATTACCTTTAAGTTTGAATTTTAAATAAAGTTTTTTTTTAATTAAAAACTAAATACAATTATTTGATTGGTGGCTCAAACGGGATGCCCTAGCGTTTACGTAATTGAAAAAGAAAAAAAGTAAATTCGACACTCGGTGCATCCCCAAAATTTACAACCAAATTATCTTGCAAAGACAATAGAAAGTGTAATTAAGACTATATCCTGATCCCAGAACGGAAATATCGAAAAGTATCCAGCATCGCAGGAAAATCACAAATTTGTTAAAAAGTGTGATAAAGAAAGTGCCCTGATCCTTAAACGGAAAAATCCAAAAGTATCCCGCAGCGCAAGTAAGGTTTTATAAAGTGTTATAAAGACAGTATCCTGATCCCCAAACGAAGAAATCAAAAAGTATCCAGCATCGAGAAGGACACAATTTTTAGTAAGAATAAGTGACTATTTATATACACTAAATATCATTCTTTTAAAAGTGACAAAATACATTAAATATTATTCTTTTATATTAAAATTAAGATTTTGAAAAGAAAAACATACATTAAATATTATTCTTTTATATTGCAACCAAGATTTTGAAAAGTGAAAAAATACATTAAATACTATTTTCAAAATGAAAAAAACATACATTAAATATTATTCTTTTATATTGCAACCAAGATTTTGAAAAGTGAAAATAATTGTAACAATTTTTTTTTGTTACACCATTTATGTAAAAGTATAAGAGTGTATAACTGTTTCATGGATAGAGTAAAAAAAATAAAAATTAGAGATAATAAGCTGTATAAAAATAATTTTACAAATTCAAATTCTGTAGACTCAGATTCCGAAAAAGAAACAAACATGGCTTTTAGGTCTGCTAACTCTCTTAGTCAACAAACAGTTGACGAAATTATAGCGAAGGCTTTAGCATGCAATAATGATTCAATTCAAAGACCCTTCTAAGACCAGGAAAAAAAATACCAAAATGAAATAAATAAATTACAGAACCTCATCTCATCAATGGGGATAAGTAGCTCTATTATGGAGTATTGGACACAGGATGAAACGCTTGACGTGATCAAATCACTTCCTGAATTCTCTGGAATTCAAACATCCTATGCGAGTTGGCGATAAGCTGCTCATAATTCCATTTCCTTATACGATATAGGTAGCAGAAAATATTTTGCTGCATTAACAATTTTTCGAAACAAAATCACACACCACGCTAACGACGTACTGACCAATCACGGAACGGTTCTTAATTTTGAAGTAATAATAGCACGTTTCGATTTTGCTTATGCGAATAAACGTCCTGCACATGCCATAGAGCAAGAATTGAGTGTCCTTCGACAAGGATCAATGTCTATACTACAATATGGTGAACAAAAACCTAACTCTGTTAATTAATAAAACCACAATGACACACGGATCTAATTTGCCAGTCACGCTAGAATTAAATAACATACATTGCAGAAACGCACTGCGTATATTCATCACAGGTTTGAATGGCCAACTAGCTAATATCTTATTTTCTCTAAATGCACAAGATTTGCTACGGCTTAGGAATTTTAAAGCAATAACACGAGAGCAAGTTTCGCTCTTCAATTTACTGCACATAAAGGGGATAATAAGAAAGAATCCAATTTCCTGCGGTTTCGTACACGGAATAATCACAACCCAGCATCACAACGTCAAAATGCGAACGACTATATGCAATTGCCGCAGCTTTTCGATCCAATGCTTCTCGGTAGCTCTGCTAATCGACCTACCACAACGCACGAATTAAATCGCTTTAAACAAATACACCAATAACATAGTCCTGCAAGGGATTACGCACAAAACAATAATGGTAGTTGGAAAGACTTAACTACAACACTTATAACAATCAATCTAGACCTTCAAACGTGAGAGAAAGTGCTCAACATAGTAGTCAACAACCTCCTGTAAAAACTGAAAGAGTCAACAATTTAAATGAAGACAGTAATTTTTTAGATCAAGCCGATGATTACCTCACATACGCAGAGTAATCAAAAAAAAAATTAAAATCCTCATCGATACCGGTGCAACCAGTAATTACTGTAGACAGGGTATATTTCAAAGTGAAAAAAATTAGTTATTAAGCAACGCGCCTTTACGGTAAATAAACAAGTTATAATCGAATCATACCATGATGTTTTCATATTCGATACACAAGTTAGGTTTTATGTTTTAAACGTTTTAGCGGAAATCTGCACAGTAAGCGAAAAAACCTGTATGGCAAAAACAATATCCGTACCCTCTCAGCGCAAACGACTTTGTCCAGAAGTCAGTAAAAGGCTTAAAGAAGGAATTATACGCCCTTCTAAAATTCAATATAATTCTGCAGTTTGGGTAGTACCGAAAAAGGGAATTAATGAAGACGGTTCAATAAAGAACAGATTAGTCATTGGCTACAAAAAAACTCAATGAGAATACGATCTCTGACAAATATGCACTTCCGGATACAAACGTTATTCTCAGTATAATTTGGGTAAAGCAATATACTTTACAATGAAAAATCTTGAATCTGGATTTCACGAGATAAAGATGAAACAAAGCGATATAGAAAAAAATAGTTTTTCTATCAATAACGGTAAATACGAATATACACAATTACCATTTGGCCTTAAGAACGCACCATCAATATTCCAAAGAGCGATAATGACATCTTACGACCTTTAATAGGAACATTCTGTCACGTGTATATCGACGATACAATAATTTATTCAAACTCCATGCAAGAGCATAAACAACATATAAATGAGGTAATTAGAATTCTGAAAGAGGCGAATATGAAAATGTTTCTAGAGAAATCTTTGTTTTTTAAGGAAAAAGTAGATTTTTTAGGGTATGTAGTAGCATTCAAGATAATAAAAACTAAATCTGATAAAGTTAGGACCATAAAGGAATACCCAGAACCGAAAACTCTGAGACAACTAAGATCTTTCCTAGGTATGATAGGGTACTACAGGAAATTTATAAAGAAATATGGTAAAATTTCTAAACCTAAGAGGTAAAATACTTACAAAGTGAAAACGGTCAGGTCTCTACTCACATAGCAAAAAAAACCGAAATCAATTTAGATTCATCAGCTAAAGAAGCTTTCCAAACTCTCAAAGATCACTTGATCTTAGAAACCGAACTGACTCAACCTGACTTCAAAAAGAAGTTTACCCTCACTACAAAAGCATCAGACGACGCTATAGGAGAAGTCCTATCCCAAGAAGGTAAACCTATAACCTTTATATCAAAGACATTGAGCAAATCAGAAAGAAACTACGCGGCCAATGAGAAAGAGCTCTTCGCCATAGTTTACCCATTAAAAAAATTGCGAAATTACCTATACGGTGTTACTAACATTGAAATACACACTGACCACCAGCCTCTGACATACGCAGTTTCTAAACAAAACCCAAATTCTAAAATGAAGATATGGCATGCTTTTATAGAGGAATATGCTCCCAAATTTGTGTATAAACCTGGTACAATAAACAGTAGGTAAAAGTATACTAAAAGCAGCAATATAATAAAATAAAACTATCCATTCTACAACTTACATGAAACCTTTAGATAACACAAGATAAAATGAGAGAATTTCACAATAAGAATAGAAAACAATAATAAACAATTTGTCACAAATTCAAAAACCTTTGAACTAATTAAAACTTTTACATTCACACTGAGAGATGAATTGATATCAAGAAAGAATAAAATGATAATACTAGAATTGCAAAATTTGTTAAAACTGTTAACTTTAACTTTAGCTAAATTTGGTAAACTAAATCCCTCTATTTTAAAAGATCTAAAAAGAAATTACAGAACATGAACATGAAACCTTGACACTCTCAGATTTAATCGATGTATCTAGATATAAGATTATCCACTAAAGATCTAATTATAATTTTAATTAAATATCCAATTATTGAAAAAATATGTAAGCTTTATGAAGCAAGGGCAATAAGCCAATCAGACCATTGAAAATAAAATAATTAAATGTAATAATACGTTCATAAATATTAAATAATGTAAACTAGAAATAAGAAACAATTTTTGTAAAACCATCAATAATCAAACATGTATTATTAAGCTTTTTAATAAAAAACCAGCAAAATGCAATAAGATAAGGGAAAAGAACTATCCGATAGAATTATTAACAGTTGGAGCGATATTAATTTAGGGACAACATGAGGTCGATGACACAAAATACATTGGAACATATTTAATCGACTCCGGCAACGTGACCACGATCGACAAAATAACATATGAGAACCCAACTAACCAAATTCGACAATACTTGAAGGGATACTCCAGTTCAAATTATGAGATCGAACATTACATAAGTTCGCTAAACGATGAACTTAAGTTTGACAACATCAATCTACTAAACACAATTCAAATAGCGATGACAAGCAGGCCTTTGCTTAAAATATTCATATTAACATTGGCTATTGTTTCAGTATACCTAATTCTAAAACTCTACCTAAAGAAAAACAGTAATGAATAAAGACGCTACAAGAAAACAAACCATCCACGAAAGCGATGAAAGAATTCAACAACTCATTAAGCAATACCAAGAGTCGGGCACGCCTCTTTTAAACCATAGAGGGAGATAAGGCACCACAATCAACCCTAATCAAAAGGGACCATAGCATTCAGTTTATTTACGATATATATCCACACAATGCCCATTATCCATTCGGGTACTTAAAATAAGAAACAATAGTCAGCGATAACTGATTAAACCAATTTTTGTTTATTGAACCAGAGCAACGGAATTCGTATCCTAAACACATCAAGTGGGTCGTTCACATTCTTGGGTCAAAGTAAACACACATCAAGTGCGTCGCGTCGTTCCGATCTTCGGACACATCATCTTGTGCAACACACTACATTTATATCAACAATAGACTAGATAAAACCACCACCCGAAAGCAGCATGTCACGCATTCCATATCAGCGATTCATTCGGGATAGTTATATTTTTTAAGATAGATATACGTTTAAGTTTGAATTTTCAATAAAGTTTTTTTTTTTAATTAAAAACTAAATAAAATTATTTAATTTGTTTTTCTTTTTTTTAATTCATTTTTATATAATATTAACTTATAACTATCTTAAAGCTAGCCAAAAATGTTTAAAACTAGCCTAATTATCAATAACTTATAACTAATTTATTTGATTGACAACTCTGGTTCGATATAGTTTGGTTGACTTTGTTTGTAAGCTCCGTAAAATTTCTGAAATTTGGTGATAAAAAAGTAGTGAACTTTAGTTGAATAACTGAAAATTCCATCTTGGAAGCCACATCTCAAAGGTGAGCGTAAATTTGGTTTATAAAATTAAAACAACGCAAAAATGAATGGCCTACAAAGAACACCACCAACAAAAAACAACAACAATGAACCTACAAACATCAATAGAAACACAAACGTCACAAATCCACCCTCTAAGCCTAACAATAGAAACCCTAATTCCACGCAATCGCAAAAACGTCCGTGCACTGTTCTTTCGCCAGAGATGCATTCATCTACTGAAGGTCCCAAAGCGGATGCTATGCAAGTGATCGATGTCAAAACTCTCTAGTGCTCACCAGCAGCTTTACTTGACGAGCGCATGAAAAACTTGGCATCAAAAACTGATTTAATTGAAGTAGAGTCTAAAATGGAATGCCTGGAACGTAGCAATGAACTGCTTCAAACCAAACTCCAGCAAGTAGAGAGTAAATGCTAGGTTCTTGAACGGCAAATAGATTTTCTCGAAAAGAAAAGCAACGAGAATAATGTGGTACTGCACATACCGGCAATGGATGATGACCAACAGGCGATGGAGAAAGCCAGAAATGTTTGCATGGACCTTCTACAACAAAATAACCCACTAACAATACGAAAAACAAGTCATTCGTTCTAGATATAACAGATTCGCTAATGTCATCGTAGAATTGCAACACAGCGACGACGTACCACGCATATTGAATGCTGCCATAAAATTGAGAGATACTGGAATTTCTATCCACCGAGATTATACCAAAGCTGCTCGAGAAAAACGGCGAATTCTTATGCAAATAAAGGCAAACATCAATGCAGAACACAAAAACACCAAAATATCTATTCGTGGACAACAACTTTTATTCGAAAACAAAACATTTTACTTAGACCATAACAATACTCTGAAGTGTGAAGTAGAAGGCGGGATGGCGCTAATAAACAAATTCATTATCGAAACAGCTGGCAGTGACAGCCCCCAACTGGCAGGAACTGCACAACAGGTCAACAACGTCGGTAATGCAGTACATCTGCCAGAACCCAGTGGTGTCGAAAAAGGTTTTAATTATAATGTTTAGTACTAAAGCCGTCTGCCATTCAAGTAAAATTGTAGTATCTAGTAATTTAAGCGAAGAAAAAGAATATTTTAAAATTTTATCGTACAATGTATCAGGTTTGATTAATAAATCGTTATTTTCTTATTTTTATAAATTTGTGAATAGCTTTGATCTAATATTTTTGTATGAAACTTTTGTAACTGTAAATAACTTTCCAATTAACGAAAATAATCTGTTAGATTTTGTATTTAAGTGGATCCCGGCAATGCGTACTCATGAGCGTGGAAGAGCAAGTGGAGGTTGCTACTTTGGTTTCAAAAGAAAGCTTCAAAGTTTGAAGTGCGAGTTTCGGATGCACTGTAACATATGGTTTGTTGACTTAGAAATTAATACTAAACGTCTATGGATACTACCTCAATACCTCAACTGTAATAATTGGGAAGAGGACTTTGAAAGAAACAACCGAGTTACTTAACCACATGAGATTGACGAACGTTTTGCCTATCGGAGACCTGAACGCGAGAATTGGCCTAGAAGCATGAGCAATGAACGTTTTTACCGGCTTTTATAGGCAATTAAAGGATAGTGTTTATAATGCAAAAGGAAAGAAACTCCTAGATCCTTGCGATTCTTTTGGACTCCGAATTCAGAATGGAACGAGTGTGAGTGACACCTCGGGGAATTTCACATTTATTGGAGTCCAAGGATCATCAGTGATTGATTATGCAATCCTAGGAGAAGACTGGGAGCCACTGGTGACGGATCTAGAGGTTAATGAATTTCCGTATTCGGATCACCTTCCGATTGTAATAACATTCCAACGGCGGCGCTTGCAACAAAATGTTGATGAAACTATCAGATCACAATCACTGCCCAGACTTAACTGGAAGATATCGCAAGCCTCAGCATACAGACAACAACCGGATGCTAGACTCCAAGCACATCAAAGACCAGACTTTCGAATTTTAGAGCAAACCATAAAGGCAGCTTACCCCCAACAGCAGGATAGCGGCAAAGGATGGAATTCAGGAAATGAGCCTTGGTTTGATCAAGAATGCCGAAAAGCTCGGAAGATTTCTTTTGCATGGTTGAGAATTTTTCGGAACTCCTCCCAAAGTTCATTTAGGAGTAACTACTTAGAGTCCAATAGGAAATATAAAGAACTATGCAAACTCAAAAAGGTGGAATATGAAGAAAAACAAGCATGCAGATTGGTGTCGTGTAAAACCGCTAGTGACTTTTGGAAACTGGCTTGGGAGTTAAATGGAAAACAACCAGTAATACACAAAAAACTGTGTGAAAATTCACTTTTCATTCACTTCAAAGATCTACTAAATCCGGAAACAGCATCAGCAAACTGGAATTATGCAGTTCCTCGATTTGAGAACGAAATTTTGGACCCAGAATTTAGTTTACAAGAACTTGAACAAACTTTATGGACTCTTAAAGATGGGAAAGCGGCGGGTTCAAATGGTATTCCAGTAGAGTTCTACAAATACGGTAGCGTCACACTGAAAGAACATCTGTTAACATTATTTAATAGAGTTTTTGAGGGGAATCTTCCGGTAGATGAATTTAGGAATGCTATAATATTTCCGATTCACAAAAAGGGATCCTTGTTGGATGCAGCGAACTATCGAGGAATCTCCTTTTTAAATTCAACATATAAGATCTTCACAACAATGTTACAGAAGCGACTTACAAGGTGGATTACAACGCAAAAGGTGTTGAACGAGTGTCAAGCCGGTTTTAGATCCGGTTACCCTACAATCGATAATATCTTTGTTCTGAGAAGCCTGGCCGAAAGCTTCTTCATGCAGGGTAAAAAATTGTATGTATTTTTCATTGACTTCAGAGCAGCTTTTGACACCATCAACCGAGGGGCTTTGTTTTACAAACTGTACAATTGAACTTTAGTTGAATAACTGAAAATTCCATCTTGGAAGCCACATCTCAAAGGTGAGGGTAAATTTGGTTTATAAAATTAAAACAACGCAAAAATGAATGGCCTACAAAGAACACCACCAACAAAAAACAACAACAATGAACCTACAAACATCAATAGAAACACAAACGTCACAAATCCACCCTCTAAGCCTAACAATAGAAACCCTAATTCCACGCAATCGCAAAAACGTCCGTGCACTGTTCTTTCGCCAGAGATGCATTCATCTACTGAAGGTCCCAAAGCGGGTGCTATGCAAGTGATCGATGTCAAAACTCTCGAGTGCTCACTAGCAGCTTTACTTGACGAGCGCATGAAAAACTTGGCATCAAAAACTGATTTAATTGAAGTAGAGTCTAAAATGGAATGCCTGGAACGTAGCAATGAACTGCTTCAAACCAAACTCCAGCAAGTAGAGAGTAAATGCTAGGTTCTTGAACGGCAAATAGATTTTCTCGAAAAGAAAAGCAACGAGAATAATGTGGTACTGCACATACCGGCAATGGATGATGACCAACAGGCGATGGAGAAAGCCAGAAATGTTTGCATGGACCTTCTACAACAAAATAACCCACTAACAATACGAAAAACAAGTCATTCGTTCTAGAAATAACAGATTCGCTAATGTCATCGTAGAATTGCAACACAGCGACGACGTACCACGCATATTGAATGCTGCCATAAAATTGAGAGATACTGGAATTTCTATCCACCGAGATTATACCAAAGCTGCTCGAGAAAAACGGCGAATTCTTATGCAAATAAAGGCAAACATCAATGCAGAACACAAAAACACCAAAATATCTATTCGTGGACAACAACTTTTATTCGAAAACAAAACATTTTACTTAGACCATAACAATACTCTGAAGTGTGAAGTAGAAGGCGGGATGGTGCTAATAAACAAATTCATTATCGAAACAGCTGGCAGTGACAGCCCCCAACTGGCAGGAACTGCACAACAGGTCAACAACGTCGGTAATGCAGTACATCTGCCAGAACCCAGTGGTGTCGAAAAAGGTTTTAGTTATAATGTTTAGTACTAAAGCCGTCTGCCATTCAAGTAAAATTGTAGTATCTAGTAATTTAAGCGAAGAAAAAGAATATTTTAAAATTTTTATCGTACAATGTATCAGGTTTGATTAATAAATCGTTATTTTCTTATTTTTATAAATTTGTGAATAGCTTTGATCTAATATTTTTGTATGAAACTTTTGTAACTGTAAATAACTTTCCAATTAACGAAAATAATCTGTTAGATTTTGTATTTAAGTGGATCCCGGCAATGCGTACTCATGAGCGTGGAAGAGCAAGTGGAGGTTGCTACTTTGGTTTCAAAAGAAAGCTTCAAAGTTTGAAGTGCGAGTTTCGGATGCACTGTAACATATGGTTTGTTGACTTAGAAATTAATACTAAACGTCTATGGATACTACCTCAATACCTCAACTGTAATAATTGGGAAGAGGACTTTGAAAGAAACAACCGAGTTACTTAACCACATGAGATCGACGAACGTTTTGCCTATCGGAGACCTGAACGCGAGAATTGGCCTAGAAGCATGAGCAATGAACGTTTTTACCGGCTTTTATAGGCAATCAAAGGATAGTGTTTATAATGCAAAAGGAAGGAAACTCCTAGATCTTTGCGATTCTTTTGGACTCCGAATTCAGAATGGAACGAGTGTGAGTGACACCTCGGGGAATTTCACATTTATTGGAGTCCAAGGATCATCAGTGATTGATTATGCAATCCTAGGAGAAGACTGTGAGCCACTGGTGACGGATCTAGAGGTTAATGAATTTCCGTATTCGGATCACCTTCCGATTGTAATAACATTCCAACGGCGGCGCTTGCAACAAAATGTTGATGAAACTATCAGATCACAATCACTGCCCAGACTTAACTGGAAGATATCGCAAGCCTCAGCATACAGACAACAACCGGATGCTAGACTCCAAGCAAATTAAAGACCAGACTTTCGAATTTTAGAGCAAACCATAAAGGCAGCTTACCCCCAACAGCAGGATAGCGGCAAAGGATGGAATTCAGGAAATGAGCCTTGGTTTGATCAAGAATGCCGAAAAGCTCGGAAGATTTCTTTTGCATGGTTGAGAATTTTTCGGAACTCCTCCCAAAGTTCATTTAGGAGTAACTACTTAGAGTCCAATAGGAAATATAAGGAACTATGCAAACTCAAAAAGGTGGAATATGAAGAAAAACAAGCATGCAGATTGGTGTCGTGTAAAACCGCTAGTGACTTTTGGAAACTGGCTTGGGAGTTAAATGGAAAACAACCAGTAATACACAAAAAAATGTGTGAAAATTCACTTTTCATTCACTTCAAAGATCTACTAAATCCGGAAACAGCATCAGCGAACTGGAATTATGCAGTTCCTCGATTTGAGAACGAAATTTTGGACCCAGAATTTAGTTTACAAGAACTTGAACAAACTTTATGGACTCTTAAAGATGGGAAAGCGGCGGGTTCAAATGGTATTCCAGTAGAGTTCTACAAATACGGTAGCGTCACACTGAAAGAACATCTGTTAACATTATTTAATAGAGTTTTTGAGGGGAATCTTCCGGTAGATGAATTTAGGAATGCTATAATATTTCCGATTCACAAAAAGGGATCCTTGTTGGATGCAGCGAACTATCGAGGAATCTCCTTTTTAAATTCAACATATAAGATCTTCACAACAATGTTACAGAAGCGACTTACAAGGTGGATTACAACGCAAAAGGTGTTGAACGAGTGTCAAGCCGGTTTTAGATCCGGTTACTCTACAATCGATAATATCTTTGTCCTGAGAAGCCTGGCCGAAAGCTTCTACATGCAGGGTAAAAAATTGTATGTATTTTTCATTGACTTCAGAGCAGCTTTTGACACCATCAACCGAGGGGCTTTGTTTTACAAACTGTACAATTGAACTTTAGTTGAATAACTGAAAATTCCATCTTGGAAGCCACATCTCAAAGGTGAGGGTAAATTTGGTTTATAAAATTAAAACAACGCAAAAATGAATGGCCTACAAAGAACACCACCAACAAAAAACAACAACAATGAACCTACAAACATCAATAGAAACACAAACGTCACAAATCCACCCTCTAAGCCTAACAATAGAAACCCTAATTCCACGCAATCGCAAAAACGTCCGTGCACTGTTCTTTCGCCAGAGATGCATTCATCTACTGAAGGTCCCAAAGCGGGTGCTATGCAAGTGATCGATGTCAAAACTCTCGAGTGCTCACTAGCAGCTTTACTTGACGAGCGCAAGAAAAACTTGGCATCAAAAACTGATTTAATTGAAGTAGAGTCTAAAATGGAATGCCTGGAACGTAGCAATGAACTGCTTCAAACCAAACTCCAGCAAGTAGAGAGTAAATGCTAGGTTCTTGAACGGCAAATAGATTTTCTCGAAAAGAAAAGCAACGAGAATAATGTGGTACTGCACATACCGGCAATGGATGATGACCAACAGGCGATGGAGAAAGCCAGAAATGTTTGCATGGACCTTCTACAACAAAATAACCCACTAACAATACGAAAAACAAGTCATTCGTTCTAGAAATAACAGATTCGCTAATGTCATCGTAGAATTGCAACACAGCGACGACGTACCACGCATATTGAATGCTGCCATAAAATTGAGAGATACTGGAATTTCTATCCACCGAGATTATACCAAAGCTGCTCGAGAAAAACGGCGAATTCTTATGCAAATAAAGGCAAACATCAATGCAGAACACAAAAACACCAAAATATCTATTCGTGGACAACAACTTTTATTCGAAAACAAAACATTTTACTTAGACCATAACAATACTCTGAAGTGTGAAGTAGAAGGCGGGATGGCGCTAATAAACAAATTCATTATCGAAACAGCTGGCAGTGACAGCCCCCAACTGGCAGGAACTGCACAACAGGTCAACAACGTCGGTAATGCAGTACATCTGCCAGAACCCAGTGGTGTCGAAAAAGGTTTTAATTATAATGTTTAGTACTAAAGCCGTCTGCCATTCAAGTAAAATTGTAGTATCTAGTAATTTAAGCGAAGAAAAAGAATATTTTAAAATTTTATCGTACAATGTATCAGGTTTGATTAATAAATCGTTATTTTCTTATTTTTATAAATTTGTGAATAGCTTTGATCTAATATTTTTGTATGAAACTTTTGTAACTGTAAATAACTTTCCAATTAACGAAAATAATCTGTTAGATTTTGTATTTAAGTGGATCCCGGCAATGCGTACTCATGAGCGTGGAAGAGCAAGTGGAGGTTGCTACTTTGGTTTCAAAAGAAAGCTTCAAAGTTTGAAGTGCGAGTTTCGGATGCACTGTAACATATGGTTTGTTGACTTAGAAATTAATACTAAACGTCTATGGATACTACCTCAATACCTCAACTGTAATAATTGGGAAGAGGACTTTGAAAGAAACAACCGAGTTACTTAACCACATGAGATCGACGAACGTTTTGCCTATCGGAGACCTAAACGCGAGAATTGGCCTAGAAGCATGAGCAATGAACGTTTTTACCGGCTTTTATAGGCAATCAAAGGATAGTGTTTATAATGCAAAAGGAAAGAAACTCCTAGATCTTTGCGATTCTTTTGGACTCCGAATTCAGAATGGAACGAGTGTGAGTGACACCTCGGGGAATTTCACATTTATTGGAGTCCAAGGATCATCAGTGATTGATTATGCAATCCTAGGAGAAGACTGGGAGCCACTGGTGACGGATCTAGAGGTTAATGAATTTCCATATTCGGATCAATGTTCCAACGGCGGCGCTTGCAACAAAATGTTGATGAAACTATCAGATCACAATCACTGCCCAGACTTAACTGGAAGATATCGCAAGCCTCAGCATACAGACAACAACCGGATGCTAGACTCCAAGCACATCAAAGACCAGACTTTCGAATTTTAGAGCAAACCATAAAGGCAGCTTACCCCCAACAGCAGGATAGCGGCAAAGGATGGAATTCAGGAAATGAGCCTTGGTTTGATCAAGAATGCCGAAAAGCTCGGAAGATTTCTTTTGCATGGTTGAGAATTTTTCGGAACTCCTCCCAAAGTTCATTTAGGAGTAACTACTTAGAGTCCAATAGGAAATATAAAGAACTATGCAAACTCAAAAAGGTGGAATATGAAGAAAAACAAGCATGCAGATTGGTGTCGTGTAAAACCGCTAGTGACTTTTGGAAACTGGCTTGGGAGTTAAATGGAAAACAACCAGTAATACACAAAAAACTGTGTGAAAATTCACTTTTCATTCACTTCAAAGATCTACTAAATCCGGAAACAGCATCAGCAAACTGGAATTATGCAGTTCCTCGATTTGAGAACGAAATTTTGGACCCAGAATTTAGTTTACAAGAACTTGAACAAACTTTATGGACTCTTAAAGATGGGAAAGCGGCGGGTTCAAATGGTATTCCAGTAGAGTTCTACAAATACGGTAGCGTCACACTGAAAGAACATCTGTTAACATTATTTAATAGAGTTTTTGAGGGGAATCTTCCGGTAGATGAATTTAGGAATGCTATAATATTTCCGATTCACAAAAAGGGATCCTTGTTGGATGCAGCGAACTATCGAGGAATCTCCTTTTTAAATTCAACATATAAGATCTTCACAACAATGTTACAGAAGCGACTTACAAGGTGGATTACAACGCAAAAGGTGTTGAACGAGTGTCATGCCGGTTTTAGATCCGGTTACTCTACAATCGATAATATCTTTGTCCTGAGAAGCCTGGCCGAAAGCTTCTACATGCAGGGTAAAAAATTGTATGTATTTTTCATTGACTTCAGAGCAGCTTTTGACACCATCAACCGAGGGGCTTTGTTTTACAAACTGTACAATTGAACTTTAGTTGAATAACTGAAAATTCCATCTTGGAAGCCACATCTCAAAGGTGAGCGTAAATTTGGTTTATAAAATTAAAACAACGCAAAAATGAATGGCCTACAAAGAACACCACCAACAAAAAACAACAACAATGAACCTACAAACATCAATAGAAACACAAACGTCACAAATCCACCCTCTAAGCCTAACAATAGAAACCCTAATTCCACGCAATCGCAAAAACGTCCGTGCACTGTTCTTTCGCCAGAGATGCATTCATCTACTGAAGGTCCCAAAGCGGGTGCTATGCAAGTGATCGATGTCAAAACTCTCGAGTGCTCACTAGCAGCTTTACTTGACGAGCGCATGAAAAACTTGGCATCAAAAACTGATTTAATTGAAGTAGAGTCTAAAATGGAATGCCTGGAACGTAGCAATGAACTGCTTCAAACCAAACTCCAGCAAGTAGAGAGTAAATGCTAGGTTCTTGAACGGCAAATAGATTTTCTCGAAAAGAAAAGCAACGAGAATAATGTGGTACTGCACATACCGGCAATGGATGATGACCAACAGGCGATGGAGAAAGCCAGAAATGTTTGCATGGACCTTCTACAACAAAATAACCCACTAACAATACGAAAAACAAGTCATTCGTTCTAGAAATAACAGATTCGCTAATGTCATCGTAGAATTGCAACACAGCGACGACGTACCACGCATATTGAATGCTGCCATAAAATTGAGAGATACTGGAATTTCTATCCACCGAGATTATACCAAAGCTGCTCGAGAAAAACGGCGAATTCTTATGCAAATAAAGGCAAACATCAATGCAGAACACAAAAACACCAAAATATCTATTCGTGGACAACAACTTTTATTCGAAAACAAAACATTTTACTTAGACCATAACAATACTCTGAAGTGTGAAGTAGAAGGCGGGATGGCGCTAATAAACAAATTCATTATCGAAACAGCTGGCAGTGACAGCCCCCAACTGGCAGGAACTGCACAACAGGTCAACAACGTCGGTAATGCAGTACATCTGCCAGAACCCAGTGGTGTCGAAAAAGGTTTTAATTATAATGTTTAGTACTAAAGCCGTCTGCCATTCAAGTAAAATTGTAGTATCTAGTAATTTAAGCGAAGAAAAAGAATATTTTAAAATTTTATCGTACAATGTATCAGGTTTGATTAATAAATCGTTATTTTCTTATTTTTATAAATTTGTGAATAGCTTTGATCTAATATTTTTGTATGAAACTTTTGTAACTGTAAATAACTTTCCAATTAACGAAAATAATCTGTTAGATTTTGTATTAAAGTGGATCCCGGCAATGCGTACTCATGAGCGTGGAAGAGCAAGTGGAGGTTGCTACTTTGGTTTCAAAAGAAAGCTTCAAAGTTTGAAGTGCGAGTTTCGGATGCACTGTAACATATGGTTTGTTGACTTAGAAATTAATACTAAACGTCTATGGATACTACCTCAATACCTCAACTGTAATAATTGGGAAGAGGACTTTGAAAGAAACAACCGAGTTACTTAACCACATGAGATCGACGAACGTTTTGCCTATCGGAGACCTAAACGCGAGAATTGGCCTAGAAGCATGAGCAATGAACGTTTTTACCGGCTTTTATAGGCAATCAAAGGATAGTGTTTATAATGCAAAAGGAAAGAAACTCCTAGATCTTTGCGATTCTTTTGGACTCCGAATTCAGAATGGAACGAGTGTGAGTGACACCTCGGGGAATTTCACATTTATTGGAGTCCAAGGATCATCAGTGATTGATTATGCAATCCTAGGAGAAGACTGGGAGCCACTGGTGACGGATCTAGAGGTTAATGAATTTCCATATTCGGATCACCTTCCGATTGTAATAACATTCCAACGGCGGCGCTTGCAACAAAATGTTGATGAAACTATCAGATCACAATCACTGCCCAGACTTAACTGGAAGATATCGCAAGCCTCAGCATACAGACAACAACCGGATGCTAGACTCCAAGCACATCAAAGACCAGACTTTCGAATTTTAGAGCAAACCATAAAGGCAGCTTACCCCCAACAGCAGGATAGCGGCAAAGGATGGAATTCAGGAAATGAGCCTTGGTTTGATCAAGAATGCCGAAAAGCTCGGAAGATTTCTTTTGCATGGTTGAGAATTTTTCGGAACTCCTCCCAAAGTTCATTTAGGAGTAACTACTTAGAGTCCAATAGGAAATATAAAGAACTATGCAAACTCAAAAAGGTGGAATATGAAGAAAAACAAGCATGCAGATTGGTGTCGTGTAAAACCGCTAGTGACTTTTGGAAACTGGCTTGGGAGTTAAATGGAAAACAACCAGTAATACACAAAAAACTGTGTGAAAATTCACTTTTCATTCACTTCAAAGATCTACTAAATCCGGAAACAGCATCAGCAAACTGGAATTATGCAGTTCCTCGATTTGAGAACGAAATTTTGGACCCAGAATTTAGTTTACAAGAACTTGAACAAACTTTATGGACTCTTAAAGATGGGAAAGCGGCGGGTTCAAATGGTATTCCAGTAGAGTTCTACAAATACGGTAGCGTCACACTGAAAGAACATCTGTTAACATTATTTAATAGAGTTTTTGAGGGGAATCTTCCGGTAGATGAATTTAGGAATGCTATAATATTTCCGATTCACAAAAAGGGATCCTTGTTGGATGCAGCGAACTATCGAGGAATCTCCTTTTTAAATTCAACATATAAGATCTTCACAACAATGTTACAGAAGCGACTTACAAGGTGGATTACAACGCAAAATGTGTTGAACGAGTGTCAAGCCGGTTTTAGATCCGGTTACTCTACAATCGATAATATCTTTGTCCTGAGAAGCCTGGCCGAAAGCTTCTGCATGCAGGGTAAAAAATTGTATGTATTTTTCATTGACTTCAGAGCAGCTTTTGACACCATCAACCGAGGGGCTTTGTTTTACAAACTGTACAATTTGGGATTGTCGTTGAAGTTCGGTTTAATACTTGAAGAGTTGTACAGAGGAGCACGGGCTGCAGTTTGGAACGGAACGAATCTTTCGGATTGGTTTGCAGCTTCATCAGGAGTGACGCAAGGCTGTACACTGAGTCCTACCCTCTTCTCGCTCTTCATAAATGAACTAATTGATTTCCTTCCTGGAGGAGTTGACTTTGCGGGAGAGCGTATTAAAGCATTGATATTCGCAGATGATAGTGTCTTGTTTGCATACTCCACAGAAACACTTCAACTTATGATTAACAGGACTTACAATTACTGTCGTTTATGGAATTTAGTTGTGAACATTCAAAAATCTAAGGTGATAATTTTTAAAAGAGGAGGTGGACGAAACGCGTTGAACGAAAAGTGGGTGTATAACGGAGAAGTCATCGAATGTGTCAACAAGTAAAAATACCTAGGAGTCATCTTCTCCAGCAACTTAAGCATGGAAAAGTATCTAGTAGAAAAACTACAAAAAGCAAAAACAGCCATAAATATAGCTTTGAAAAGAGTTTTTATGAACTTCAACATAGCACATAGCAGCAAATTTAAAGCATTTGAAGCTGCAGCGGAGAGTATCCTATTATATGGCGCCCAAGTTTGGGGATGTAAAAAGTATCTCACAGTGGAGAAACTACTAACTCACTACGTGAAAAGAGTATTTCGTCTGCCAAGTAACACACCAAACTACGTCATTATGCTAGAGACAGGACTTTCACCTCTATTCGTCAAAACCCTTAAATTGCAAGCAGACTATTTACTGAAAGTCTATAAGATGAATGAATCTCGACTGGTCAAGAAAGTAGCTCTTAAGGCAGTACAAATTCAAAATAGCTGGTACAGGCAGTGGAATTGCCTAGCCGAAGGATATAACGTGGTGTTCAATTTAAACGTTGGAAACATATCAAGTTGTAAGGATATATTATATGACGTGATTGCGAAAGTAGATAATAAATGTAGAGAAGATTATATATCTGAAGCTTCAGAGTCCTTATTCAGAACAGTTTATAGAAGGCTGAACCACAATCTTGCAGAAAGAAATTACTACAGTGATGCAAATAGTGTGAACGAGATTTCAACAATGGTTAGACTCCGAAGCGAACTTATTAACCTGAATTTCATACCGCACAGACCCGAACTACCATTGGAGTGCAGTATGTGCAATCTTAGAGAAAGAGAGGACGTTCTTCATTTCGTTGGAAAATGCCCTACTCTTAGGGAAACAAGAAGGAGCTTTTTTGGTAATGACTTCTTATCGGATGAGCAAGTTGTTGACATTCTAAATGAGACGAATGTCGGCAATTTGTACAAATTTTGCAAAATCGCGCTAAAATATAGATCCAGAATTATGAACGAAGATTTCTGATTTATTACAAAATATTCTACTTAAATGAATTCAAACTTAAAAATTGTGAAAATAACTTCTTTTTTAAATCCATACTCAATAATTATAAAAGCTTATTACAATACTTGTAAAATTTATGTTTATTGTCAATCTGGCAGACGGCAAATGCCATGTCATAATGATTTTTTGTATTTTTTATTACATATATATGTAAAACTATGATTTAAAAATGTTTTTATAATAGTCTAATAAAAAAATCTATCTAATCTATATAACAATAAATCACAAACACAGTTTAACAAATTTGTTTACAAAGAAAAAACAAAACTTCAAAGAACTTACATACAAAATAAAATAAAATAAATTATTTGTCTAGTTTTGAATTAAAAAACTTTGAAAACTTTGTTGTAACAATAAACTTAATTGATTTTTAAATTTAAAAAAGATTTAAGAAAGTTGCACTTTTAATGCGAAGAGCAGTCTTGTTTTAATTTTAACTCAAAATTTAAAATTTCTTGGCCGTTACAAGAGAGCAGTAGACTGCGGAGATGTTTTGAGTATCTTGTTTTCTGTTCATATTATTGTTGTTTTTGAGGATGTGTAGAGTTTCCAGAGTGTACCTTTTGGCAAAATGTCTTTCCGTTTGCAGAATTTCTACTTCTTCAAAATCTGGTTGATGGTTGGTTTGGACATAATGGTTCGCCAGTGCCGTCTTAGCGGAGCTTTTACTATTGATGTCCGATTTATGACCAGCTATTCTCTGTCGCAGGAACTGCTTTGTTGTGCCTACATAGCAAAGGTAGCAATTTTCATCATCTTTGCCCTTGCAGTTGATTTTGTACACAACGTCGGTATTGTTTTCGTTTTTTGTTTTAGACTTTAGTTTTGTGTACAGTGTTGCAAGTGTGCAATGTGACGTGAAAGCTGGTTTCACATTTTTGCAACATTCGGCAACCACTTGTTTGAAATTTGTAGACAGTGTTGGAATATAAACTATGCTTTTGTAAACGCAATCTGTTCCAATGATCGATGGACTTTCAGGGTTAACACTATTTGTGTAGCATTGTATTAAATTTCTTATAAGCTCATAGGGGTAGCCGTTGTTAGCTAGAATTTGGGTGACTACGCTTCCATTTTTGGAGTGAAACTTACGATCACTTAACGTAAATACTTTTTTAATCAAATTAGTTGCCGTGTTGATTAAAATATGTTTCGCCTGGTTGGATCGAAAATTAACTAATCCACCAGATGCTGTTTCTTTTTGGTTCCAATCGAAGGTAAGGTGGTCCTTTTCACGATAAATTTTGACATCCAAAAAGGCTATCGTGTTATGCTTTTCCTTCTCCACGGTGAACTTGATTTTTTGGTTGAAATTGTTGAGGGCCAACAGCAAATTTTCAATGTTGCGGTGATCAATTACCGCAAATATATCATCAACATATTTGAAAATTGCCTTTGGTCTTTCAATACTTTCAAAACATTCATCGAGAAGATAATCCAGTACCAAATCCGCAATTGTAGGCGAAAGTGGGTTGCCCATTGGCATGCCATGTATTTGCTTATAGATGTTGTCTTTGTATTGAAGGTAGTTGTTTTCCTTCAAGCAAAACTCTAAAATTTCCAAAAATTTCTTTTGGCTAATCATTTTATATTGGCTTATTGTTGCCCGTCGTTTTTTTACTACGCTGATAGCCAGATGCGAGGGGATATTGGTAAACAGAGACACAGCATCGTATGAGACCAAAACATCATGCTCATCCAGTTTGATGTTTTTAGCCTTAATTACAAATTCCAATGAATTTTTTACCAAGTATGCCGAATTATTTGTTACATTGTGTAGTATTCGCCAAATGTACTTGGATAATTCATAACACGGCAGCTTCATAGCTGATGTTATGGGTCGAAGGGGTATATCTTGCTTATGTATTTTCGGCAGGCCGTAAATGCATGGAACCAAAAAATCAAGTTCACCGTGGAAAAGGAAAAGCATAACACGATAGCCTTTTTGGATGTCAAAATTTATCGTGAAAAGGACCACCTTACCTTCGATTGGTACCAAAAAGAAACAGCATCTTGTAGATTAGTTAATTTTCGATCCAACCAGGCGAAACATATTTTAATCAACACGGCAACTAACTTGATTAAAAAAGTATTTACGTTAAGTGACCGTAAGTTTCACTCAAAAAATGAAAGCGTAGTCACCCATATTCTAGCTAACAATGGCTACCCCTATGAGCTTATTAGAAGTTTAATACAACGCTACACAAATAGTGTTAACCCTGAAAGTCCATTGATCATTAGAACAGACTGCGTTTACAAAAGCATAGTTTATATTCCAACACTGTCTACAAATTTCAAACAAGTGGTTGCCGACCGTTGCAAAAATGTGAAACTAGCTTTCACGTCACATTGCACACTTGCAACACTGTTCACAAAACTAAAGTCTAAAACAAAAAAAGAAAACAAAACCGACGTTGTGTACAAAATCAACTGCAAGGGCAAAGATGTTGAAAATTGCTACCTTTGCTATGTAGGCACAACAAAGCAGTTCCTGCGACAGAGAATAGCTGGTCATAAGCCGGACATCAATAGTAAAAGCTCCGCTAAGATGGCACTGCGAACCATTATGTCCAAACCAACCATCAACCAGATTTTGAAGAAGTAGAAATTCTGCAAACGGAAAGACATTTTGCCAAAAGGTACACTCTGGAAACTCTACAGATCCTCAGAAACAACAATATTATGAACAGAAAACAAGACACTCAAAACATCTCCGCAGTCTACTGCTCTCTTGTAACGGCCAAGAAATTTTAAATTTTGAGTTAAAATTAAAACAAGACTGATCTTCGCATTAGAAGTGCAACTTTCTTAAATCTTTTTAAAATTTTTCAAATTTAAAAATCAATTAAATTTATTGTTACAACAAAGTTTTCAAAGTTTTTTAATTCAAAACTAGACAAATAATTTATTTTATTTTATTTTTTATGTAAGTTCTTTGATGTTTTGTTTTGTTTTGTTTTTGTTAAACTGCGTTTATGATTTATTGTTTCAATAAAGGATCCCCTGAAGAAGGCAGCAACCCCTGTCGAAACGTCGGGAAAAGTAAATGAAACCAAACTAGTTTCATTACACATCAAGTGACCAAAATAGCCGAAGAGGAACCAGATTCTTCAACAAAACAACATATTTGAACTTGGTCAAAAATAAATAATTTAATTTATTTTATTTTTCTTAACCAAGAAAGCTTATTGTCAAAAAACTCGGTATCTTATCATATTTTTCTTTTTTACTTATAAACTAAACCTAAAGATAGACTTAAAATAATTAAAACTAGATACAACTAACTTATACTAACTAAAAATAACGTAAACTACTTAAAATACCTAATAATACCCAAAACCACTAAAAAATAGTTAAAAACTAGAACAGCCACAGCAGCATTTTTTTTTTTCGTTTTTTAAATTTTTGTTGTTTATTTTGTATATGCATGCAGACACACAACAACATGCAACCCACACATACATGTACATACGCACATACAATACGTACGCACATACATGCACAGACACGCAGATACATGCACATATGCCCCCACATATATACATATTTTTATTTTTTTATTTTTTGGTGCCACACCGACTGTTCCCTATACCTAATTGCCCTAAATCTATGTAAGTCGGCCAAGACATACCATCTTCATCGACTTTAAATATGATGCTGTTCAGAGAGCCACCAGAACTGTTTCTCCTGTTTTGCCCTATCCCTTCGGTCCCGATCGGACACAGTCCTACTGAACCGAAGGCGCTCTTCTCCACCTTGAGCGATGACGTCTCGACCGTACATCAGTCGCCTATCCACAGTTTTCCGGCTGACGTGGTAGATGAGCGGAACCGCCCTTCCATCCTTTATCAGCCCTCGACTGTCTAAATAGACGAATGCCTCGGGAGGGATGTAGCCACTTAACCGCGCACTCTCAAAATATTGGGGTAATAAGCCCCAAATATTAAGCTGTTGGTTGAGGACATCGCTCTTGCAGTGTGACCCCGAATCAGCTTAAACAAAAAATTATCTATTCTGTTTATGTTGGCTCCGTTGTATAGAACCTGGTTGGAATTATATCTTGTGTACTCCGACTCTGGTGTTCTGTGTAATCCAAGGCAACGTCTAAGACATTGCCTATCAAACACCCGAATCTTTTCCATTTAAGATGGGGCAACGTTGATCCACACCGGGCATCCGTAGGCAATAATCGGCCTGATGAGGGCCATGTAATAAATCACCTTCACCCTGCTGTCAAGACGGCTGCTATAAAATAGTCGTTTTGTCAAAGCAAAGGCTCCCCTAGCCCTGGCCAAGGCAGCACCTATATGTCTGTCGAAATACAGGTACTGTTCCAACCAGATGCCAAGGTACTTTACTACACTTTTAATCGCCAGTGGATGTCCATGTGGCCCTACGCTCACCAGCTTGCGCCAGTTCTTTCTCGTAGCCGTTGAGGCGCTAGACAACAGAGTCCTAAACAAAATAGTTTCTGATTTCTGGAAGTTGATTTTCAACTTCCAATCATCACAATATCGCTGAATCTTGTCGAAGTCACTCTGCAAGAGATTTTGGATGACCTCAACTGTATGAGCTGTTCTGTACGCAATTAGATCGTCGGCGTACGCAATTGCCTGAGTTAGACTACCTATCAGATCGCTGGTGTAAATGCTGAACAGATTCGGCGAGTTAACCGCTCCCTGCTGAAGACCATTATTAATATTAAAAATTGTGGTAGAAGTTACATTTCCACTCTTGACAATAAATTTTCTACCATTTAGCATGTCATAAAGCATATACAATATAGGTTTACTTATACCTAGTCTGGTTAGCTTTAGATAGAGACCTTCTAATCATACGGTGTCGAAGGCCTTCTCCAAATCAACCAGACAGGCACCCGTACACTGCTTTTTAGTTTTGTTCCATTGTATATCAGAAACCAGACGCGGCATGAATTGTGTCATGTCCGCCTTAAAACTGAACTGATTATCCGGGATGATATTTTTGTCCTCCGTTCGCTTGAACATGGCCCTAATAATAACCTTTTCAAATACTTGCTGATACTTGGAAGAAGACTTATCGACCGGAGATTCGTCGGATTGGAGTTGTCTTTTCCCTTTTTGGCGAGAGGGTGCACCACAGCTGTCTTCCACCGCACTGGATAATATGCATTAATCAGCGCGTTGTTAAACAGTGTTGTATAAATGTCTCTGTTCTCTGTCGTCCTCTGGAGCTTAAGACACAGAAGATCGTTTTAATCCTTTCTTCTAAAAATCTTATTCATTTTTGGGAACATACTTTGGTCGCTAGAGTTAACGGCACGAATTTTATTGTCCCAAAACAAATTAATAAACAACTTATAATTTTGTTTGATCAATTGGTTGATATTTTTGATGGACGACTTCAGTGTCCTAATCCCCAGATCTGGTGTATTAATTAACCGTCTGTACAAGCGTTTTAGTCTTGTCAGTAGACCACTTTTTTGTCTGTGTAGTGCGTCAATGGTCGTGTTACGGTACATGTCCGTTGCATTACGTTCTTTGTATTTCGGTATTGTTCTGTTCATTGTTCGCAGAATCGTTTCGTCCATTTATTCTAAGTATCTGCCGATTTCTGTATTTGTCAGGTTCGTATTATTTGGTGGGGATATACCATTTGACCATAATTCGCTCAATAAGGCGTTGGAGAAGCGTGGCCAGTGCACCTTACTGTAGTTGTAAGTATGCACATGCACATACTCCTCCAACTCCATAAGCTCGTTTGGAACTTATATTACGGCGGCGAGTCCGCAGTGGTCACTGTCGTACTCGATCGTTCGTAAAAAATTTCTTGGCCGATGACCCACAGTATCAGTAATTGTTTGTAGGCACCGCTTCTTGGAAACGATGGCCTCTCTGTGGCTAGAAGATCCAGGCGATACTCAAGGTTGTATCGACACATCCAATTATTCAAATGGTTACCTCGAGGATTTTGTATTTGATTTCCCCAATCTATGTGTTTGGCGTTTAAATCACCAGCTAATATGTAAAAGTTTTCTTTCGAGCTCAATCTTAAGCATTCAAAAAGCTTTTCAAGCTCTGTTATAAACTGGGTGGGCTGAGGCGTTTCCGGTGCATAGGCCGCGATCACATACATTCGCTTCACCTGTTGGAGATGAATGCATATGATGCATGCCTCTAACGTCCGAAATTTACGCACATCACTATTATATATTACCTTATGACTAATGCCTTCACGTATAAAGATTGCGACGCCCCCTCCTTGAGTGGAGTTGGGTCGGTCTCTTCTTACGATATTGTAGTTGTTGTTAGTCAATTTATGTTTCTGGTTAAGCTTAGTTTCGCTAGTCATAAACACATCTGGACTTATGTCTTTAAGCAATTGGAATAAATTCGCTCTACGTTCGGTCCTAATCAGTGAATTTACATTCACAGCTAGGATCTTAAAGGGCCTCTCCGGCAGCGTGCCCTTAACCTCTAAGTTGAGTTAAGCTCGGCAAATCAGAGTAAAGATAATCCACCCTAGTCGCCTGCTCCCTGATCTGGTTTTGGAGGCCAGTCAACTGGCCCTGGATGGCGAGTACACATTTAAGCTGGGTCATATCTTCGACCCGTTCCTTCCCTAATTTGCATTCATCTGCATTGTGGTTCTCTCCACACTTAACGCAGCGTGACTGAATTTCGCAGTTCGCTGCGGCGTGGCCGATCTTTGGCAGCGCATGCATTGAAGCATGCCGCCTCGCCTTTTTGATTTGTCCCAAGTTACAACCTGGTAGTTGAGGTCGGAGATACTCCTCAAACTCCTGCTGCTGGGTGAGAGTTGAACAAGGAAGAAGGGAAGATTCCGCTTCTCCCGCCTAGCTCTAACTGTAGCGAACGGCTTGACCTCGATAAAGTCGAGATCGTTATTCGCTTTTTGGCGCAGTTCACTTAAGAACACCTGTGGTTCCGTGCAGGAATCTATACCCTTCAAAAGGACCGTTTGAAACTTTTCGGTTTAGGGGTGAAACTAAAGAATTCAGTAGTGGATTCATTTAGCAACGCTTTAATTTTTTTGTGCTGTTCCAGTGTGAAGCAATGGATAGAATTCCTATCGTTATTTCATCTTTTTATAGTAAAGTTTTGACATATGGCCAACTTACAAAGATTTATAGTATCCTGTAACTCCATTTTATAAGTGTTTCTGGGTGGCACCTTTTCTTTTTTCGTAATGGGCGGCTTTTGATTCTGCTACTGCTGTTTTTGTTGCGGTTGTTTCTGGGATTATGTCTGCTGCTGTTGCTGTTGTTTTTGCCGTTGTTGTTTTGGCTGCTGCTGTGGCTGTTGTTTTTGTAATTGTTCCTTTTCCTGTAGTTGTTGTTGTTGATGTTGTTCGAACTTGTTCTTTTCTTTCGCTCGGAGTGTTTCTTGCTTGGCCTTAACGGCGAGAACTATAAGATCCTGTTGGCTTTTCAAACTTTGGATTCCTGCCTCCATTGCTTCAATTTGAGCGCCTATTCTTTGCTCCTCGCTGTCGTCCTCCTCAGATGACGCCTCCGATGTGGAGAGGTTCACGAAGGTAGTACTATCGCCCGTCGTGAAGTGCCCTTCTCCTTCCTCAGATATGTATTCAATACCCTCTTCGGGTGACGTGTCTAGTTGGGTTTGTCTTGCTGCCTCTGACGTCTCGTCTATACCCGACGTCTTCACCCCAGCTAGCAGCTTTGCTAAGGTGGCCGTGGATCTCCTCTTTACCAAATTTGGTGCGCACTTGATCCTCTTTCTGCTCTTCTGATAAGCATCGGATGATGTTGCCGTTGTTGTTATTGGTGTTGATGTTGTTGCTGCAGAATCACTGCTTGTTAGTGGAACATCTTTCGATGTTCCCTCAGCTGATGCCATCGCTGGCCTCATTGCCCTAGGACAGCTTTCGATGCCCTGGTGCTTAAACTCCTCTTCCTTTGCTCGTTTTCCCAACCAATAAAGTTTTCCATTTCACGGTTGTGAAAAAAAGCTTGCAAAGTTCTGATGCCCGGCTGGGAATCGAACTGGCGACCCTTGGATTCGCGGTCGTCCACTCTACCTCTGTGCTACTGCACCACTTGAGAAATGTTAATCTAACGTTACACTTAAACTCACACAAGAAATTTAATTTGCAAAAAACTGAGAAGCCGAAAACGTGTTAACACCTCCGCAGTACGAGATCGACTGATTATTTAATTTGTATACTTAAGGAAATGCAATAGTGAACTGCTGTTACATACATAAAATGCAGGTATAACGGATATGTAAAAAAAAAATTCTTCCTTTTTTATCTTATTTTATTGCCGTCAGCAGAGAACAAATATCTGCAAATTGTTGTTGTTTGTGGATTAATGGAATTTGTTCTCTTAGTGACGTCAATAAAAAAAGAAAAATAAAGAAGTGTCGTAATCTTTGTTTTCTTTGATTCATGTTTAATACGAGTACCTGTCTATAATGTATTATGTGTTTAAAATGTATATTCGCAATCGATGTAATAAATAATGTACCCTATTGAATGCTTGTGTATGTGTAGTATAGTTCAACCTTCAATTCAACGAGCTAATTTAGTTCTTTTAAGCAGCGAAGCTATCATAGTTCAGTTTTCCAACAAAGAAATACAGAGCGTGTACATGCAGATTTGTATGTATATATCTATTCCATACCCTACCCATATTATGCATAACAAACACACACAAAATAAACATATATTCTTCAGCCGTCGCGCTGTTCCCGCATCATGCTATTGGTCTGAAGTGCAGTTTTGTCATTCAGAAATCAGGACTCAACTCAGAAGCGGTTCTGCCTACATAACTTATCGTCTGCTCTTTTTTTCAGCGTAGATCCGATGAACATGAAAATTGAACTTGAGTGAACTGGAACTAGTTGCCGAATTGGCCAAAGGCTAAGGCATGTAAATAGATTGAATAATTAACACCACTCACTGAGCGGAGTTAGTTGCAATCCACCAACCGAACACGTTCCACAAGCCACAGCCAATAATATTGTATTTGGGGTGTGTTCCATGAATCAAAGAAAACAAGATTACTCTTCTTTTTTTGTCTTTTTTTGCTGACTTCACGCGAGATTAAAAAATCTGAGCAAAAGAAATTGTTTTGTGGGTCCGATGTGGCTTAATGGATTTTTCGTGCGCGAATAATATAAATAAATGGGTGGCAATGGCGCAGTTGATAAAGTGCTTGATTGCTAACTTAGACGTGTGGGTTCGATCCCCACGCTAGACGCAGTCTTTTCTATACCTTCAATTTTAATTGGATGCCGCCCATGGATTAAAATGAGAAGTCAATACCTGGTTCCCAAATCCACTGTGCCAAACTAGTGCCGTGCAATTCAGCTTGCATTTAAAAAGGCAATAGGTCTTACAGGCATATATTTAAATTTAAAACATACAATTTGCTTAAATAATTAAATATTGTTGAATTAAATTTACTTTAATTGAATTTAAAATAATTTCGATAAAATCAAGAATAAGAGAAAGTCGGAGTGCTAAATGGATATCGAAGATTTAATTTAAATTAGGCAAAACACAACAATTTGTGTAGATATTTTTGGATTAAGTAAATGGAAAATGTTTTAATAATGTTGTAGTTTTATTGTATTTTTTTTTGCATTTTGATAAGTCTACAATGGTTCGGTTAAGTGTTCTTATTCTAAAATATATCCTCGATAGGAAAAATATGTTTGTATTTCCACATCGCAGTCAATGTCTTTGGCCAATGCAAGTAGATTTGTTTGGGAGCCTGGACAAATTACTAGGTCTTCTCCATTGAAGGATTTGAAGATTTTGTCCAATTTCATCAAGTCATTGAACACCCTTGGTGATGGCCTTGACAAGCCGCCTTAACTTAGGTGGTACTCCCATGAATATGATGCGACATTTTCTTCAGCTGGAATTGTGTATTAGTTTATTGCATATGTATCCGGTCATATTTTCTAGGCCATCGCTATCTATAGTGGCCAAATCTTCATCGCCTTTGTTGTCGTCAGTGTTAACCTCTTCGGGTTCCCAAGCAATGCTTTGAAATATAGTACCTAAAAAGATATTTAAATGTATGTGTGTGTATAAGCAAAAGCAATCTCTGCAAACCGATCAATGGCGCTTCCAAATCTGGGGTATCGCCAAATCCGAAATAACACCCTCTAAACTGTGAGACCTTTACCTCAAGCGGAATTCCTATCGATGAGGATCATCATGGAGGCCTCCTACTACTTAAATAAATTAACCAAATTCAAGTAAAATTTAAAAAAATTAAAGATTAAAAGCATCCTTTCTTTTACAAAAACGAATCCAAATTTTCAACAGCACTGGAACTTTTGAGAAAGTGTAGTATGACACATCATATCTCCTTAATGTCTTTATCTTATTATTTTTATTGTTGTTGTTATTACACCTAAGTAGTATAAATAGACGGGGACTGGGCCACCGGCATACCGGCATAGCTTATATACTGGTCGTATGGTCTTGCTCATAAAGTAGTATCGCATGATGTTGCTTGAGAAGTGATTTAATGTTGAGAAGAGTTAATAATGTTTTTTTATGTAGTATGAATCATATACTGTATAATGTGATACTTTAAGAAATCCATATGATATCAGTTGGTTGAATTTAGGTTTCTTTTATTTCGATCGTTATTATTCCATTGTTTTTTTAATCGTAAGTAAGAATGATAAAGATTAAAAAATGTGTTAGGGAAAATAGTATTTATGACTAGGAATGTGTTACTTTATCAGTTGGTTGATTTTAGTCTTTTTTTTTTATTAAAAATGTTTGGAAGTGTGTAAATTGTTTTTCATGGGGTTTTTTATTCTTTCGGACAATGGGTAGATTCAAAAATTCAATTAATTTTTGTATCTATTAATTTTTTTACTATAGGACTAGATTGATAAGCTAAGATAACTGTGTCATCTATAATTAGAATTTATAGTTAGACATGTGAAACTTTAAGAAATCAATTTCATTACCATTGTTACTAAAATGATAAGATATAAAATTAATATTTATGGATAGGTATGTAATAATAAAAAGCTTACAAAAAAATCATTTGTATATCTATTCTTTTTTTTTGTTTTTTTTTTTGTTTAGTGTTAATCTACTTAGATAAGAAATATAATGAGAAGCGCTATATAAAAGTTTAAGAAAGTTAGACCTCAGAATGTGTATAAATAGATTGTATTTTTCTTTTAATTTTCATTATAGTCTTGCTAGTCAAACTTTCATTATCTAATTACTAAAAAAAAAAAAAATGGAATCTTTTCTACAAAAAATAAACAAATATAGTTGTGAAAAAGCGCTACTTCCTTTGAAAGATCTGGAGGCAACACCTGAAACCATTATCGAAGCCAAAATGTGTAATACAAAGTTCGGTCCTACAGTTGTAATAGAGATTGAGGACTTTAAAATCTTTCTAAGTCCAAGGTTTAAGAACCTAACGATAGAAGAAATTCAAAATTTGGTGGGAATGAGGATAATGAGAGGGGATGACGGAGTGAAGTTCCTGCCACCTGCTGGAATGATGATTATAAATGGAAAAGATGGAGTTGAGTTCCTTTCACCAGAACATATCGATTCTTCGAGTAGGAGAAAATCAACTACAATTGTACCACAGGATGAAGAAGACGATGATGATATTTTTGTATTTTCACAAAAGCGACACTGCTTTTAAAACTTGTTAATAAAATAGCTTTCATTTATTTTAGGGTTTTTCTTTATCTTTTCTTCTATGAGCTTTCGTTTATTTTTTGGTTTTTCTTTATCTTGTCTTCTTTGCGAAAAAAATTTATATGTTTTTTTTGTCTTCTCTTCTATGAAAAAAAAATTGATTTTATATGAAAAGTTTCAAGTCGAGTTATATTTAATAAGTTGTTCAGTGCAATCATAATAATTGTTGCGCATAGAACAAATCGTAAACTTTATAAAAAAAATTGTTTAGTCTAGTACATAGCTTGTATTCAAAAAGTGTGTGTTTTTTTAATTTTGTGATCGTTAAAACTAAAATACTTAAAAAGAATAAAATGAATAATTTCGTGTGCGACGACGTATGTAGTATTATTTTTACACGAAGGAGCAGTCTGAATAGACATATAAGAGCTGCACATGGTGATAAAATTAAATGTCCTCAGTGTGACAAATCATATACACGAAAGGATTCAATGTTGGAACACTTCCGCAAGGAACATATTAACACCTCCTCTCAAGAGCGAGTAAATGATCAACCAACTAGCAGCAAGAGAAAACTTCCAAAAGACATGAATGATTCCTTGTCCCAACCGCATTCATCATCAAAAAACGGAGATGTGAAAACTGTGAAATAGATGTGCTCGTATCTGGATGGGGTCGTCACACTAGAACTAATGAACATAAGAGAAAGAGCAAAGTTCCAGTCAACAATACTCGTTTTAACAAAATAAGGCATTGTTTTGAAGGTAAAGTGGAAACCTATTCCTTAGAAAATACTGATGAAGGGGTTATAGACATTAACAAATTTTTAAATAGCTGTACACTTGATATAATCAAATTATAATATAATTGATATAATTGGATATAATTGAAAATATGTTTAAAACAATTGGAGTTAAAAGTGAGGAGTTTCAGGAGAGAGATTCAGGATGGGCACTATTGTGTATAAAACATATTGAAGTAAATATTAACGAGTATAAACCCTTAAGAGGTTCGAGCTATTTAAGTCTTCCAAAAAGCATTGAACTAAAACATGCCTGTGTTAGTGTCCAAAATAATGATGAATTCTGTTTTAAATGGGCGGTTATATCAGCTCTTTACCCCGTAGATACAAATACAAATAGACCAATCAGTTATCAGATTGAAAACATTCAACATGAAGTGATAAGTTTAATGAGTGGAATTCAAATTAACTTTACAAATTTAGAGTTCCCTTTGAAACTTAAAGACATACCGATCTTTGAGACACACAATCCCACAATTAGTATAAATGTTTTCGGGGTAGACAAAAATGGATCGGGAGAAAGTTATAGAGTTGTCGGCCCATATTTCAGCTCTCAACACAAAAGACAACAACATATTAATTTATTACTGATACAAGAAGGGGATTGTAGCAATTATGTTTGGATAAAAAATATGTCCAGATTAATAGGAGCACAACTGAGTCATAGCAAACGATCAGTAAGAATGTGTAATTCATGCCTGCAATCGTTGAACACAGATAAAGCATTTGAACAACATGAAAATGAATGTAATAAAACTGTGACAACACTGCCAGATGTTCCAAATAATTTGCTACAGTTTGAACATCAATAAAGATCACAAGAAGTGCCATTTGCCACTATGCAGATTTTGAGTGTATGCTGGTGAATATGGATAGCTGTCAACCTGACCCATCAAACTCGTCAACTACACCTATTAAAAAACATGTTCCGATTGCTGTGTCCTATTTTGTCGAATGTTCATTTAATACATCTTTGAAAATACACCGGTAAGTAAAAATTATTCTTAAAACCTCATTTCATATGTAATATATAAATTGTTTGGTAATATAATATAATTATTTTTTGTTTTTTATTCTAGGTGAAGACTGTACACAAAGTTTTATATCGAACTTGCTCGAAGACTGTTAAAATATTTATAAAAATCATTTGGGGAAGAAAATCCCGATGACTATGACACCTCAGGATGAAATTAAATTTCAACAAGCAACAACATGTCATATCTGTAAGAAACCATTGTGGGGGAGTCTAAAGGTTCGGGATCATGACCATCTAACTGGAAAATTCAGAGCGGCCGCACATTCCAAATGTAATTTAAATTATAAGATACCTAAATTTATTCCTATTTTTTTCCATAACTTAACCGGATATGACTCACATTTATTCATAAAAGAGCTGGGTAATATCAAAGGGTCTATAAATATTATTCCTCTCAACAAAGAGAAATATATATCAATTTCATCAAAAATCTTAGTAAATAGTAAGCAAGGAGAGTTTTTAGAATTAGGATTCTTAGACTCATTTAGATTTCTAGCTTCACAGAGTGTGAGACTAAAAACTCTCCTTGCTTGCTATTTACCAGCGCCGCCGCCACGCATCGCACCCGCCCGCATCACGACCTAATCAGTTCATTGCCCCCCATTTATATAATATTCAATGACACACGACCTCCTAACCACATACGTAATTTATTCAACTTTTTATATTACCCCAAACGCTAGCATACCCATACCTTAGCATACAATTTAGGCTTTGACTGTTTTCTTACGCTATAAAGCAGATAACACTTTCGATTTCATTCCATATGTATAGTAATGTTCTATGAGCACAGTGCAGAGCAGTTCAGTGAGCAGATAATAGTTATTATTCCATTGTTTTTTTAATCGTAAGTAAGAATGATAAAGATTAAAAAATGTGTTAGGGAAAATAGTATTTATGACTAGGAATGTGTTACTTTATCAGTTGGTTGATTTTAGTCTTTTTTTTTTTATTAAAAATGTTTGGAAGTGTGTAAATTGTTTTTCATGGGGTTTTTTATTCTTTCGGACAATGGGTAGATTCAAAAATTCAATTAATTTTTGTATCTATTAATTTTTTTACTATAGGACTAGATTGATAAGCTAAGATAACTGTGTCATCTATAATTAGAATTTATAGTTAGACATGTGAAACTTTAAGAAATCAATTTCATTACCATTGTTACTAAAATGATAAGATATAAAATTAATATTTATGGATAGGTATGTAATAATAAAAAGCTTACAAAAAAATCATTTGTATATCTATTCTTTTTTTTTGTTTTTTTTTTGTTTAGTGTTAATCTACTTAGATAAGAAATATAATGAGAAGCGCTATATAAAAGTTTAAGAAAGTTAGACCTCAGAATGTGTATAAATAGATTGTATTTTTCTTTTAATTTTCATTATAGTCTTGCTAGTCAAACTTTCATTATCTAATTACTAAAAAAAAAAAAAATGGAATCTTTTCTACAAAAAATAAACAAATATAGTTGTGAAAAAGCGCTACTTCCTTTGAAAGATCTGGAGGCAACACCTGAAACCATTATCGAAGCCAAAATGTGTAATACAAAGTTCGGTCCTACAGTTGTAATAGAGATTGAGGACTTTAAAATCTTTCTAAGTCCAAGGTTTAAGAACCTAACGATAGAAGAAATTCAAAATTTGGTGGGAATGAGGATAATGAGAGGGGATGACGGAGTGAAGTTCCTGCCACCTGCTGGAATGATGATTATAAATGGAAAAGATGGAGTTGAGTTCCTTTCACCAGAACATATCGATTCTTCGAGTAGGAGAAAATCAACTACAATTGTACCACAGGATGAAGAAGACGATGATGATATTTTTGTATTTTCACAAAAGCGACACTGCTTTTAAAACTTGTTAATAAAATAGCTTTCATTTATTTTAGGGTTTTTCTTTATCTTTTCTTCTATGAGCTTTCGTTTATTTTTTGGTTTTTCTTTATCTTGTCTTCTTTGCGAAAAAAATTTATATGTTTTTTTTGTCTTCTCTTCTATGAAAAAAAAATTGATTTTATATGAAAAGTTTCAAGTCGAGTTATATTTAATAAGTTGTTCAGTGCAATCATAATAATTGTTGCGCATAGAACAAATCGTAAACTTTATAAAAAAAATTGTTTAGTCTAGTACATAGCTTGTATTCAAAAAGTGTGTGTTTTTTAAATTTTGTGATCGTTAAAACTAAAATACTTAAAAAGAATAAAATGAATAATTTCGTGTGCGACGACGTATGTAGTATTATTTTTACACGAAGGAGCAGTCTGAATAGACATATAAGAGCTGCACATGGTGATAAAATTAAATGTCCTCAGTGTGACAAATCATATACACGAAAGGATTCAATGTTGGAACACTTCCGCAAGGAACATATTAACACCTCCTCTCAAGAGCGAGTAAATGATCAACCAACTAGCAGCAAGAGAAAACTTCCAAAAGACATGAATGATTCCTTGTCCCAACCGCATTCATCATCAAAAAACGGAGATGTGAAAACTGTGAAATAGATGTGCTCGTATCTGGATGGGGTCGTCACACTAGAACTAATGAACATAAGAGAAAGAGCAAAGTTCCAGTCAACAATACTCGTTTTAACAAAATAAGGCATTGTTTTGAAGGTAAAGTGGAAACCTATTCCTTAGAAAATACTGATGAAGGGGTTATAGACATTAACAAATTTTTAAATAGCTGTACACTTGATATAATCAAATTATAATATAATTGATATAATTGGATATAATTGAAAATATGTTTAAAACAATTGGAGTTAAAAGTGAGGAGTTTCAGGAGAGAGATTCAGGATGGGCACTATTGTGTATAAAACATATTGAAGTAAATATTAACGAGTATAAACCCTTAAGAGGTTCGAGCTATTTAAGTCTTCCAAAATGCATTGAACTAAAACATGCCTGTGTTAGTGTCCAAAATAATGATGAATTCTGTTTTAAATGGGCGGTTATATCAGCTCTTTACCCCGTAGATACAAATACAAATAGACCAATCAGTTATCAGATTGAAAACATTCAACATGAAGTGATAAGTTTAATGAGTGGAATTCAAATTAACTTTACAAATTTAGAGTTCCCTTTGAAACTTAAAGACATACCGATCTTTGAGACACACAATCCCACAATTAGTATAAATGTTTTCGGGGTAGACAAAAATGGATCGGGAGAAAGTTATAGAGTTGTCGGCCCATATTTCAGCTCTCAACACAAAAGACAACAACATATTAATTTATTACTGATACAAGAAGGGGATTGTAGCAATTATGTTTGGATAAAAAATATGTCCAGATTAATAGGAGCACAACTGAGTCATAGCAAACGATCAGTAAGAATGTGTAATTCATGTCTGCAATCGTTGAACACAGATAAAGCATTTGAACAACATGAAAATGAATGTAATAAAACTGTGACAACACTGCCAGATGTTCCAAATAATTTGCTACAGTTTGAACATCAATAAAGATCACAAGAAGTGCCATTTGCCACTATGCAGATTTTGAGTGTATGCTGGTGAATATGGATAGCTGTCAACCTGACCCATCAAACTCGTCAACTACACCTATTAAAAAACATGTTCCGATTGCTGTGTCCTATTTTGTCGAATGTTCATTTAATACATCTTTGAAAATACACCGGTAAGTAAAAATTATTCTTAAAACCTCATTTCATATGTAATATATAAATTGTTTGGTAATATAATATAATTATTTTTTGTTTTTTATTCTAGGTGAAGACTGTACACAAAGTTTTATATCGAACTTGCTCGAAGACTGTTAAAATATTTATAAAAATCATTTGGGGAAGAAAATCCCGATGACTATGACACCTCAGGATGAAATTAAATTTCAACAAGCAACAACATGTCATATCTGTAAGAAACCATTGTGGGGGAGTCTAAAGGTTCGGGATCATGACCATCTAACTGGAAAATTCAGAGCGGCCGCACATTCCAAATGTAATTTAAATTATAAGATACCTAAATTTATTCCTATTTTTTTCCATAACTTAACCGGATATGACTCACATTTATTCATAAAAGAGCTGGGTAATATCAAAGGGTCTATAAATATTATTCCTCTCAACAAAGAGAAATATATATCAATTTCATCAAAAATCTTAGTCAATAGTAAGCAAGGAGAGTTTTTAGAATTAGGATTCTTAGACTCATTTAGATTTCTAGCTTCACAGAGTGTGAGACTAAAAACTCTCCTTGCTTGCTATTTACCAGCGCCGCCGCCACGCATCGCACCCGCCCACATCACGACCTAATCAGTTCATTGCCCCCCATTTATATAATATTCAATGACACACGACCTCCTAACCACATACGTAATTTATTCAACTTTTTATATTACCCCAAACGCTAGCATACCCATACCTTAGCATACAATTTAGGCTTTGACTGTTTTCTTACGCTATAAAGCAGATAACACTTTCGATTTCATTCCATATGTATAGTAATGTTCTATGAGAACAGTGCAGAGCAGTTCAGTGAGCAGATAATAGCAGTAAAAAGCAGTTCAGCTTAGTTTGAGACTCAGTATATAATATTCAATGACACACGACCTCCTAACCACATACGTAATTTATTCAACTTTTTATATTACCCCAAACGCTAGCGCCATACCTTATCATACAATTTAGGCTTTGATTGATTTCTTAAGTTATAAAGCAGATAACACTTTCGATTTCATATCATATGTATAGTAATGTTCTATGAGAATAGTACAGAGCAGTTCAGTGAGCAGATAATAGCAGCAAAAAGCAGTTCAGCTCAGTTTGAGACTCAGTATTCATCAGTTAAGATCAGTTATCTTAGCTCGATATAATGAGAATGCTTATTTTTCCAAAGATAATGAAGAATTAAGACTATCAATTTTTAAATTGCAATGGAGAGTTCCACACATCACTCTATCTGATTCAAATAAACTTAACTTATTGAAGCAAATTCAATTAAAACCTATTCAAATTCATTTTCGTAATTGGGAAATGTATGAATATCCAACACTATCAACCACCACTGATCATATATGGACGGTGAAAACTTCAAGTCAACTTGAAAAGCCATCATTGCTCTACAAACTGATAGAAAAAATCAACGAAATAAAGATGCTAGCAAATTTGATAATTGCGATGTTAGCAATGTAAAAGTTCATTTAAATTCTGAATCTTATCCCCGAGAGGATTTAAACATTAAATATAAACTTGATCGATATGCCGTTCTCTATGATATGTATAGCAAATTTCAACATTCATACTATCGGAAACAAGCAAGTCCTCTTTTATCAAGGACGGATTTTAAGGATATTGCCCCAATTATGGTTATCGACGTCAAAATGAAACAATTAAAACAGGTCCTGTGGATGTAAGAATTGAGCTTAAAACATTAACTCCGATTCCTGCTTTAACGACCATGTATTGTATGATACTTCATGATCGTATAATTGAGTACAATCCATTAACAGGAGAAGTTAACAAACTTACATAAATTGAATGTACTTATATGATAATTTATTAGTAGAAAGAGTCAATTTGTTGGGAACAGACATCTAAAAAAATGGATATACACTTTGTAGACAATCAAGGATTTGGTGATTTAAACAGCAATCGTTTCATTCTGAAGGAAGTAGCTGTATTACATAATGAGCATCATCATCATCACTTTATTTTTAGTCCACCATTTAATTTAAGCCTTACATCAGATTCACTTAGAAGACAAGTTAATCGGTTGTATCAAAATTATCACGGATTAAACTGGAATGGAGGATTTGCACACCTTTCTCAAGTAAAGATATTTCTTCGAGAAAAACCTCAAAGTGGTGTTGCTTACGTTAAGGGTACTGAAAAGAAACAATAGCTACAATCCTTACTCAATAATGAAAACGTAGAAGTCGTTAACCTCGAATAAGATACCTATTGCAGATGTCCAAATTTAAAATAACTTAAAAAAATGTATCCAAATATAACTTCCAAATGTGGATATCATGGAAAAATATGTGCACTTCAAAATGTTTATCTCTTAAGTAAATTTATTAGTGAAGCTAAGAATTATAATTAATAGTTCAACAAAACAATTTTGTATAATACTTGATACATTTTCTTTTATTATAATTTTTTTATATTTACATATCAATTTCAAAATCTATTCTATAATGAAACCAAGCTAGTGTATTGATATTATTACTACATATAAATCTTTTGTCGTCCGCACAGCTTAAACTTAATTTGTTGATACATTCAGTATATATAGTTTGTTGTCTAGATCTAAAGTTTAACATTTTACTATAAAAGTTACGCTAATGTAGCAAACAATCTCTATAATTTTGCAAAGATAATTTTTTTACAGCTGCTGATTTAACACCTTTTGCTTTTTTATCGCGGATGCATCTTCAATGTCAATACTATACATTTTAGCTTTTAACCCAATAAATTCCTTCATTATTCTTCCATTATTCTCATCCTTCATATAACCCAATTTTTCACATTGAGCTGAGTAATATCATAGGTGTTATGTAGGGGGTAATCTGAAGTATCAAACATTTTAATTATATCACTCTTAATATCGCTGTAAAAGTCATCAGTTCGTATTTGATAAATAAATAAGTCAGTATCCATATAAGCCAGTTGTAGGTTCTTAGTAAATTTTGGTTTCATATAAGCATAATGAAAGTCATACATTTTATACTTTGAAATCTCTAATACACAAAAACCCATGTATATAGGCTTATTATAGACACAGTAAATTCGTTTTAACTGAATAGCAGCCATAGTTTCGGAAAATTCTAAAATGCTATGAAAATTAGGTTTAGCGATAAGATCACGACTACCAAGATGTCTACGTCTTCTTTCTACTGAATCAGCAATTCGAACATCTTTTCGTCTGTCTACATTCTCCATAGTTTTTCCAAATACAACATTATTACAGAGTTTACGCTGATCCTTTTCAAACTTTGTAGTTGCTTTTTTTCTAAGTTCATTGTTTAAATCAATATATTTTTTCAACCATTTTGATTGTTTGAATTATATCACTCTGTGAATTCTCTTCAGCACTAAACCATTTTCAAGGCACTGGATTAAACTTTCTCTTTGTTGGCGGGATGGAATTTCTTTTCACTAATCGTAAGGAGTTTCTTAATAAGGTTGGAAGCCGTATTGACTTTAATATGTTTCGCTTGATTTGATCGAAAATTTACGATTCTTCCGGATGCTGTCTCTTTTTGATGCCAGTCAAAGGTGAGTCTGTTTCTCTCACGATTAATTTTTACGTCCAAAAATGCTATCGTTTTATTTTTTTTCTTTTCCACCGTGAATTGGACCTTGGAGTTGAATGCGTTAAGGCTTTGCAAAACTTTGTCAATCTCACGATTTTCCATTACTGCAAATAAGGCATCAACGTATTTGGTGATGAATTTTGGCAGATTTATTGAATTGAACGTTTCTTCTAACAAAAAATCTAAGACAAAGTCGGCGATGGTAGGTGAAAGTGGATTCCCCACGAAAGAGAAAAATGTGAACTATGTTACATTGGCACTTTCAAGCAGCTTTTAAAACAAAGGATCTCAAATCACAAATCTGATATCAAGTCCAAAAGTTCTCAGAAAACAGCTCTTGCTAGTCACAGCTTAGAAAGAAATCATGCTCCAGACTTTAAAAATGTGCAAATTCTTCAAACGGAAAAACATACATCGAAACGATATACGTTAGAAACTTTCCACATTTTGAATAACAAAAATAACATGAACAGGAAGCAGGATACACAGTGTATCTCGTCGGTGTACTGCTCCCTAGTCTCTACATAACTGCGATACATACATACATACATCAATAGTTTTGTTGCTCCTTTAAAAGAAAATTTTATTAAACAGTTGTTGACTAAACTTCTAACTAAGAAGAAGTGCTTTAATTGAAATATTCAATTACAAAACTGTCATTATTTTTTTTAAATTTTTATATATATATATGTAATTTGATAAAATAGTTTCGTTCATATAATTGTAAGTGTAAAATCTAAACAATTAAATGTAAACATACAAATGTTTCTCTTATTTTGTTTCATGGTTAATAAAGTGCCCCTGAAGAAGACTGAAAACTCAGTCGAAACGTTGGGAAAACTAATGAATATCTTTCATTAATAAATTATCACGACCAAAAAAGCCGAAGAAGTGAAATCTTCAAATCTTAAAATTGAACATATCGAATTGGTCAAAACACTTTTAATTAAATATCAGTTAAAAGTTCAAGTTTTACACTTGTTTCTTTCAACATAGCATCCCACGAAAAACCTGGTAATGTATAATAGTGATAGAGGTCTAGGCCGTAAATTGTTCTAGAATCAATTCTGAATTTTTCGAAAATGTCTGCTAAAATTAAAACATCTGTTTTCAAATAGTGTTCTAAATATTCTCTTAAACTGTTACATTTAAAATGTGACCAAACTTTTACAGCGTCATAATAGTCATCTTGGTTGCAATCTTCTTTAATCAAAGAATTTCTAAAAGATTCTATTGGAGTGAGCTCTTTCTCACTTAATTTGTCTATAGAGTCTAAATAGTAATAGCAGAAAACACCGTTACGAGTCATTAGTTGTAAAGATTCATCAGCATTGAAAAATGATGTTAAAATTTTAAAAATCTGTTTTTTTATCTAATGTTTTTGCTATACTATCAATACTCGAAGGTAGAAATCTAAATGAGTCTAAGAATCGTAATTCTAAAAACTCTCCTTGCTTACTATTTATTAAGATTTTTGATGAAATTGATATATATTTCTCTTTGTTGAGAGGAATATTATTTATAGACCCTTTGATATTACCCAGCTCTTTTATGAAAAAATGTGAGTCATATCCGGTTAAGTTTTGGAAAAAAATAGGAATACATTTAAGTATCTTATAATTTAAATTACATTTGGAATGTGCGGCCGCTCTGAATTTTCCAGTTAGATGGTCATGATCCCGAACCTTTAGACTCCCCCACACTGGTTTCTTACAGTTATGACATGTTGTTGCTTGTTGAAATTAAATTTCATCCTGAGGTGTCATAGTCATTGGGATTTTCTTCCCCAAATGATTTTTATAAATATTTTGACAGTCTTCGAGCAAGTTCGATATAAAAACTTGTGTACAGTCTTCACCTAGAATAAAAAAGAAAAAATAATTATATTATATTACCAAACAATTTATATATTACATATGAAATGAGGTTTTAAGAATAATTTTTACTTACCGGTGTATTTGAAAAGTTTATTCAAAGATGTATTAAATGAATATTTGACAAAATAGGACAAAGCAATCGGAACATGTTTTTTAATAGGTGTAGTTGACGAGTTTGATGGGTCAGGTTGACAGCTATCCATATTCACCAGCATACACTCAAAATCTGCATAGTGGCAAATGGCACTTCTTGTGATCTTTATTGATGTTCAAACTGTAGCAAATTATTTGGAACATCTGGCAGTGTTGTCACAGTTTTATTACATTTATTTTCATGTTGTTCAAATGCTTTATCTGTGTTCAACGATTGTAGACATGAATTACACATTCTTACTGATCGTTTGCTATGACTCAGTTGTGCTCCTATTAATCTGGACATATTTTTTATATAAACATAATTGCTACAATCCCCTTCTTGTATTAGTAATAAATTAATATGTTGTTGTCTTTTGTGTTGAGAGCTGAAATATGGGCCGACAACTCTATAACTTTCTCCCGATCCATTTTTGTCTACCCCGAAAACATTTATACTAATTGTGGGATTGTGTGTCTCAAAGATCGGTACGTCTTTAAGTTTCAAAGGGAACTCTAAATTTGTAAAGTTAATTTGAATTCCACTCATTAAACTTATCACTTCATGTTGAATGTTTTCAATCTGATAACTGATTGGTCTATTTGTATTTGTATCTACGGGGTAAAGAGCTGATATAACCGCCCATTTAAAACAGAATTCATCATTATTTTGGACACTAACACAGGCATGTTTTAGTTCAATGCTTTTTGGAAGACTTAAATAGCTCGAACCTCTTAAGGGTTTATACTCGTTAATATTTACTTCAATATGTTTTATACACAATAGTGCCCATCCTGAATCTCTCTCCTGAAACCCTTCACTTTTAACTCCAATTGTTTTAAAGATATTTTCAATTATATCTTTCAAATCATCATTTTGTAAAGCTATTTGCATTGGACATTTAAACGATTTTATGCTTATTTCACTTTTTTCTGATTCTCCTTGTGTTGATATAAATTTTATGAACTCTGCAAATACTCGTAGTTCAATGCTGAACTTTATACCCTCTTTGGTTTCAAACGAGTATTCAAGTAATTTAATTATATCAAGTGTACAGCTATTTAAAAAATTGTAAATGTCTATAACCCCTTCATCAGTATTTTCTAAGGAATAGGTTTCCACTTTACCTTCAAAACAATGCCTTATTTTTTTAAAACGAGTATTGTTCACTGGAACTTTGCTCTTTCTATTATTTTCATTAGTTCTAGTGTGACGACCCCATCCAGATACTAGCACATCTATTTCACAGTTTTCACATCTACGTTTTTTCGATGATGAATGCGGTTGGGACAAGGAATCATTCATGTCTTTTGGAAGTTTTCTCTTGCTGCTAGTTGGTTAATCAATTACTCGCTCTTGAGAGGAGGTGCTAATATGTTCCTTGCGGAAGTGTTCCAACATTGAATCCTTTCGTGTATATGTTTTGTCACACTGAGGACATTTAATTTTATCACCATGTGCAGCTCTTATATGTCTATTCAGGCTGCTCCTTCGTGTAAAAATAACACTACATACGACGCACACGGAATTATTCATTTTATTCTTTTTAAGTTTTCTAGTTTTAACGATCACAAAATTTAAAAAAACACACACTTTTTAAGGGTTGCCGTGGCGCGATAGTTGTGTGCTCGCCTATCAACCTCGTGGTTGCAGGTTCGATTCCTGTCGTTGTGTATGTCTTCTTATATTCCATTAAAAACCAATTCTCAAAATTGTCATAAAAATAAGTTGCTGCTTTGCTCATTACATGCTGTTTAGGCATAACACTAACAACATGTGATTGAGTAAACTAGCATACCCATAAAGTATGACAACGGAATAAATAAAATAATGCGAATTATAAGGGACATAAATAAATAAGACACGGTAATTCTCTCCGCATTAGTTCAGCCGCCATCCCTGGAGATAAATCTGAGTCAACAACCAGCTCTAGTCTCAGAACATCGCGCCACACATCTTTCATATCCTTCTTTCTCTTCTTCACCAGATGCCCGCGCTGTGTTAAGAAAAACATATAAAGGGTATTCATAGCCCCTTGAGTGCGTGCAAAGTTATAAAAAAAAAAAAAAAAAAAAAAATACAAGCTATGTACTAGGCTAAACAATTTTTTTTTATAAAGCTTATGATTTGTTCTATGCTCAACAATTGTTATGATTGCACTAAACAACTTATAAAATATAACTCGACTTGAAACATTTCATATAAAATCAATTTTTTTTTCATAGAAGAGAAGACAAACAAAATCCATATAAATTTTTTCGCAAAGAAGAGAAGATAAGAAAACCCAAAAAATAAATGAAAGTTCATAGAAGAAAAGATAAAGAAAAACCATAAACTAAATGAAAGCTATTTTATTAACAAGTTTTAAAAGCAGTGTCGCTTTTGTGAAAATACAAAAATATCATCATCGTCTTCTTCATCCTGTGGTACAATTGTAGTTGATTTTCTCTTACTCGAAGAATCGATATGTTCTGGTGAAAGGAACTCAACTCCATCGTTTCCATTTATAATCATCATTCCAGCATTCATTCTCATTCTGTTCTGTGAATTGGTACCAAAAACCAACAGCGTCTAGTAGATTAATTAATTTTCGATCAAATCAAGCAAGACACATCATCATCAATACCGCGTCCAACCTCATAAATAAGATTTTCAAAATAAGCGATGTACGATTCCACGCCATCAACGAGAAAAAAGTAACCAAAATACTAAGTGATAACGGTTATCCCTTCATCATAATATTCGTAGTCTTCTTTCAAAACAAAAAATACAAATTCCACCGAAAAATAATGCTGAAGAACCGACAAACACATACCACAAAAGTATAGTTTACGTCCCAACTTTAAGTGACAACTTCAAGAAATCAATTTCAAAAAATCTGACAGATGTTCGCCTTGCCTTTAAATCAAACAAAACACTCGACCATTGTTTTACAAAACTAAAAACGAAACCTGATAAGGACAAACGAACAGATGTAATTTACAAAATTAATTGTAATGGAAAAACAAACGAACCTTGTAACCTGTGTTACATTGGAACCACAAAACAAATTCTTCGACAACTCATATCAAATCACAAATCTGACATTAAACTTGAAAATTCCGCAAAGACAGCTTTGGTCAGTCACAGTATTGAAAACGGCCATTCTCCAAACTTTGAAGGCGTTGAAATCCTACAGACGGAGAAACATGTTTCAAAACGACACACGTTAGAAATATTACACATTCTCAACAACAAAAACAACATGAGTCGAAAACAAGACACACAAAACATGTCTGCTGTGTATTGCTCTCTTCTTTCTTCCTAAATGTAATTTGTGCTTTGTTCAAGTCATACTTCATTCTTTGAAGTGCTTATTTAACTTTTTATTGTAATATAAATGTTTTGACTATTTTTCTTATTTTGTCTAAGTGAGTATTCATAATTGTGTTATTACTTTACTTATCAACCATTAATGTTATTTGTAATTTTTGTGTAAATAAAGTACCCCTGAAGAAGGCAGCAACCCCTGCCGAAACGTTGGGAAAGCTAATGTAACTTGATTGTTTCATTGCGAAAATTACAGCGACCAAAAATGCCGAAGAAAAACTACATTTCCACTTTGCAGTACTAAATCCACAAATTGGTCAGAAAATCAACTTTATTATATTTCTTATCTAAGTATATTAACACTAACAGGATACACAGTGTATCTCGTCGGTGTACTGCTCCCTAGTCTCTACATAACTGCGATACGTACATACATACATCAATAGTTTTGTTGCTCCTTTAAAAGAAAATTTTATTAAACAGTTGTTGACTAAACTTCTAACTAAGAAGAAGTGCTTTAATTTAAATATTCAATTACAAAACTGTCATTACTTTTTTTAAATTTTTATATATTTATATGTAATTTGATAAAATAGTTTCGTTCATATAATTGTAAGTGTAAAATCTTAACAACTAAATGTAAACATACAAATGTTTCTCTTATTTTGTTTCATGGTTAATAAAGTGCCCCTGAAGAAGACTGAAAACTTAGTCGAAACGTTGGGAAAACTAATGAATATCTTTCATTAATAAATTAGCACGACCAAAAAAGCCGAAGAAGTGAAATCTTCAAATTTTAAAATTGAACATATCGAATTGGTCAAAACACATTTAATTAAATAACACATCGGACGGCCTGCCGCAAACATTTTTGTTAAACCATGAAGAACTACTACCAACACATAAAGTACAAATACGGAGAACATGTATGCATACATTTGAAACAATACAGCAAACTCCAAAACTCCAAACTCCTAAGCATATGAAAAATTCAACCAACTCGACAAAATGTATATTGAAAAATACTCATTCTCAAAATTCATACAACAAAATAGAACTGAAGTTCCATCTAATAGTTCTCAACATTGAAATCACTGAAATGTGCCACCTAATAAAAACAACGGAGAACACAATCAGGTTGATTGACAAACGTATAAAAGAAGAACTGTCGAGAGACGAATATAAACAATACACTTCAAAACAAAAACAAGTCTATAAGAATTTTTATGCAAAAAAACAACGATCAAATGCACAGAAAATAGAGAATTTAAAATCATCGCCGTGGAGATCCTTAAACATATATATGCACGACAAGTGGTTTGTAAATAAAAGTTCTATCCAATTCCCATTAGAAATAAAATGGCTTTTATCGATGGGTGAAAAATTTGCTCTACCAATAGAAAGAGACAACTTTCCACTTTTCCAACTTATAGCTGATGGCGAAGAGGTAATAAGAAATATTGAGGATGAAAGAGAACAAGAATTGATGAGATCGAAATACGGCAATATGATTCACTCGTTTCAAAGAAATAACAACAACGATCGATTTGCAAAATATGTCTTAAAAGTGAGAAAAGAGACAGTTGCTTTCTTAAAACGAAACAAAAACATTATGATCGTCGCAGCTGACAAAGGTAATGTCACTGTAGCTATGAATAAAAGCGAGTACGAAGATAAAATGCTAGACCTGTTGTCAGACCGTTCCGTCTACAGAGGAATACGAACTAATCCAATTTCTTCTCTTCAAAATAAGAACAATGAATTTGTAAAATACCTACACACAAACAAATTGATAACTGACAAAGAAAAGTTAAACATGAAAACTTACCTCGCACAGCACCCTTCCATCTATGGATTGCCAAAAATCCACAAACCGAATTTACCACTGAGACCCATTGTGTCGTCTATGAAAGTCCCACGTTATGAATTGTCTAAGTACATAGGTAGAATTCTAAAAGGTGTTACTCACAACTCAAAATACACTGTAATAAAATCATTCGAGTTTATTGAAAAGACAAGAGAATTAGAACTAAGGGAACATGAAGTCTAAGTTTCTTTCGATGCGGTGTCACTTTTCACGAATATTCCGGTACAGGTGGCGATAAACATTATAAAGAAAAAGTGGAGTATTATGAGTGAACACACAAGCCTTAGCTTAAATAAGTTCTTGGAAATGTTTGACTTCTGTTTGAAGGATAAAAACCTTTTTCAATATAAAGACAACATATATAAACAAATACATGGCATCCCAATGGGGAATCCACTTTCACCTACCATCGCCGACCTTGTCTTAGATTTTTTGTTAGAAGAAACGTTCAATTCAATAAATCCGCCAAAATTCATAACCAAATACGTTGATGACATATTTGCAGTAATGGAAAATCGTGAGATTGCCAAAGTTTTGCAAAGTCTTAACGCATTCAACTCCAAAATCCAATTCACGGTGAAAAAGAAAAAAAATAAAACGATAGCATTTTTGGGCGTAAAAATTAATCGTGAGAGAAACAGACTTACCTTTGACTGGCATCAAAAAGAGACAGCATCCGGAAGAATCGTAAATTTTCGATCAAATCAAGCGAAACATATTAAAGTCAATACGGCTTCCAAGCTTATTAAGAAAGTCCTTACGATTAGTGAAAAGAAATTCCATCCCCCCAACAAAGAGAAAATAACAAAAATCCTTATTGATAATGGGTATCCGCTAGATATGATTCGCGAATTAATAGCACAACACCAAACCAATCACCAACAAAGCAATAAACATGAAGGAGCAGGTTATTTCAAAATTATGGTTTACGTGCCGAAACTTGCTGAAAGTTTTAAGAAAACCATCGCTAGCAAAGAAAGCTAAAGATGTCAATGTTGCTTACAAATCCAACCAAACACTTAACACACTGTTTACAAAACTTAACAAGAAAAGTGAAAAGGTCAAAGTACAGACGTTGTATATAAGATCAATTGCCTAGGCAACGAAAGAGAAAAATGTGAACTATGTTACATTGGCACTTTCAAGCAGCTTTTAAAACAAAGGATCTCAAATCACAAATCTGATATCAAGTCCAAAAGTTCTCAGAAAACAGCTCTTGCTAGTCACATCTTAGAAAGAAATCATGCTCCAGACTTTAAAAATGTGCAAATTCTTCAAACGGAAAAACATACATCGAAACGATATACGTTAGAAACTTTCCACATTTTGAATAACAAAAATAACATGAACAGGAAGCAGGATATACAGTGTATCTCGTCGGTGTACTGCTCCCTAGTCTCTACATAACTGCGATACATACATACATACATCAATAGTTTTGTTGCTCCTTTAAAAGAAAATTTTATTAAACAGTTGTTGACTAAACTTCTAACTAAGAAGAAGTGCTTTAATTGAAATATTCAATTACAAAACTGTCATTATTTTTTTTAAATTTTTATATATATATATGTAATTTGATAAAATAGTTTCGTTCATATAATTGTAAGTGTAAAATCTAAACAACTAAATGTAAACATACAAATGTTTCTCTTATTTTGTTTCATGGTTAATAAAGTGCCCCTGAAGAAGACTGAAAACTCAGTCGAAACGTTGGGAAAACTAATGAATATCTTTCATTAATAAATTATCACGACCAAAAAAGCCGAAGAAGTGAAATCTTCAAATCTTAAAATTGAACATATCGAATTGGTCAAAACACTTTTAATTAAATATCAGTTAAAAGTTCAAGTTTTACACTTGTTTCTTTCAACATAGCATCCCACGAAAAACCTGGTAATGTATAATAGTGATAGAGGTCTAGGCCGTAAATTGTTCTAGAATCAATTCTGAATTTTTCGAAAATGTCTGCTAAAATTAAAACATCTGTTTTCAAATAGTGTTCTAAATATTCTCTTAAACTGTTACATTTAAAATGTGACCAAACTTTTACAGCGTCATAATAGTCATCTTGGTTGCAATCTTCTTTAATCAAAGAATTTCTAAAAGATTCTATTGGAGTGAGCTCTTTCTCACTTAATTTGTCTATAGAGTCTAAATAGTAATAGCAGAAAACACCGTTACGAGTCATTAGTTGTAAAGATTCGTCAGCATTGAAAAATGATGTTAAAATTTTAAAAATCTGTTTTTTTATCTAATGTTTTTGCTATACTATCAATACTCGAAGGTAGAAATCTAAATGAGTCTAAGAATCGTAATTCTAAAAACTCTCCTTGCTTACTATTTATTAAGATTTTTGATGAAATTGATATATATTTCTCTTTGTTGAGAGGAATATTATTTATAGACCCTTTGATATTACCCAGCTCTTTTATGAAAAAATGTGAGTCATATCCGGTTAAGTTTTGGAAAAAAATAGGAATACATTTAAGTATCTTATAATTTAAATTACATTTGGAATGTGCGGCCGCTCTGAATTTTCCAGTTAGATGGTCATGATCCCGAACCTTTAGACTCCCCCACACTGGTTTCTTACAGTTATGACATGTTGTTGCTTGTTGAAATTAAATTTCATCCTGAGGTGTCATAGTCATTGGGATTTTCTTCCCCAAATGATTTTTATAAATATTTTGACAGTCTTCGAGCAAGTTCGATATAAAAACTTGTGTACAGTCTTCACCTAGAATAAAAAAGAAAAAATAATTATATTATATTACCAAACAATTTATATATTACATATGAAATGAGGTTTTAAGAATAATTTTTACTTACCGGTGTATTTGAAAAGTTTATTCAAAGATGTATTAAATGAATATTTGACAAAATAGGACAAAGCAATCGGAACATGTTTTTTAATAGGTGTAGTTGACGAGTTTGATGGGTCAGGTTGACAGCTATCCATATTCACCAGCATACACTCAAAATCTGCATAGTGGCAAATGGCACTTCTTGTGATCTTTATTGATGTTCAAACTGTAGCAAATTATTTGGAACATCTGGCAGTGTTGTCACAGTTTTATTACATTCATTTTCATGTTGTTCAAATGCTTTATCTGTGTTCAACGATTGCAGACATGAATTACACATTCTTACTGATCGTTTGCTATGACTCAGTTGTGCTCCTATTAATCTGGACATATTTTTTATATAAACATAATTGCTACAATCCCCTTCTTGTATCAGTAATAAATTAATATGTTGTTGTCTTTTGTGTTGAGAGCTGAAATATGGGCCGACAACTCTATAACTTTCTCCCGATCCATTTTTGTCTACCCCGAAAACATTTATACTAATTGTGGGATTGTGTGTCTCAAAGATCGGTACGTCTTTAAGTTTCAAAGGGAACTCTAAATTTGTAAAGTTAATTTGAATTCCACTCATTAAACTTATCACTTCATGTTGAATGTTTTCAATCTGATAACTGATTGGTCTATTTGTATTTGTATCTACGGGGTAAAGAGCTGATATAACCGCCCATTTAAAACAGAATTCATCATTATTTTGGACACTAACACAGGCATGTTTTAGTTCAATGCTTTTTGGAAGACTTAAATAGCTCGAACCTCTTAAGGGTTTATACTCGTTAATACTTACTTCAATATGTTTTATACACAATAGTGCCCATCCTGAATCTCTCTCCTGAAACCCTTCACTTTTAACTCCAATTGTTTTAAAGATATTTTCAATTATATCTTTCAAATCATCATTTTGTAAAGCTATTTGCATTGGACATTTAAACGATTTTATGCTTATTTCACTTTTTTCTGATTCTCCTTGTGTTGATATAAATTTTATGAACTCTGCAAATACTCGTAGTTCAATGCTGAACTTTATACCCTCTTTGGTTTCAAACGAGTATTCAAGTAATTTAATTATATCAAGTGTACAGCTATTTAAAAAATTGTAAATGTCTATAACCCCTTCATCAGTATTTTCTAAGGAATAGGTTTCCACTTTACCTTCAAAACAATGCCTTATTTTTTTAAAACGAGTATTGTTCACTGGAACTTTGCTCTTTCTATTATTTTCATTAGTTCTAGTGTGACGACCCCATCCAGATACTAGCACATCTATTTCACAGTTTTCACATCTACGTTTTTTCGATGATGAATGCGGTTGGGACAAGGAATCATTCATGTCTTTTGGAAGTTTTCTCTTGCTGCTAGTTGGTTAATCAATTACTCGCTCTTGAGAGGAGGTGCTAATATGTTCCTTGCGGAAGTGTTCCAACATTGAATCCTTTCGTGTATATGTTTTGTCACACTGAGGACATTTAATTTTATCACCATGTGCAGCTCTTATATGTCTATTCAGGCTGCTCCTTCGTGTAAAAATAACACTACATACGACGCACACGGAATTATTCATTTTATTCTTTTTAAGTTTTCTAGTTTTAACGATCACAAAATTTAAAAAAACACACACTTTTTAAGGGTTGCCGTGGCGCGATAGTTGTGTGCTCGCCTATCAACCTCGTGGTTGCAGGTTCGATTCCTGTCGTTGTGTATGTCTTCTTATATTCCATTAAAAACCAATTCTCAAAATTGTCATAAAAATAAGTTGCTGCTTTGCTCATTACATGCTGTTTAGGCATAACACTAACAACATGTGATTGAGTAAACTAGCATACCCATAAAGTATGACAACGGAATAAATAAAATAATGCGAATTATAAGGGACATAAATAAATAAGACACGGTAATTCTCTCCGCATTAGTTCAGCCGCCATCCCTGGAGATAAATCTGAGTCAACAACCAGCTCTAGTCTCAGAACATCGCGCCACACATCTTTCATATCCTTCTTTCTCTTCTTCACCAGATGCCCGCGCTGTGTTAAGAAAAACATATAAAGGGTATTCATAGCCCCTTGAGTGCGTGCAAAGTTATAAAAAAAAAAAAAAAAAAAATACAAGCTATGTACTAGGCTAAACAATTTTTTTTTATAAAGCTTATGATTTGTTCTATGCTCAACAATTGTTATGATTGCACTAAACAACTTATAAAATATAACTCGACTTGAAACATTTCATATAAAATCAATTTTTTTTTCATAGAAGAGAAGACAAACAAAATCCATATAAATTTTTTCGCAAAGAAGAGAAGATAAGAAAACCCAAAAAATAAATGAAAGTTCATAGAAGAAAAGATAAAGAAAAACCATAAACTAAATGAAAGCTATTTTATTAACAAGTTTTAAAAGCAGTGTCGCTTTTGTGAAAATACAAAAATATCATCATCGTCTTCTTCATCCTGTGGTACAATTGTAGTTGATTTTCTCTTACTCGAAGAATCGATATGTTCTGGTGAAAGGAACTCAACTCCATCGTTTCCATTTATAATCATCATTCCAGCATTCATTCTCATTCTGTTCTGTGAATTGGTACCAAAAACCAACAGCGTCTAGTAGATTAATTAATTTTCGATCAAATCAAGCAAGACACATCATCATCAATACCGCGTCCAACCTCATAAATAAGATTTTCAAAATAAGCGATGTACGATTCCACGCCATCAACGAGAAAAAAGTAACCAAAATACTAAGTGATAACGGTTATCCCTTCATCATAATATTCGTAGTCTTCTTTCAAAACAAAAAATACAAATTCCACCGAAAAATAATGCTGAAGAACCGACAAACACATACCACAAAAGTATAGTTTACGTCCCAACTTTAAGTGACAACTTCAAGAAATCAATTTCAAAAAATCTGACAGATGTTCGCCTTGCCTTTAAATCAAACAAAACACTCGACCATTGTTTTACAAAACTAAAAACGAAACCTGATAAGGACAAACGAACAGATGTAATTTACAAAATTAATTGTAATGGAAAAACAAACGAACCTTGTAACCTGTGTTACATTGGAACCACAAAACAAATTCTTCGACAACTCATATCAAATCACAAATCTGACATTAAACTTGAAAATTCCGCAAAGACAGCTTTGGTCAGTCACAGTATTGAAAACGGCCATTCTCCAAACTTTGAAGGCGTTGAAATCCTACAGACGGAGAAACATGTTTCAAAACGACACACGTTAGAAATATTACACATTCTCAACAACAAAAACAACATGAGTCGAAAACAAGACACACAAAACATGTCTGCTGTGTATTGCTCTCTTCTTTCTTCCTAAATGTAATTTGTGCTTTGTTCAAGTCATACAGATTCAACTTCATTCTTTGAAGTGCTTATTTAACTTTTTATTGTAATATAAATGTTTTGACTATTTTTCTTATTTTGTCTAAGTGAGTATTCATAATTGTGTTATTACTTTACTTATCAACCATTAATGTTATTTGTAATTTTTGTGTAAATAAAGTACCCCTGAAGAAGGCAGCAACCCCTGCCGAAACGTTGGGAAAGCTAATGTAACTTGATTGTTTCATTGCGAAAATTACAGCGACCAAAAATGCCGAAGAAAAACTACATTTCCACTTTGCAGTACTAAATCCACAAATTGGTCAGAAAATCAACTTTATTATATTTCTTATCTAAGTATATTAACACTAAACAAAAAAAAAAAGAATAGATATACAAATGATTTTTTTGTAAGCTTTTTATTATTACATACCTATCCATAAATATTAATTTTATATCTTATCATTCTAGTAACAATGGAAATGAAATGGATTTCTTAAAGTTTCACATGTCTAACCATAAATTCTAATTATAGATGACACAGTTATTTTATCGTATCATTCTAGTCCTATAATAAAAAAATTGAATTGAATTTTTTGTATCTACCCATTGTCCGAAAGAATAAAAAACCCCATGAAAAAGAATTTACATACTTCCAAACATTTTTAATAAAAAAAAGACTTAAATCAACCAACTGATAAAGTAACACATTCCTAGTCATAAATACTATTTTCCCTAACACATTTTTTAATCTTTATCATTCTTACTTACGATTAAAAAAACAATGGAATAATAACGATCGAAATAGAAGAAACCTAAATTCAACCAACTGATATTATATGGATTTCTTAAAGTATCACATTCCTAACCATAAATATTACTTAGCCGTGACACAATTATAAGTCTTTATCATTCTCACGACTGAAATAAAAAAGCCCAAATTCAACCAACTAATACGCTAGAGCCATACGTTATCATACAATTTTTGTACTAATTTACTTCCCAAACTAAATACACCTTCAACCACAACCGCGGCCCGCGCCGTCGCCACGCATCACACCCGCCCACATCTTGACCTAATCAGTTCATTGTCCCAACCACTGGGCCGTGGCCTAACCCCGACAATGATGTTAGTTAATGCAAACAATTACAAAATTGTGCAAATGATTTACGACTCGTTCTCACGATAATTTCGCTGACGCTGCGTCTGGAAACAAGACAACAACCAGAACAAATATGCATTCCAGCACGTAGCAGAGACTGCTGCAACACAACACTACATGTGGGAACATCCGCAGCATAGAGGCATAAGTAGGTTAGATAGTTTTAAGAAAAACATTTTGTAGTTAGTTCTAATTTGAAAACTAAATAAAGAGGTTCTGCCTCAGAAAAAATATTTTTTTAAAAACTAAATGTAAAGTTTAGTTTAATTGGCGCCCGAGCAGCAGGGACCCAGGAATAATCTAAGTCGGCCTTTAAAATTCGCGATTGTTTTAATAAAATCCAGTTAACGCGGACTGACAACGCAAAGTATATACGCGGTTGTTTTAATAAAATCCAGTTAACGCGGACTGACAACGCAAAGTTAAATTCGCGATTGTTTTAATAAAATCCAGTTAACGCGGACTGACAACGCAAAGTATATACGCGGTTGTTTTAATAAAATCCCGTTTACGCGGACTGACGACGTGAAAGATCAAAGTGTCGCGAAGAAAAAATTCCTGTGGTCCAACGCGTGTGTTGTGGTGAAAAGAGGCACCGAAGTAGTCTCAAAGAAAATAACTTTTGGACAAAACGGAAGCTGCGTTAAGCGCTAGCCGCACCACCCACCCATTAGAAAAAGTAATAAGGAAACGAAACATCAATGGAAACATCAATGGAACGTGTCTACTTATTAGTGTAAGAAACATTTATATTATTATATTAAGTATAGTACAATGTCAAAAGTGAAGCAACTAAAATTTATAAATTCAAAGTAAAATAAAACAAAAAAGGTAATTTAAAAGAAATATTTAAGTGAGAATAGGATTTTAAGAAGTAGATTTAAAACAATTGAAGTTGAAACTGAAAAAACCCATTTTATAAATTCAAAGTAAAATAAAACAAAAAAGGTAATTTAAAAGAAATATTTAAGTGAGAATAGGATTTTAAGAAGGAGAATAAAGAAAAATAATTAGCAAGAAAAGTAAGGATTTCAAAATAAAAATATTAAAGCTAGTTTCTTCTTTTTTAACTATAAAAAAAAAAACAATTAAAATAAAGATATTTGTATTTAAATTTAAATATTAAGTAAATATTGAATACCAATATAAAACAAAATAATTACTTACAGTATATAAATAAATATATATGCGTATATTACTTTGTAAAAAAATAAAATCAACTTTTTAAAATATTAATTACATACACCTACACTTTGATATATTTTATATTCAAATATATCTAGTAATAATAATAATAATTTAAACAAAGTGACAAAAATAAAAAAAAACAATGAATACAAGATCAGGTGCAAGAGCGGACATTCAAGCAAGTCCTGCAAGTACAGGTGATGAACAGTTACCTCCTCAGGGTCCACCTCAAGGTAGTTTACCCCAAGGTAGTTTACACCAAGGTGGTCCACTGCAAGGTGATCTTTCTCAAGGTCTACTTCAGATACAACCACAAGGTCAATTTCCTTTCATTAATAATACAAGACCCCCACTCCCTTCAATAAATATTCCTCCTTCTAATTATCAGAACGCAAATAGCCATCTTCACTCTAGTACTACCCATAATGGTGCTCCAGAGGTCAGATCAACACCAGAACTGGACACTCTGGTAACTTCCATAGTCAGCCGCGCACTGCAACAGCAGGGCAAACAAATTATAGAAAGCATCCTTAAACCGGATGTACAACGCCTTCACGGCGTGGACCAGACGATTTTGCCCCAATACCAACACAATTTAGATGGTTTAGATAAAATTCCGGACGTCGTAAGATGTCTACGCAATTTCTCTGGCGAACCCGGAGAATTTTCTTCATGGAAGAAAAGCGTGGAACGTGTTTTGAAAATTTATGAAAACACGAGGGGAACTCCTAGATATTATGGCATTATAAATGTCATCCGTAACAAAATCATTGGGGAAGCAGATGCTGCCCTCGAATCGTTTAATGCGCCTCTTAATTGGGAAAGCATAGTGCGTTGTCTCACAATGCACTACGCAGACAAGCGTGACGTTACCACATTGGAATGCCAAATGTTCAACTTGGTCCAAGGTAACCAAACGGTACATCAATTCTATCAGGCAGTCAACTCCCAATTGACATTAATAATTAATAAAATATCTTGCTTGGAAATCGGTTCTGAGGCGATGAGGATTTTAACGCAAACCTACAGAGATAAAGCCCTCGAGACATTTGTAAGAGGTCTAAGAGGCAATCTCTCGGATTTGTTGGGAATGCGAGAGCCTGTGGGTTTACCACAAGCATTACACCTCTGTCTCAAATATGAGAACCAGCATCACAGGCTTAACCCTAACCAAGTTAATCAAGGAGCGGTTCGGAAAAACTTTATTCAGCAGACTCCACGACTGCAAGTCAATCCCGGCCGTAATGCATTTCCGCCACGAAATTTCGGTACATACCCGTACCGTAACCAGAATCCAATTCATCCCTCCTATCCTATATATTCCCCCTTTTATCCACCAATACACCAAGGTCTCACGTTTGATCGTCAAGCGCATTACAATCCATTCGCACAACAACTTCCAGCATTCGGAAATCGCCCAATCAATAATCCTCATCCACAAAATAATAACCAGAATTTTTCACAAAATCGTTTTCAGGCTTATAAGCCATTCCCAAACCAAAACCCCATACAAAATGAACCTTTGACGCTTGGAAGAAGCAATCAACTAAAAGGCATAAGTAACCAACATCATAGAGCACACTTCAACCCAAGCCAACAAACGCAGAAGCCGAACTATCAACAGCAGCCATCAGCTCAAAGGCCAGCAGGACATCAAAATTTCCATATAAGCCCCAGTTTGGAGTCTTACGAAAATCAAACAATTCCCAGTCACGAAGAGAATGCATTATCTGAAGAAGAAGCATATGCTCAAGTCTGCGAACAATTCACTCGCGGCCTAAATTTAAACCAGGATAACGATCTTTCGGCGGAAAGACCTTCTGATTTTGAAGGATATCAAAATCCACCCTACCAGTTGTTAGAATTCAGCGATATTCATTTTTTAGGCTAACACAGTCCTCATTACCATATTTTGAGTGTAGATCGAGGACTGGAGAAACATATAAATTTCTAATAGATACTGGTTCCAGTAAGAACTACATAAAACCTGATATAGTTAAGAATATCATTACCAATGAAAATATTTTCTATGCTAAGTCCATAGCTGGTGATGTTAAAGTCAGTCACCACACATTTCTGAAACTTTTTGGATTAAATGATCTAAATGTTAAATTTTTTATCCACTCTAAAAACATTCGACGGTATCTTAGGTAACGATAGCCTTCAATCGTTAGATGCCGTTATTCACACTAAGGGAAGCTTTATGACCATTTTAAACCAGGTACATGTAAAAATTAAACAATTCAAATCGCAAGCTGTCAATTCCATTGCTGTAGATTCTGAAAATCTAACAGTTTCACAAAGGAAAATATTATGTGCTATAGTTAATAACAACAGAAACCTGTTTTCTGAACCTGATGAAAGGTTAACTTATACAACAGCAGTAGTAGCAGAGATAAGAACCTCCACGGATGATCCCGTATATACTCGTTACTACCCTTTCCCAAATTCCCTTAAATCCGAAGTCGAAAAGCAAGTAGAACAACTGCTTAATGATGGAATAATCAGACCTTCACGGTCACCATATAACTCTCCGGTGTGGATTGTTCCAAAGAAACCGGATTCTTCTGGAGCTAAGCAGTATAGAATGGTTATTGACTATCGTAAGCTCAATACCATTACGATTGCCGACAAATACCCTATACCCGATATTCACGAGGTGACAGCACAACTCGGAAAAAACAAATTTTTCACCGTACTCGACCTGAAAAGTGGCTTCCATCAAATTCCTTTGAAGGAATCTGATATTGAAAAGACAGCCTTTTCAATCAACAACGGGAAGTACGAGTTCACTAGGCTCCCGTTTGGCCTTAAAAATGCTCCCTCGATCTTCCAACGAGCTCTCGATGATATATTACGAGACTACATTGGAAAATCTTGTTTTGTGTACATCGATGATATTATAATATTTAGCGAAGATGAAGAACAACACGCTAAGAATATCGAACAAGTTTTTGGTACACTCAGTAGAGCAAATATGAAGGTCCAATTGGACAAGTGCAAATTTTTCAGTTCAGAAGTGGAATTTCTTGGTTTTATAATATCATCTGAGGGCATTAAAACTAATATTACTAAAGTAAAGTCTATCATAGACTTTCCCGTACCCAAAACTTTAAAAGAACTGAGATCTTTTCTCGGCTTGTCAGGGTATTATCGCCGTTTTATTAATGGCTATGCCCAACTTGCGAAACCGCTGACAATCCTTTTAAGAGGGGAGGAAGGACGAGTGTCCAAAAACCATTCCTCTAAGATCCAAATTAATTTGAATAACGACGCTCTAGACTCTTTCAACAAAATTAAAAACTCCTTAATTTCAAAAGATGTGATATTGGCTTATCCCGATTATAAAAAACCTTTCGACCTTACAACTGACGCGTCTAATGTCGCCATCGGCGCTGTTCTTGAACAAGAAAACAGGCCTTTAACATTTATTAGCCGAACACTAACCAAGACAGAGGAAAATTATGCAGCTAACGAGAAGGAGATGTTAGCTATCGTTTGGGCCCTAGGCTCACTTCGCAACTACTTTACGGTCACGCTAAAGTCCGAATTTTCACTGACCACCAACCCCTAACTTCCATCGATAAGTTCTCAAAGTATGCTCATGCCAAGGTTATCAAATCTAAAGCAGTAGAAGACATAAGGCAACCCTTACGGGAGATCCTCTTTTCTTTCGGTTTACCCGAAACAATCGTAATCGACAACGAAAAAGCTTTTAACTCAGTCTCGTTAGGGTACATGTAGGAAGAAGAATTAAAAATTAAGGTATTCACAACACCGCCATACTCCAGTAACGTAAATGGCCAAGTCGAAAGATTCCATTCGACACTCATTGAAATAATGAGATGCTTAAAAACTGAAGGCCTTCATCGATCCTTTACGGAGCCACTAGAACGCGCAGTTCTAGAATACAACTTCTCAATACACTCAACTACTGGAAAAAAAACCAGTTGAGACATTTTTTGGACGAAGAGTCACTTCAAATCCTGAATTATTAGAAAATGCCCGAATCGACAATATACAAAAAATTCAAGACAAACAAGCTGCTGATCTTCATTACCATAACAAATCTAGGCATAAAATCAAAGAATTTACTCCCGGACAAACTGTTTATATTAGACAGAATAAAAGAATAGGTTCAAAATTAAATCGACGATATCGAAAGGAGACAGTCTCTGAAAATAGAAAAACAACCATTTTAACTAAATCTGGTAAAATAGTCCACAAATCCCTAATCCGTAATTGACATTAATTTTAGATTTCTTGCCACGTCTGCACTATGTGACGTTAGGATGCTAGATTACTCGAACGCTAAGCTGATAGCAATCGATACTGGAACAGCCAAACTACAAATGGGCACGTTTAAACTGGTGCACGTTATAGACATCGAGGATTACCAACAAGCACTCAACGAACTGAGTCGCATGATGTCGAAGATTGAACCCCAACCCAATTCCATTTTACCTATCCTATCCGCCGAAATTGAACACATTAAATCTCATTTGAACAGACTTATTCCCAAATCCAGAGGAGAGATCCTTAGATTTCCTGGGCTCTGTCTGGAAATGGATTGCCGGAACTCCGGATAGACACGATTTTAAAATAATGAAAGATAAAGTCAACAACGCTCTTGCAAACAATAATAAACAACGAATCATAAATAATCTAATTAATAATAGAATAAATGAAATAAGTAATGTTACGAACAATATTATTCAAGCACTAAAATCTAATGAAAATGTAAAACTAGAATTTATGTTAGAACTCAAGTTTAAGTTAGAATCATTAAGAGATGAAGTAAAAAATATTGAATACTCTATGCAATGGGCAAGAGCAGGAATAATAAATACTTATATATTGTCTAATTTAGAAATAAATATAATAAGAGATATTTTAAATAAAGAAAACATGCCATATTATAATGTAATCGAAGCTATCGAATTTTCAGAAGTAAAAATTGCTTCAAATAATAAATCTATTTTATATATTCTAAGTTTATTAACGACAGAAAAAGAAACATGTAAAAGAATTCTTATAAAACCAGTCAAAAAAGGAAAAACTGCTGTTAAAACAAATTTTAACGAAATTTTAAAATGTAATACTAATTCATATGGAATTAATACTAAATGTAAGACTTTCAATTCACTAGCAATATGTAAACATAGTGACGTAATAGATCTAAGTAAAGATAGTTGTATTAATAATTTATTGACTAGTAAGCCTCATTCCTGCACCGAAATCAACAACCAACATATTCCAGCTATAGAAGAGATCACACCTGGAATGGTGCTATTAAACCAATTTGATGACAAAATCTACATCGATGAAAGCGAAATACCCCTTAATGGAACATACTTAATACAATTCCATAATGCCACCGTTAGAGCCCAACAGTACATCTTCCAAGAATCAGAGATGACGGAACATAATCCACTTCCTGCCATGCTACAACCACCAGCTATAAAGCCCCAAATAGAAGAGTTGCTTTCTCTGGAAATGCTTAAAGAACTAGAAGCAAAGAACATCAAATACATAGAAGAACTGAAAGTAGCCAATGAAAAAAAGTCTGCGGCAGTGTTATCATTACTAACATTAATACTAGTGGTCATCGTAATCACCCTTTGGAAAAAAGGAGTTATTGCATGTATCATCTGCAAGAAGGATATTAACATCGAAAATGAAGTGACTGAAAGAGAAAACAAGGGACATATAACGACAAGCAGTAATAAGAACGAACCTGCACCGACACCTAGGACACTGGGGATAAACGACCTTCCCCAACATATTGAAATGGTTCGATCGAACGAGGACGTTCGATTTTAGAGGGCGGAGGAGTTAATGCAAACAATTACAAAATTGTGCAAATGATTTACGACTCGTTCTAACGATAATTTCGCTGACGCTGCGTCTGGAAACAAGACAACAACCAGAACAAATATGCATTCCAGCACGTAGCAGAGACTGCTGCAACACAACACTACATGTGGGAACATCCGCAGCATAGAGGCATAAGTAGGTTAGATAGTTTTAAGAAAAACATTTTGTAGTTAGTTCTAATTTGAAAACTAAATAAAGAGGTTCAGCCTCAGAAAAAATATTTTTTTAAAAACTAAATGTAAAGTTTAGTTTAATTTGTATGCGTCATCTAAGATATGGAGTTTACATTTCTACAATTTAAAACGAAAAAAAAATATATATAATTCTTAAGCCCCATAGTATATGATTCATACTACATACAAAATATTATTATCTCTTAGCTCTTTAAACGACATGACGATTACCATGAAATCACTTCTCAAGCAACATCATGCGATACTACTTTATGAGCAAGACCATACGACCAGTATATAGGCTATGTCGGTATGCCGGTGGACCGGTCCCCGTCTATTTATACTACTCACCTACAAACATAACACCACATTTTTAAGCTATTTCACAACAAAAAAAACAAAATATAAAATTTGAAAAAAAAATCCAAACTTTTCAATTTCAAACTGTTTCGCTTTTCTCGTTTTCATTTTAAATCTCGTGTGACATCACACGAGTTGTCAAACATTAAAACAACAAATCGAAGAAAAAATAGAACTGTCGCATTAATTCGTGGGAGTGTTCAGCTGGTATAAATCAAAAAATATTTTTATGGACTCACTCATGCGCATCGCGAATGTCAGTCAACCAAAATTGTAGTTTTCTTTATCATGGCACAATGCTTAGGGACAATAAATTTGTTCCTTTAATTGATTTGAAAAACTTTTACCAATTGGTAAGGAAAAATGGTTCAATAAGTTAATTTGAAGCACGTGTACATACGTGTTCCACTGAATGAATAATGATTTTGCTCTCTGAAATGCAGTAAAAAACCTACCAGTTTGATAAAATTCGTATCTTCCAATTCAAACGGCAGAGGCTTGAAGATGCTAACAATATTGAAGATCAAACTCCAACTGAAAATTCAAATCAGCAATCGTTAACATCGTTATTGACAAATTGTGAAACTGAAACTACAGGAGCTGAGGCTGAGATGTACCATGATTTTGACATCGGACATTTTGTTAATAATTCAAAATTATCTGATGAAACAATATTAAAGGCCTTGAGGGAACCATGGGTTCCACCAAAATCGTACAATTTTAAAAATGATACAAGTGTATCTCGTGTGTTTCGACACCAATGGCTTGCTGGTTATCCTTTTATCTCCTATTCTGCCAAACTGGGAGGTGTTCTTTGTCGGAATGGTGTTCTTTTTAAGCCCAAATTTGAACGCGGACTTTAGGGTCGGTTCATTCTAAATGAATTTACAAGGTACAAAGACTTCCATAAATTTGTTAAATAACATTTAAAGTCCAGCTGGCATTGTGAATCTACTGCAAGATTTTAGAAAACAAAGCAAAAAGTGTTGATCAACTTATACATTCTTCAATAGAAAAACAAATTGAAACGAACAGAAACAAAATCCTTCCTATAGTCAAATCGATTGTGTTTTGTGCCACAAACAATAGTCCTTTGAGAGGCAAGACGGATGGAACTGCAGTTTTCAACAACTTGCTGCATTTCAGAGAATATGCCGGAGATTTAATTTTAAAAGACCATCTACTCCATTCACCTGCAAATGCAACACATATTCCTTACTGTATACAAAATGAAATGATTGAAATCTGTAATGCAATTTTAAGAGAAAAACTAATTGAAGACGCCAACAAAAGCCAATTTTTTTCGGTTATTGCGGATGAATCAAATGATATATCTGGCACAGAACAACTTTCTTTAGGCATTCGATTTGTGCAAAAAACGCCAACAGGCAAATTTTGGGTGCGAGAAGAATTTTTAAGCCTTGTGGTACTGCAAAATATGGACGCTGCTACCAGAGCGCATACGATATTAACGCCGTTAACCATTTCGGATTTAATTTATCAAAAATGGTTGGTAAAGCTTATGATGGGTGCTCAACTATGGCCGGGAAATTGAGTGGGGTGAGAAAACGGACACGGAACATATATCCGCAGGCAAATTTCTTTCCCTGCAGCTCACACAAATTAAATTCGGTCATTAACGACGTAAGCGAAGTTTCGAAAATCAGAAATGATGTCGGGACGATTAAGGAAGTTATAACTTTTTTCGCGAGAGTCCCTTACGACGAAAATGCATACCCAGTATTGCACTGTTTTGTGAAACAAGATGGACGGCAAAATACAAAAGCATTCGATTTCTGAGAGAGAATATCGTTGTTGTAATTGAGGTACTGCAAAAGCTTTCGGAAGAGGGTAATAGATTAACAAAGCAACGTGCCCTCCAAATATATTACTCTTGCACAAATTTGACCTTTTTATTTATTTATTTATTTGGTCTATAAGTACATAACTACTTTCTTAGACATAGCTTAAAATAAAAACATTGCGTGCTTAAATAATAAATAACAGATTTGGGTTTATTATATAAATTAACTTAATCAATTCGGTACATAAACAATGGTATTCATTATTATTTTTTTGAACAATTCTCTAGAACAGTCAAGTTCAATAACATCGGCATATTGGTTTAAAAAAATGACACGATTTAGTAACCGGTTCATTAACTCCATAATTCGTCGAATGATGTGTGATGAAGAAAAATTGATTAGCCCTTGGTCTAAGACAACGCGCTGGTATATGTTTAATGAAAATATCAACTAAAGGAACACAATCAATGTGCCCTGTTATTACATCTCTAGCAAGTGCAATTAAGAAATAAATTCTTCTAGTTTCTAGAGGTTTTATATCAATTAACGCGCACCGATCTTTATATGTTGGCAAAGGCAAGGTCCATTCTAGTTTACGAAGTGAATATTTAGTGAATCTTTTTTGAATTCTTTCAATTCTATTAGATGCGTTTTTGTAGTAAGGAGACCAAACTACACAGCAGTATTCCAAAATTGGACGAACAAAACTCACAAAAAGTGATTTAACAGTATAAGGCACTTAAACTCAGTTGAATTTCTAAACAAAAATCCAAGCATAGAATTGCTTCTAGATACAATATAGTCAACATGCATTCTAAAATCAAGCCTGGAATCAAAAATAACTCCTAAATCTTTGTGATTGGATACTCTTTGTAGTACGTTCACAGATATGCAGTAGTTAAAGAACACTGGACTATAAGATCTTGTAAATGTCATTACACAACATTTTTTGATATTTAAGTCAAGGTCATTTAATGTACACCATTTTGATAAACAGATTAAATCTTTTTGAAGTTGTATACAATCAGAAAGCGAATTTACTGATCGGTATATCTTAAAATCATCTGCAAAAGACAGGCAACTTGATTCTAAGATAACGTTTGGTAAATCATTAACAAAAAGTAAAAACAAGAGGGGGCCCAGGTGACTACCTTGGGGTACTCCTAAGTAATTATGTATTAGTTCCGATTTAGTTCGACCAACTTTTACTGATTGCACTCTATTTTCAAGATAGCTTTTAATCCAATTTAACATCTGAGAGTGAAAACTTTAACAAAAGAAGTTTATGGTTAACCCTATCGAATGCCTTTGAGAAGTCAGTGTATATTACATCTACTTGGTTTCGTTTCTCAATTGCATTGATACAATAATTCGTAAATAGTGTGAGATTAGTTGCAGTGGATTTTCCACTTACAAAACCATGTTGATAGGGTGAGATATGTGCTTTAATAGCGTCGTACATTTTGGTTTTAACCAAGGATTCAAAAACTTTGGGAATTAATTGGAGTTTTGCACTCGGTCTATAATTTTCAATTGATTGCTTAGAGCCAGATTTAAAGATTGGTGTGATGAAAGAAATTTTCCAAGAATCGAGGAAAACACCGTTTGCAAGAGACTGATTGAAAATTATTTGGAGTGGTTTTGATAAGTTGTACTTACAGTTTTTAATGAAGATTTCAGGAATATTATCGGGGGGAAGACTAAGACTGTTATCCAATTTACCAAGCGCAGACAGAATTTCTTCTTCTGATAGAAATATGGTACCGACATGAGTTATGACAGGAATTTCATAGTTTACTTCAGAGTGAACTGAGTTTAATATGAAATTTGACTGAAAAAATGAAGCAAACAAATTACATATATTATTCAGATCGCTACTACCAATGCCTTTATAAGTCATATAACTAGGAATACCAAGAGATTTTCTCTTAGAATTTAAATACTGCCAAAAGCATTTAGAATTTGTTTTGATGTTTGATTCCAAAGACAAAACATACTGCTTATGCAAGAATTTTTTTAAAAAATCATATTCACGACGTAAGCGGCAAAATTCACTTCGGAAATCTGAATTGACCTTACTGATGTCTTGCATTTTACTCATTGCATTTTTTAACCTTGTTCAACTTTTAGTGAACCAAACGGGCTTATTATTTTTCTTCATTCGTTTAACAGGGACAAAGGAAGAAAAGGCTTTGTAAATTATGTTTAGCAAAGTCTTATAATTTCTTTCAACGTCCTGGAAACATATGATCGAATTCCAATTTACATTATTTAAGACATGATTAATGCTGATGTAATCGGCCTTGCTAAAATCATATTTATAATCAACATCAAGATAAGAGCAATAGGAATTATTAAAATTGATATAATTTAACTGTAATCGCAATGCTTTATGATGTATACTATTATTCAATAAAGGAAAATCCTCTTCAAATAAGCACATTTCAAGGTCTTCTTGGACAAAGACAAGATCTAAAATTCTACCAATAGAGTTTAAAACATTATTTGCTTGTATACAATTTAGGGCTGACTTAGTGTCTAATACAATTATTTCATTTTCATTTACGATATTATATGGGATGAGAGCTTTATCATCCTCATAGAAAATCCAATTTACAGTACTCAAATTAAAATCACCTAAGACTACTATGTAAGATTTACTATCTAATGAACTTTCAATTTCTTTAATATTGTTTATATGCGCATAATAAATTTCAATGTTTGATTTTGGGGAAATATAAGAAACAAAATAATATATACTTATTTCACTAAAATTGTGAGTGAAGCTCACATTAACACATATTTGTTCTATCAAACCTGAAGAGTTTGTGAGAGATATTTGCCTACTCTTAGTTAGTTCAGTACAGATTTTGTCTCTATCCCTTCTGTAGACTTCGTAATCGTTATTGCAGATTTCGGCATTTGAAATATCATCACCCAGCCAAGTTTCAGTAAGGGCGATGATAGCGTAATTACAATCACTAACTGCGTTATGAAATGTAGTTAATTTTGATCGCATTCCTCCAACGTTCTGGTAGTATATTTGTATGGCATCAGCATCGTAAGTAGGATTGAATTTAGCAATAGAGGTAACAATGGAGTTAGAATTCTCAACAGCATTCAGATTTTGATTATTCATGTTAACGGTAGATGGGATTGTCATATTTGTGTTTCCACTGACCTGTCGGTCCCGTTTTTTGGAAAGTGTTGGAAAGGTCTCACTCGTATTCCTTTGGGCCAAAAGTTTGCATTGAAGACAGCATCGAATGACTCAGCTGGAATGCAAACTTTAAAATTAACCTTTTTTATTTGGTCCAGATTTACATCTTTTCCTACTAGTTTAAAGCAAGAAATCCTCGAATGCTCAATACCGCTGGTTGAAGCAATATAATCAGTGATTGATTGAGTACTTGTTGTGGGACGAAAGCTGGATAAGTGGAGCCATTTTCGGCGTTGGATAATTGAATCACCGAATATGATGTCATCAATCATTTTATTGCCTTTAATCTCTCGAACGTCTTTGTTTTTTATTGGCTTGGCTTCAATCAAACGAACCTGAATGTAGTCATCAACAATTTTGGGAGCAACAATTACATTGACACTACCAGACATAAGATTTTCGTGTTTATTAGTTTCACTAGATACATCATTTATAGCATCAACAGCAACACCAGAAGAACCAGCAAAAACAACATCAGAACGAGCAGCAATAGCAGCAACATCATCAGTAGCAATAACAACAACACCGGCATCAGCCGCATCAGCATCATCATCAACAATAACAACAATAACACTATCAGAAATCTTATTGTTGCGAGCATCAGCATCGTTTTTTTTGTTGACATTATTTGCAGATGGATCTTGCAAAGCTTTCTCACTACCATGATGGTCATCGACAACGGGAAAATCCTTCACATTCCTTTGTTCAGAACTTCGTTGATTAGCACTGGAGTATACATTCTCATCAGTATTGTCTGAACCAGCAGACAAAGCAGATGAAGCAACAGCGGCAAACGAGGCACCCACAACGGCCATGGTATTACCTTCATCTATAGCAGCACTAAATGCAATTCCATCAATTATTACCGCACTACGCGGAGAGGAATTGAGATTAATTTCACATTTGGTTTAGTGGTGAGCTTAGAGGAAATAACCGGTTTCTTGTTAGGAGGGAGAACCTTCGCACTATCACTTTTAGCGACAAGAGATAACGGGGGAGGCTTTTTCAATTTATTTGATATGGGTGACGGAGACGCTTTGCAATTATTGGATCCGACAACCAATTTTTTGGTATATGAGCGGGTAACGCGGGGTGGCTTCGATGCACTTGCACTTAGATGGTCAGTGATGAGCTTTTCAAACTCAAGCGTATGGTCACCAAAGAAACAATAAAAATCATTGATTTTCGATATGTAACTATATAAGGGAATGTTTTTGCATGTATCGCACCTCCAAAATAAGTTTTCATTTGATTTCAGCGCGGAAAGATGCGATTCACTCAATCTAGCACAATTTAAATGTAAAACCGAGTGGCAACATCCGCAGTTAATCGAATTAATTTCGGAAGTTATTACCTTACACTTGGAACATAGAATGTCCATTATGAAATTAGGAGCAGCAAAGTACAAGACTAAGACTATTGAGAGTCAAATTCAAACTGAATTTGTTTTAGTTTGTTTGTTTGTGATGTCACATTATTCATCGATGCTAGAACCTGTTACTAATATTTTACAGGGCGTTGACCAAAATCTGTCAACAGTAAAAGATCAGGTCAACGTTTTGAATAAATTGTTTCAACAAAATCAAGAGGATGCTGACAATTGCTTTAAATCTCTATGGGAGGTAATGGAAAAATGCTTGGCTGAATCGGGCATAATTTTAAGCTGTCCAAGAACAATTCAAAAACAAATCCATCGATCAAATGTTGCCGGTTCTCCCCCCCTCCCACCCCCCAAACTTGTTTTAGAAAAGCTATTTATATTCCGTTAATTGATTCCCTGATAATGTCGCTTATAGAACGCTTTTCAGAAGAAAATGAAGCTGCATTTTTACTATTTCAGCTATCACCAAATAATATGTAAATTATGAATTCTCCAGAATTCGATATAATTATACAAAAAATAATGGAGAAATATGGCTGCTTTCTGATAATTTCCTGACAGAGTCCAAGATGTGGTACAGTTTTAACAAAATGCAGACTAATGGAAATGATTGTTCAAACATTTCTGATTTATTGAACAGTGTAGAGGAGTTTTATCCATAGATTTTTTCGAAATAATTGACCGTGTTGGAAAAGATCCCAGGCGGTTGCAGTTGCTATTCACTAAGTAGCAAATGTTGAAGAAATATATATATATATATATTTGTTTCGTATTATAATTATTTAACGTCAATACGAATAAAATGTCACATTTTCTACTCCTAAAATAAAATCACTTACAACTGACCTACGCCTAGACAAAATAAATAAACTTTTAATAAAAAAAAACATCGAATTCAAAAATTGCTTCTTCATTTTTTATCTGCCCCCTCCTGAAAAATCTTGCGGGCGCCTATGAATGTAGGTAGGTATAGAAAAACAAAAGATTGAAGAAGGGCGAGATTTTTGTGAATGAACTGTTTTTTGTCTTGTTGGACGAATTGTTACGATAGAAAAAAAAAAACCTACATAGGTATAGTGGGTAGTTATAGAAAAATAAATTTAGAATCATTCATCCTTTCCACTCACAAAAAAACATTTTCTTGTAATAAAGAATGTGTTATTCTGTAGGATATGTATGTAGGAATATACATGAATTCGATACAATTGAAGTAAGTAGGTACTAGGTAGTATATGTGGTTAAATTCATACATAATATATGTATGTAAAATAAACTACTTGTTTTTTTTAAAGGTAGGTAATAAGGGGTCCAAAGAATCGTAAGTATCTTTAATATTTAAAGTGTTTATAAAATTTGAATATGTAGGTAACTACGAGTACCTATCTGACTTAATTTTGTGAACAACACAGATTTTTTGGCGAGAGGCGTTGGGTATATGGTTTAATTTGGAAAAGATTTGATGAAGTCTTAAAGAATGTTGCGAGTGCCAAGCAATTTTGTGTTGGAGGGGCCTTTTTGGGATAAAAGCTTTTTCATGTAGACTATGTAGGTACTAGGTAATTAATTACACTAAATTAACAAATAGACGGAACAAAATTTATAATAATATATTAGCGTAGTAAGCATTGCTATATCTACCTACAGACTTATCTCATTCTTGCAAAATTCTACAAATTTGTGGGTTTCCATATTTTTTAATTACCAAATCGGCAGAATTGATTTTAAAAAATTAATGTGGCAATGATGGGTACTTACCTATAAGTTTTGTTTTAATAAAAACTATGAGTCTTTTGTTTTTAAAAATGTATTTATTTAGTCTTGTAACCAACAGCGAGAGTACCTCAAAGACTGCAAACTTACTTAATTCTGACAAACAATATTTTATTAAGGTGCTATTTATATCTACAGTTTTGTTATCTTTATTGTTACAGCTGCATGTGCTATGTTATGTTTTATTTAAGTATCTATGAGGATTAGCTATCTTGTTGCTTTGTTGCATGTGCTATGTTATCTTTTATTACAATATTTATGAGGATTGGCTATTTTGTTACTTTGTTGCATGTGCTATGTTATCTTTTATTACAATATTTATGAGGATTGGCTATCTTGTTACTTTGTTGCGGCTGTGTTATCTAATTTTGGTTTGTTGAACATGATGTCATTCTTACCATGCTGAAGATTTGTCTCTGTTGCTGGAGTGCATTTTGGAGCGTATATAACTTGTATATACTTCTTATATTCTTTTCATTTTTCTTATAAGTATACATATTGGTAGGTAAGTGGGCATATAAATATAATAAGAGGTATTCCTACCTACATAATTAAATTGTTTTCTTAACAACTGAATTTTAACTTGCGATATATTCACTGGCGTATTAACCACTAGGCTCGTGAGCCTCGAGCCTAGGGCGGCAAATTTTGTATTATATTTTATTTTAATCTGAAAAAAATATTACGCAAAAAAACAAAGAAAAAGATTAATGTCATTCAAATGGGGTACTCATCATTTTTGGTATCTGAAAATACGAAATTTAAGTCTCTGGCCTGGGGTGCCTGCACGTAACTTGATACAATTGAGCATTGATCATCGTCGTTGAACTCGAAACAAATATATTTTGTTTGTTAGAATTTGAAATGTCAAATACTCGTAGTATTTTTTAAATTAAAATTATTTTCTCAATTTAAAAATCCGCATTGGGTATGATATTTTTGATTCGGAAAATGAAGATGACGAAGCTTCAAATGCCAAAGTCAAAAGAAAATATTGAAGAGATAATAGCAACCAATTAGTGTTGTGTAAAAATGAGTAAATATTAAGAAAAAAAAAAACACCGACAAAATATTAAACTTTTTTCTTTTTAGTTTTGTCAAGAATAAGTAAAGAATGTTTCTGGTGGATATTCAACACCATTCAAATCCTAAGAAGCGTAAGAAGCACTTCGGTTCCCTAATATTTACAATTTAGTGCAACATTGAGTACGATAGCCAGTGGGAGTTATCAGACCAATGTGGGAACAAATGTGTTATTAGGTATGGCAGAAACAACCGTAGAGACCCTTTCAAACGCCGCTTCCAGCCCAGCGCTGGAATGTAAGGGCCTCCAACCATGCCCTTTGATTTAAGCTGATTGGTTCGCGGCTTAAATTTAACTATTATATGTATTTAAAATCATTCCAAGTAAAAAATAAAAACGGTTTAAAAAATATACTCTCATTTCTCATATCAACGAAATATTACCCAATTCTTAAGATCGTTTTGCGGAGGACCTTTCTGTGTTTAATGAATTTTTCAATTTTTCCCAGAGGAAACCGCTTGTTTTCCTTCCTTGGGAGGCTCTTCTGGCCAAGTCATGATGACTACTCATAAATCTAGAAATAGTCTCCAACTACCTTTTGTTAATGGACATATTTTGCTTGGGTTCCATATTTGTTTTGTGGAAATACTCCCGACGACGATAACTAAATTCTATCGACTAAAAACTTTTGTTTCAAACGTCTGTTTGAAATTTGTGTGCTGGAAATTCTGACGATACAATCGAGCGAAATCGACTGAGCCAAATTAGATGCTGACAGTGCTGGATTGTATCGAGTAAACTCGACTGTATCAATATACGTGCTGGCACCCCTGATTTTCCGTCTCTGCATATTTCGATAAGAAACCAGTTTTGAACAATACGCGGTCGCCATATATAAGTTTAAATATGATCGGACACGATTTTAGCACTTACCTATGGGCCTTAAAATTGCAAAAACAAAAACTGGGTAATACTCAAGACGCTTTCTTTATATAGTGAAAAAAGTGACTTAAAAAGACTTTATAGTGAAAAAAAGTGACCAAGGTTTTTTTTCAGATTGTAATATTAATAATATTAATGCGTATGTATAGGTAAATTAATCAGCCCAATTCTAAATGACAATTCCCAGGGAAATATTTTCCTTTTCCCTACTCTCTTATTACAAACAAAAAACTCCCCTTTTCCCTTTCTCGTATTCTAAACAAACTTTGAATATGGGAAAAAATACTCGGGGAAAAAGTAGACATTCTAAATGCCAAAAAAGGGACCATTTTCCCCTTTGGCGCTCGCTTTTTCCGACATATTTGTTGGAGACTTGAGAAAAAATTTAAGTTTTTTACTTTATGCAACTAAAATATAAATAAAATTTTAATTATTTTTGAGATAAAAAACGACAAACATCCCATCTGCAAAACTTTTCTGTTTTTTTCAGTCGTTTTATACAATTTACACATTTATTGTGGACAGGACAGCTGCTCCTCAAACATTTGCCGGACTTTAGAGAGGATTTTTTGACAACAAATCTCCCGGAGAGTAATTTTCCCGGAGAATATTTAGAATTGGGCAGAATATTTTATACTTAAATGGGTAAAAATGTTAAATACCTATTGTTTAAATAAAAATAAGTAATTCTTAAAATTTATATACAAAAATTATTTGTCTTTTTTAATGGAGAGAAATTGTTTGAAACTGAAATTTCTTCCTACGCTTACTTTTGCCATTTCTAATATAATACTACCAAACACATAACTATTTGCGTTTTCAACAACAAATATATAAACCTCCATGTAATGCGCAGGCGCGGCTCCAGAGGGAGGGTCAAGAGGTCATGAGCCCCCAAAGCTCTAGGAGAAAACAATAAAAGGCATTAAGACATACAAAGTTTAATTTAAGGACAAAAGCAACTTCTTATATATATCTTACTAGATCTCATTCTTAAATTAATTGCAATAGTCTATACGCAATACCCCTTTGCAGTATATAAAATATGTGACGGGTTTCCAGTTTTAAAACTTACGTTCTTCGTTGAAATATAAGGGAAAATATATTTTCGCCATACAAGCATAGTAAACACTTATTAATGCAATTTTGCTTACAAAAATTCTATCAAATTTATTAAAAACAATAACATGTGACATATTTCGAATATACTAGAACACAAGAAAGCGGGTATCGCAATTCCGTCTGTCTGTCTATCCTCGAGCTTACAGCATAACTGGTTGGATGGATTTGCTTCAAATTTGGTAGGTACCTACATATTGGGTTTTCGGTAGGTAATATGCCCACACGTCTTTTTATTTTTTTAAGACGAAAAATAATGGTACCTTCCATACATTTTTTTGGCCAAAAATATAAATAAATCTTATTTTTCTCAAAAACGGCTCCAACGATTTTTACAAAAAAAAATAGTTCATTAATTAAGGAAAAACGTACCTACTTTTTTATAATTTGTTTATGTATTTTTATTTTTTGTATAGGTATACGTCTAGTAGAACCATTTCTTTGGTTTTCGATTTTTCGGAAAACGATTCGATTGTTTTGAATTTTGTTATGCAGAACCTAAACACTAATGTAAACCAAAATGTTTTAATTTTTTTTTAAACTTAATATTTCATAAACGACTTGATCGGTTTTTCAAAACTTTGTATATTTAGTAGTTTTTTAACATAATCTTGAATACTAAAAAAAACTATTTTCCTTCAACTAAAAACAACGGTACCATCCATACAAATCTTAAAAGAAAACCTTTAAGAAAAAAAGGATAAATCAAAAACGGCTCAAGGAATTTGATAAAAAAGTTTGAGTTTGTTTTTAATTCAATGCATTTTCTATGTACAATTATAATTAGAAACGAATGATTAATAGGAACATTCTGTAATTTTATAAGAAAACTAGAATCAATGAACCATTTCCAATTATTTAATCCAAAACTAAAGTAAGTTAATATTTGGGGTACAAATGATAAAATTGTGGGAAAAATAGGAAAATATTAGAAGAAAAATAAAAAACAATAGGATAAAAAGAACAAAATGAAAATATATCAACAAAAGCAGCTGAAAAATTTTAAACTACATTTAAAAAGCGATTTTTGACCATCGAACTATCCAATTCAAAGAGCCATTTGTCAACCGCTTTCATAAACAAATGAAGAGAATGTTGTCTTCTTATATCAAATAGTAATTTATTTAAGAGTTTAGGCGCTGATGCAGTAAGAAAATTTGAAAACTGAGTTTTATTTCATTTTGGGACCATGATTTGAGTTTACCCATAAGCTATATGTATTTGAATTTCTTAATGTTTGACTGTATCCGCAGTTTTTTCGCATGAAAAAAACTTTGAGGACCTTAAATACATATAAGTGTTTTAACCGCAGGATTAAACGTTCTTGAAATAAAGGCCAACTACTTGTTAGTCTAGTTTTCTTACAATTCGGACAATATATTTGCAATAATAATTGGGCTTAGCGTATTGTGGTAAGCACCGCCTCAACTTATTTTACAATACTATACCAAAGTATATTTTTGTTAAAAGGTTTTTTGAGCATGTACGTTTTAATATAAACATTTTGGGTATCAAGGTCATCATATATTTTTTTTAAGATTTGCAGTATGCAACTTCCAGTTTAAGTTTTGATCCATAAATATTCCTAAGTATTTATAATTTTTAACAAACTCAATATTAAAACAAGTGTTGGAACATGGAGTGTCTTGTAAAAACTGCGGGTCTACCACAGGAGTGAGTGCCTAGACTAAATTTGTTACATGTCGCGGAATGAAACAGGACATTACAGTCAGGTGGTTTCTTTTAGATTGCAGGACATAACATTGTTTTTTCACAAATTTTATGACTTCATATCTGGCAAAGCATTGTCTTAAAATATGACGATCCTGTTGGAATTTGGACATCGATTCTAATAAGGAATATCTCGTATAAGTAAAGGCCATGTCATCAACGAATGCAGTTTCACTGCTTTTAAAAGATTGTTTAACTATAGAATGAACATACACTAAGAATAGCCAGCATTGCAAAGTTTGTCCAAAAGTAACTTATGATTGATCATGTCAAATGCTGTAGTCATGTCAACAAACAGCGCTAAAAGACATTTATTTATATTAAAGCCTTCACTTAGTTCACTACAAAACTTTAATATTGCATCCTCAGTGCATTTACCTTCCCAAAATCCAAATAGAACATCACATGCAGAGAAAATATACCACAGTAGTAGTATACTTTCGCTATGGTATGCACTATAAGAATTATTACAATTTACATATATTTGATAACCAAGTATATTATAATCTGGCAATTCAAGGCCGTACAACCAAATCTCTTTTAAAAAGATAAGATCCGCTGCTAAATTTAAGGCTTCAAATTGAGATAAAAAGAATCAAAATAAAAATAAAAATCATACTACGAATGTTTTGACGAATGAATGACGCCCTCAAAACGAAATTATTAATTGGCGAAAAAAAATCGAAACCTTAGAGGATAAGGTAACGAAGGTCAAGTTTCAACAATCGAACTTGGAAAAAAATTTCTTCAAATTTTCACTCCCGGCCAAATAAGAAAAATAAGAAAACTTAAGCTGGATTTGAACAAAAGATCAAAATGGTCAGAGGAGGATATAGCTCGATCTGTAACGCTATATTCAGCTAGCTCTCGAGCTTACAAGCTTTTGAGAAAGAAAAACTTTCCTCTTCCTGTTATCAGAACCCTTCAAACTTGGTCACAGGAGCTGGATATAACACCAGGTACCATGATGCCAATTACAAAAATCAGCGCAGGAGTTAACGCAAAATCAAAAACTCTGCGTTCTAAGTTTCGATGGGATGAAGATCAAAGAAGCATGTTCCTATGACCGAACTTCGGACACAACCCTTAAGCCAGCATCTTATATGCAAGTAGGGATGCTAAGAGGTAAATATTCAATTAAAACCATTCAAAAGTGCTTATACCATTCCTCACAACAGGTTTAGTTGGAAAATGGAAGCAACCCATTTTCTATGATTTCGACTGCAAAATAACAAAAAGCATTTTGTTTAATATTGTTGAAACTGTTAGCTCTTGTGGTTTCACAGTAGTTGCAATCACGAGTGATTTAGGTGGAGCTAACAAAGGAATCTATACTGAGCTCAATGTCAGTATGGAAAATCCTTGGCAAGTATCTGATTAAAAAACATACTTCATAACTTATCTTATTTGCTTTACAGGTTTTTATTCGAAGACACAAAAATTTAAGTTTTTGCCGACGTTCCTCACTTAATAAAACTGATACCGAATCATTTTATTGACCACGGATATTTCTTCAACGGAATGGAATTTAAAAAGACATAATTTTCAAGCTCCTTTCATTAACTTCGGGAGAGTTAAGCATTACTCATAAGATTTCATCTAACTCTTTGAATGTGGTTCAGGCAGAAAGACAAAAGGTCAAACTGGCAACGAAATTGTTTTCCCACACTGTCGCTAAAGCGTTATCCCGAGCTGTTGATCTTGGGTATATCGAAGATGAAACTTGGGAGGAGTGCTATAAGCTATTCAAATATGTATGGTAAACTGGGGCACATTCGTCATTGGCGTTCTTACTACGAACGCTTCAGTGTAAACCCATTATTTAAATGTCGATCAATTCCATTTGCAAATGTAAACAATGCATTATAATTTGACAGTTCTAGTTAGTCGGCAAAGAAAGTTGGAAGTGTTTGTTTGTTTTGTGGTGCCTCTTAGTAATTTTCGTGTTTGGGTAAGTAAGCATTTTTTTATATTGTTTTGATGAAAATAAAAGTGATATTTTTGTGAGTTTTGTTATCAAATATTAAGCTTAAAGTATAACTACTTAAATGTGTTCAGAATTTAAGTCGTTTATTTATAAAATTTGTAAAATGAATTTTGATACATCGGGGTGCATTCGTCATTTGTGAAAGGGGTACTTTCGTCGCCGTCTAGGGGCACATTTTTCATCTGCCGAATGTACCCCGAACCATAATTTTTAAATACTTTGTCTTGACATCTTTTCTTTTTGTTTCTTTTAGTGTAGACATGGAAATTATAAAAAAAGACCGACAGAGCAAATATATGCGAAATTCCTATACGAAAAGCCATATCAGGCGTGCAAAATGGGTGAGAAACAATTACTTCGGCCTCCTTCAATCATTTCATTAAGCGCAAAATCCTACAGTCACGAATAAAGAATCGTGACCCCTTAAGAAATAGTTCAGATTTAGAGACTGAAGAACGAACATATCAATCCAAATATACATCTCACCAAGTCTTGAATAAAGACCAAGAAAAGAATTGGCGGAGTATGTAAAAAAATGTGCGTCTTACCAACATGGACTATCGTACTATACATTTAATAAGTTTGTTTATGAGTTCGTCGTATTGAATAAAATAACTCATCCGACAAAACGGGATGACTGCAAGGAAGCTTCCGAAGACTGGCTATTTGGATTTTTAAAAAGAAATAATACCCTTGCTCTAAGAAAACCAGAGAGAATACATTTAGCCCGGGTAAATAGACTTAATAAAGAAGATGTTAATATATTCTTTGAAAATTAAAAAAAAAAACTGTATGAGAAAAAATCATTTGAACAGAAAGATATTCAAACATTTGGAAGAATCTGGTGTAACAACAGTATTGGAAACTCCAAAAGTATTTTATCATATAATTTGTTTGATTAACTGTCAATTAATTTTTTAAATTTAAATTTAAGGTTCTTGCGCAGAGGGGCCAGAGGTCAGTTTGTCAAATTTCATCGGCTGAGCGTGGAATTTTGGTAACAACTGTGGGAGTTATAAGTGCCATCGGAAATCATCTGCCACCAGTTAATATTTTTTCAAGACAGCAATATTTTTTTTTAATTTTTGATGCGAAGGAATTTTTTGCCGAAAAAGCCCCAAGCCTTGACGAAAGTGCCCCGTCCCGGGCACATTCAGCTAAATGATTTTTTTTTCTGAAATTTAAAATATAAATGTTTTTTTGTTAGTAAAAAGAAAAGTTCATTGTTTTATTTAAAAGCTAAAATATTAACGTTTCATATTAAGTTGAGAGTTTTTGTCAAACTTGTAAAATTATCATAAATTTGGACCCTTGAATTTTTTCCGCCAAATATGCCCCGGTTTACCATAAGTAAGAGCACGAACATACAGTACCCATCTACAATTTTTTTAAAATAATTTTTGCAGACGAATGATTGGTTCTACGTCATGAACGTCAGGTCAGCCTGCAGTGATTCACGAGAAAGACTCCATGCCTACGGACTACACTTGAAATGGCAAAACAAAATACTGGACGATATGAGAAAACTGGTCCTTAATATGCGAGTAGTAGGAAAAAACTTCTTGCTACCATTTCAAAAAGGTGGTTAGAATATATTTCTTCGATTAAACGCAATCAAGTAACATTTTTATTTATTTTTAAATCATTGTGCAATCTAACACTGCTTTACAATTATTGCGATATAAAGCAGCGTTTTGGTGTAAGCTTTATTATGACTTACCGACTGAACCAAGACGTCCCGGAAAACTTTTTCGTTGTGATAAGGGCTAAAGGTGGTCTTCACCCTGATCGCCAAGAATTCAAATACCGGCTCAAGTCATACATTCTTGGTCCCAACTTAATCACAAAAGAATATTCTCTTTAATTAAATATTAAAAGGAAAAAAACACAATGAATTTGTTGTACTTCAACAAGTTTAATGACACAAGAAATACATTTGCTTATGCCTGCAAGAGAAAAAGAATATCTAACAACAACTGCGTTCTGCATATTATATTTCCATAATATTATAAATTAATAATTTTGTTGAAATATTAATATTCAATGTAAAATAAATATGATATTGTATCCTAACCGATACACTTCCATTATTTTGCTAACATTTCACATACTGAATACAAAAAGTCAAACACCATGTATGTCAGTGACGCTATCTGTTTAGTTGTATCATGAGTCATGATGTTGTTGATATAGATATTTGAACCATCATACCATCTGCTCCCCTCTTTTGTTTGATCTTAATGATAATCTGTTTGGTATCCCGATGGGTCAAACAGCTAAGATGTTAGCAGTTGATGGTGAGTTGACAAAATTAGTTTAGTCCACCTTTACGTAAAAAAATATTTGATTTTCCTATTTTCGACTTTCTCACTTTTTGATGAACCGGATAAAATTATTTTTTTTATGCAAATGTTTTCTAGAAGTGAATAAAACTGCATACTCAAATTTTAAAAAAATTGGATTTTTCGATTTTTTTAAAAAATAAATAATGTCACTGATTTTTTTAATTTTTTTTTAAATAAAATTGTATGCGTATGGTAATAATTATTTTGAAAAGGCGTTTCGATTTTTTTCTAAAAATGTTTTTAAAATTTTATACCTACATACAAAATTATTTTTTTTTTTAAACCAGTCCAACGATTTTTGATTTTTTTTTAATATTCGTATTTGTCTATTAATTTTTTTAAAAAACTCTAATCAGTTTCATAGGTACCAGATAAATTTTTTTTAAATCGAAAAAACATTTTCTTAAAAACTTGTACATACGAGTATATGCAATATTATTAATATCTAGTTTTATGGAGCACTTGTTTAAAAAAAATAATTTTATTCGTCGAATAATGAAGGGTCGAAAATATGAAAAATAGATCTATGGGAAGTAGGCACCTATTTACCGTTAATAAGAACGCAAGAAAATGTATTTAGGTAAATAATGTAAACGGCAATAAACACTCTCATTTTTTATCAAAATGTTTAGATCCGTTTGAAGTGCAGGAAATTTTTTAATGGTTTTGTGAAATTTTTGTATGGAAGGTGTCTAGTTTTAATGTTTAATAAAAATTGAAAAGAACGTGCCGGTATAGGTATTACATCCACTTTTTTTCTCGTCTTCGCTTTCATCACCGTAATGTCAAATTTGATCAAAATCTCAAGTTTCATTTTTTCTACGAATGCAAAACTTGCAGTATACCTACTTAAACACCTACATAATTTATATAGGTAATGTAAGTACCAAATTTTAAATGCTCAAAATTGTGTCTTTATGAATAAGAAAAAATAATAATATAACTATATAACTACATATGTTTATACTTACACCACACGATTCAGAATCTTTTTTTTAATTCATAATGCAAAAGAATAACTAACTTCCTACCTGCATAACCTATACATAGCTATATAATTATCATTGCAACCTTGTCTACAATTCCCATATCTCGCACATGTTGATATAGGTACCTATAGTGAATACTACCTGCAATTTTGAGTTAGAAAATCATTTTATGGGTTTTATAAACAAAGGCCTAAAAAAAAACTTTTTTTTTAATTTGATACATATAAACTTTTCTTTCAAAAATAATTTTATTTCATTTTAGATAAGTACTTACCTACAAAAATTTTTTCGTAAAATGTTATTGAAAAAACTATTTTTAAAATATTTCCTTCATAATAAAAAATTTATACAAATAAAAAAAACCTTGCGTCTTGACATATTTTAAGAAACAATTCTTTGTTACCTGTCTCACTTCTAGACCTTGATAAAATTAAAACTGTAGCATTGAAATGACCTGTTAGAATTAGTTGAGGGAATTTTTACAGATGTTATCTTTTTCTGCTGAGTTAATTTCGAGCCAATTTTTAAAAACTAACTTAATTTAGAGCCAATTTGTATAAAAAAATATGTTAGACAATCACCTAAGACATTTAAATAGTTACCTACCTAGGTAGGTAAGTACCTACCTATACCAAGGTTGAGGAATATCGCTGCAGCCGTTTAGGCTGTAGAGCGTTGTACAGACAGACAGTCGGAATTGCGGGACACACTCTTTTAGTGTTCTTCATCATCGCATTGTCAAGTTTGGTTAAAATATTAAGTTCGATTTTTTTTCCAAATGCAAAAATTACCATATAGGTACCTAGTACTCACCTACATGATCGCAAGTAAAAACTTAAGAATTGCAACCTTCCTACCTATTATATCCACATATACCGCATACCTACATAGATGTTAGAGTATGAAAAATATGACTGTGTAAGAGAAAGAGAAACACTTAAAACCAAAATAAATAAAACGGCTTAATAAATGAGTAGAATAATTATTTGAAGAGAGTTTAGTGGAATCTGCGCTTGGGGTAGGCATTCGTGGAGTGACGGTGACCCAAGGTGGACGCAGAATTGAGCGATTAAAATTATCATCAGAAGTGGGATAGATTTACGCGTTTAACTATTGCCGGAAAGTGTACTTTAATTTTCTCTTTGTGTTTGCTAAAATAACAATAAACAAAAGTTTTGTAAAAACGAAAATATTAATAAAGATATACGGTGTGGTCTATTGTAAAAAAAAAAAAAAAAAAAAAATAAATAATCAAGGGTGATATTTTTGATTCATGTACAAACACGTTCGTAAAAAAAAAAAAAAGAAAGCTTAATTGGTCGGGTGTATTGAGAAATATATCGGTACAGTGAGAGTGTTTCAAAAAAAAAAAAAAAACTAAAAAAAATATATTAATTAGATGTGTGAAAGTTCTTCTTATATCTTGCCCAAACTTTTTTTTATTGTGTCGCTTTGCCGGGTTGTACTGAAAGGTCATCTGTTGACCTCTAAAAGTCACAAAGTCACGTAGGCACAAAGAAGAAGAAAGAGGTAAGTGCGTCTGTTTCATTATTTTATTATAATCGAATAATAGGCGGATATAAAAAAGACGGATATTGTACAAAGTATCCAATACATTACAATGACAGATAAAGAAGGATCACCGACTGTCGATGATGTAGGGAAATCAGTTGAGGCTGAGCGTGGTCGAGAATCAGATGCAATGGATCATCCTGTAATCACAGTGGACGCGCTTAATAAAATACTTCATATGGTCACGAGAAAAGAAAATAACGTCAGGGACTTGGTCGGTTTTCCAAATTTCGATCCAGATCATTCCCGAGTAAGTATAGCTCAATGGTGTTCCGATGTTAATTCGAGAGTAGAAAGGGACAACTTTAAAGATTTTGACATTATTCCACGAGTAAGCGAGGCGTTGTTAGGTCGGGCAAAGACATGGTATGAAAAATTCGGATACCAACACTATAACTGGAATGATTTGCGACTTTCATTGATACATGCTTTCTCAAGTGGCTCTGACATTATTGGTCAGCTTAGACAGGTGGCAAATTCTGAGAGTAACAATTTTGATTCATACACTGATTTTGTTATGGAAAAAGTATCGCAAATTAATCGCCTACCTTTCGATATACCCGAAGATAAGATTATAAGAATCGTGATTGGGTGTATAACAGATGTTAGTCTTCGTAACTCACTTACTTTTGTTATGCCTACGACAGTTCAGGGTCTTGTTAATAATTTGTCCTCTATTCTTGAGTCGCCTAAATGTAAAAGAGAATTTCAAAATCATCCCGGGAATATGACGCAAGGGGGGCTTTAAACGGCAAATAATAAAAGAAAAAGTTTTGCTTCCTCTTTCCCATCTAAGCGACCAAGATTAGAGTCAGAAAAGAAGTGTTTTCGTTGCGGAACTATAGGTCATATAAAAGTTAATTGCCCACAGTTAGGTCATCCTACCGCTACAAATAAAGCTTTTCAAAATGCAGGGACACGGATTGAAACAGCTCCTGACATGAAAAAGTGTACGTTTTGCGGTAAGGCGGGACATGATGAGAAAACGTGCTGGGCAAAACAACGTGCAGAGAGAAAAACGGTGAACTTGTGCAAAGATGTAATGGGTCTCGATAATGCCACGGTTGTTGTTATTAATGGAACAGTTTATCGGTGTTTACTCGATACGGGATCAGATTGTTCTCTCATCCGTGCTGACGTTGCTGTAAAGCAAACGGCACCTCGAGCGGCTCATCTGTTGTCGGTACAAGGTATTGGAAAAGAACCGATTTTATTAACAGAGAAAATAGATCTTCTTGTAGAATTTAAAGATATTATCGTCGAAGTGACCTTTCACATAATAGACCCCATTTATTTACGTAACGAATTGATAATTGGTCGAGATGTGCTGGACGATACTAGTTTGGAAATTAAAGTCGACAGCGAAGGTTCCACAATTCAACGGAAGAAAACGAAACCATGTTTAACTTGTCAAGTTGTACCTAATGATGGGCACATTCGTAAAAGCTACACTAGTAGGTCTGATGTAAATAAAATATTAGACAAATATGACCAATATATTTTGAGGGGAAAAGAGTTTCCCACAGCTGGAGTTAAGTGTGGTTCGCTTGAAATACGACTAGCAAATGAAGTAAACATCAATTACAAACCTTATCGGTTATCAATTTCGGAGCGTCAGGTCGTAAGTGAGATAGTTAATGACTTGCTAAAGCATAAAATCATACAAGAAAGTCAATCGCCTTATGCTAGTCCTATAATATTGGTACGAAAGAAAAACGGTCAAAATCGCTTATGTGTTGACTATAGGGCCCTTAACAGAGCAACAAAGAGGATGCGTTTCCCAATGCCAAGAATTGACGACCAACTCGATCGACTAGCAGGAAAAAAGTACTATACATCGTTGGACATGGCATCCGGGTTCTATCAAATACCGGTATCTAGACAATCAGTAGAAAAAACAGCCTTCATTACGCCTGATGGACACTGGGAGTTCTTGCGTATGCCATTTGGGCTCGCCGATGCCCCCGCTGTCTTTCAAAGAAGTATCAATAAAGCACTTGGAGAATTTAAGAACAATGTAGCTTTAGTTTATGTAGATGATGTGCTCATACCATCAAAGACAATGGAGGAAGGTATTGAAAAGCTCGATATAGTTATGAAGGCACTAACGGACAATGGATTTTCTATTAATATCGATAAGTGTAAATTTATGCAAGAAAATATCGAGTATTTGGGCCGTGAAATATCAATCAATGGTGTGCGACCAGCGAAAGCAAAAATTGATGCTCTTATAAGGTCCCCTGTACCGACAAACGTAAGAGAGGTCCGACAATTTATGGGACTAGCTAATTATTTTCGCAAGTTCGTGCCCGAGTTTTCGGCAAAAACAGGATGTATAACAGCTCTGACAAAACAGAATGCCAAATTTGAATGGACCCAAGAGCGAGAAGAAGCACGACAACATATAATTGAACAACTAACTGTAAGACCGATACTTGTGATTTTTGACCCAGAAAGAGAAACTGAGCTTCACACAGATGCGAGCTCGATTGGCTATGGTGCTATTTTATTACAAAATTTAAACGGTCATCAACACGTTGTTGCGTACTACAGTCAGGCAACCAGGCAGTATGAATCGAAGTACCATAGCTATGAATTGGAGACTCTGGCCGTTGTAAACGCTGTAAAGCACTTTCGTACTTATCTTATCGGCATTCATTTCGCTATAGTAACGGACTGTAACGCTCTAAGGTCCACAAAAACTAAAAAAAACTTACTGCCCCGAATTGCTAGATGGTGGATCTACCTTCAAGACTTTGATTTTGAGATACGATATCGTAAAGGGAAAATAATGCAGCATGCGGATTATCTAAGTCGCAATCCACCAGTACGAACATGCTACCAACTTAACAGCCTTACCGAAAACTGGATGAATATAGAACAAGACAAAGACTCTCAGGTACGGGAAATCATCGAACAAATAAGATGTAACGAAACAAATGCATCATCACAATATGTTTTGAAAGGTGGTTTGCTCTATAGAAAGATAAAGGAAAAAGACCGGTTATTTGTACCCCAAAATTGTCGATTATCACTCATAAGACGATTCCATGAGGACAATTGTCATATTGGATGAAAGAAAACTTTGTCCAAAATGCAGGGACATTTCTGGATGCCATCTATGACGAGAAATGTAAGGAAATTCGTTGAGTCATGTCTTATTTGTTTAGTTGCAAAAAGACCTTCGGGTAAAAAGCAGTGCGAGCTACACCCGATTGACAAAAAGCCAATACCCTTTCACACAATTCACGCCGACTGTATGGGACCAATTATAGGACAAAACGAGGGAGATCATCGACACTTACTCCTACTCATCGATTCATTCACAAAATTCATAAGGCTTCTACCCTGCAAAACCCTACAGGCTTCTGAGACAGTTCGCCATTTTCAAGATTTTGTCATGTTATTTGGAGCACCGTGTCGGATAATCATTGATAAGGGCACTAACTTCACCAGCCACGAGTTTCAGAATTTTTGTAAAACACAAGGTATAGAACATCACACCATAGCGCCAGGGGCTAGCCGAGCAAACGGCCAAGTAGAGCGGTACGTGGACACGGTCGCGAACTTACTTAGGACTAATATTGAAACAAATCTGAAATGGACAACTTATGTGAGTCGTATACAACTGGCACTGAATACTACAAAAAACAAAACAACCGGTTTGTCTCCACTTAAAGTTTTGACCGGAATTGAAGGGCGAACACCAGAGATTAGCGCATTGTTGAGGGATTTAAACATTGAACCTTTCTATGACGACGTCGAAGCCATACGAGCATTAGCAGAAGAACGCATACGAGAGAACGCCGGAAGAATGAAAACTCGCTTTGATAAAGGAAAGATTAAACCATCTAAACTTCAAATTGGCGATAAAGTGGTTTACAAAAGTAATCAAATCCGGAAGTCTAAATTGGACGTTCAATATCGGGGACCATACCAAGTAGTGGGAATTCTAGGTGGAGACAGATACAGACTCAAGAAAAAGGATTCCAATGTGATTATTGTAGCAGCAAGAGAAGCTATACGAATAATCAATAAATAAGTAAGTACAAAAAAAAAAAAAAAAAAAAAAAAAACATTTGTTTTAACCACATAATTCAAGTTTATCGTGTTGCTTTCTTTTGAAAAGTTGAAAGAGCCTTGAGGTAGTATCTCTAAGGGAAAGTGGAAAGAGCCTTGAGATATTATCTCTGAGGGCAAGTTGAAAGAGCCTTGAGATATTATCTCTGAGGGCAAGTTGAAAGAGCCTTGAGATATTATCTCTGAGGGCAAGTGGAAAGAGCCTTGAGATATTATCTCGGAGGGCAAATTGAAAGAGCCTTGAAATATTATCTCTGAGGGCAAGTTGAAAGAGCCTTGAGATATTATCTCTGAGGGCAAGTGGAAAGAGCCTTGAGATATTATCTCTGAGGGCAAGTTGAAAGAGCCTTGAGATATTATCTCTGAGGGCAAGTTGAAAGAGCCTTGAGATATTATCTCTGAGGGCAAGTGGAAAGAGTCTTGAGATATTATCTCTGAGGGCAAGATAAAAGGGCCTTGAGATATATTGTCTCTGAGGGCAAGCCTAATAGGGCATATCGAAGAAAAGGATGTGTCGTAAATTAAATAGTAATTACAACACTAGAGTTGAATAAATTTATTCGAAGATCAAAAGGATTGATGGGCAAGCTGAAGGATTAAAGGTGCGTTTTATTTCTTTTTCAGTTGAACATGGATAATGATAAAGTAAAATAGATGGACCTTCATCGAGAACGACGAAGAATCGCAGGAAGGCCGTGTTAGAGTATGAAAAATATGACTGTGTAAGAGAAAGAGAAACACTTAAAACCAAAATAAATAAAACGGCTTAATAAATGAGTAGAATAATTATTTGAAGAGAGTTTAGTGGAATCTGCGCTTGGGGTAGGCATTCGTGGATTGACGGTGACCCAAGGTGGACGCAGAATCGAGCGATTAAAATTATCATAGATATGGTGAATTACTGCAACGGATCGCGTGGCTTATAAAAAGCGATCCGTAAATAAATAAACTTTTACATCTACTGACATTCGTCCTTGAACTTGAAACAAGAAATCTATTCGTAAAAATGATGTTATAAATCTTGTTTCAAGGTTATACACACAAACTATCAGTAAGCATTTTTTTGCCAACAATGCAAAGATGGAAAAAATTGTAGGTAAAAAATTACCTATACTGATATAATAAATTCAAACCATAAGCTATTCGTAAATTATATATACATAAAAACATTCTGTTTTTTGTATTTTCTCTCTCAATTCGCTTCGTAGCAATGGCGGACAATGCTGTTTTGGTAATATCTTATCTAAACGTGTTAAAAATAATATATAATACCTATGATGCTTATTTAATCACCCAATTTGAGTATAATAACTGAAATCTCATTTCAATTTATAATTTATTTGAAAAAAAAAAAAAAAATCTTTTTTGTTTGAAAAAAAAAAACATTTGTTTTTAACTCAAAGCGCTTTATCAACGTAATTAAAAACAATGTTAAAAATGTTGTTTAACATTACTAAAAATTAATAAATACCGTAAACGTTGATAAAATTATTTGATATAATTTGTTTAGTTTTAGATTTCCTTAAGAATAAGGCACCTGGCCGGGTAATGGATCAAAAGTGGCCGGGTACTTGTGAAAATTGACCTTTTTCCAAAATTAATTTGGTGGCCGGTAACTTGTGAAAATTAACCTTTTTTCGAAAATTAATTTTTTATTAATAATAAATTATAATAATTTGAAGTTTGTATTTCTTTTTCAATTCTAAATATGTTCCATAATCGAAAAAAGGTGACTTAGTTATCCCGCTTGAAAGTAAAAAAATGTGTTAGGTGGCCGGGTACTGGTGCACTTACCCTATATGATACACAGCATAAATCCTTGATTGTAGATGATCCCCATTGAACATACCTTTTAAACAGAAGGAATGCTATCCTTACCATTAGCACAACACATGTTACTAAATTCCTCAGCCCATTTTTTGGCTTTGGAAAGATTTCATATAGGTATCTTATTTTGTTGTTCGAATACGGAACCGTGGACGTGGTACATAATGAAAAGCTCCAAAAACTGATAAGACTTAAAGTATTAACACTTGCTGTTGATGAGCGGACAATTGAGTAATTAAAAGAACGAACGATAATGAAATGGTACAAAGCAGCAACCCAGTCATTGCAATTGAATGGAATCAATTTATTTATTTTATTTGTTGAAATAATTTACAAAATTAATTTATAAATTACTTTTTTTTAAAGGAATCAGGGTAGCCAGACCATATGATGCCGTATTATGATTTTACAAGATTAAAAAAAAAACAATTATTTACATTTTATTAATTTGTACATTAAAAAGCAACGTATGAAAGATAAGTTAAAGTGATGATGGCAAAATAAACCGGGTTAAATTTCTTCAAACTTTTGGTGGGCGGATACGTGAGCTTTGATTCGACGGATCGTGTTGAAATCTGATGGATTTAGGATGTTGGCTAGGGTCTCAGGTAAATTTGTCTGTGGATGAATCTAATTGTCGAGAAACAGCACAGTCCACCAAAATATGCCAAATTGTGAGAGTTATTCCAAAATTAGAACATTCCTCTGGAATCATATGTGTATAGAAATGTTTACTTGTAAACACAGTTTTTCCTACTCTCACTCTTAATATTTTCATGCGTTCTTCTCTACTTAAGGATTGGTTATACAGGCGATAACTGGTTGATGCTTTCGAAGAAAAGTATTTGAATTTCGCCACTTTTCTGTGAGCTCTTTTTTTTGCAGATGGGTAAAATTTTTTTGTAAAAGTTGGTGTAATTTAGGGTACTCAAGGATGAGAGGGTAGCGATTACCGTTTTTTGCTGCAAGGTCAGAGGCATCATTACCTTTAATTCCGGTGTGTCCAGGTATCCGAGCTAATATGATGTTAGTGTGCTGGTACAAGCAGTTCCTTATAATTTCTAGGGATGGACATTTATTTGTGGCATTGCTTAATCCCTTGAGTATACCAAGATTGTCGGTTAGTATTAAGGAACGGTCGGAGGTTTGTAGGGCGACATAAATAGCTTTATAAATTGCAGCTAGCTCGGTAATGTAACTGTCCGCATATTCTGGTAGTTGAGCCTGGTGAATAGTTGAAAATTGTGCATTAAGATGGAATTATATTACCGCATAGGAGCACCATTGATTTTCTTTTGTGAACCGTCGGTGTAAAAGATTCTATTAGCTCTTATACTAGCGATTAATTCTTCATGTAGCATTTGGTACACAGCTTCGGAAGTGTTTGGCTTTTTGTGTTTAGCGATATTGGTGTTGATTTGTAATGAATTTCGTTTCCATGGAGGAGGGTTCTCAGAAACTATGGATATATCTATTCCAAAAGCTGTTTAGGGCTCTGCAGATATAAAGACTATGTTAGTCAGCGCAGATACAGCGTTTTTCTTTGTTTTTTTGGTTGACGAAATAATTTTTTCGGCAGCTTCGAATAACGGATGTGTTGGAATAATTATAGCCTTACTGATGAGTTTGTTTGCCCTTCTTTTTGCTAGATACTCCAAAGATGTGTATCCTCCTTCGACTCTTAGGGCTTCAACGTTTGTCGATCTAAGGGCACCTGTTGCAGTTCTAAAGCATTCATTTATAGCTGTGTCAATATTTGATAGGTTCTTCTTTGTAGTCCACATGAAGATTGTTAGGCTGTGTTGAAGTATACCTTCCACTAGGGCCTTAGCTATTCGAAAAGCTGTTTCCATGTGTGGTACTTTTCGTTTTGAACAGATCATCTTTAACGCGTTGTTTCGCGATTTTAAGTCATTTACCACCTTTTTGACATGTTTATCCCATTTTAGGTTCCCCGTAAAAATAAGTCAAAGAATCTTTGATTCTCTCTTTAATGGAATGGGAGTGTTACGTAAAACGAGTGGGTTGCAGATACATTTTCTTTTCCTGCAGAGATGAAGCATCTCAATTTTTGAAGACGCCCATTTTCCCAGCCCAATTAAACATTGACGTGTCTACTCGTTCCAGAGTATCTTTAACCTGATTGGAGGAACCCGAAGCGACAACATAGATGTTATCGGCATATACTCCGATAAAGTCGAGATTGTAAGTCGGCTGGGAAAGTTCAACTATCAGAGAGTCTATGTATGCGTTATATAGAATTACAGAAAGCGGTGAACCTTGTGGTGTACCGTTGTCTAATTTCCTAAGTGTTGAATCGTATCCGTACACGTTTACTTTAAAAGTTCTATTACTCATAAAGGATATTATGATCTTTAGTAATTTTTTGGCACACCCCATTTGTAAAGCAGCTCAATTACTGGAACCATTGTGACTCTTTCAAATGCTTTTTCTAAGTCGGATGACATTACTATGCTTTGCTTAGTTTTTGACAAGTTTTGTACTAGTACGTGTTCCAGTAAATGCAAGAGTGTTGAAACCCCTCTATTTGTTCTGTAAGCGTGTTGTTCTGTACTAGCCTTTTTCTCTAATAACCAACTCATTCGTCTCGCAATAATTTTTTCAAAAATTTTCGAGAGAAGAGGAAGGAGTGAAATCGGGCGATATTCATTGAAATCATTGCTATTTCTTGCGCTTTTAGGAATCGGCTTTTGCTTTTTTCCAATCATGTGGAAAAGTCCCAGACGTTAGAATATCATTATATAGCGCACAAATTCTATTTTTAAGGCCTGTATCGCTTAGTTCGATCATCTTATAAGTGATTTTATCTTCACCTGGGCTACTTCCTTTTGCCATCTTCAGTGTCTTTCGAGTTCTACAAGTTCAATTTTTTCTGTTAAAAGATCGCAGGAGTCTTGGTTTGTATGAACGGTTTGTAAAGTAAAATTTAACTTATTTGCTATAATATTCTCTTGATATACAGTGTCTGCGCTGTATGACGCCCATTTATCTGCAAAGATGTTGGCTATTTTACGAGCATCTATTTCCAGGTCTTCATTCACTTTCATATATGGGAATTTTATGTCTGAGCTTGGCATACGTATTGTTTTAATTCGATTCCATAGCGTTCTCGTGTCTAGAGAAGGATTCATTGTATTAATAAATGTGTTCCATGAAGCTCTTTTGGAACGAATAGATTCTAATCTAACTTTAGCAAAGATTTTTCTGTATTATTTTTGTAAACCATATAGGGTTGGTCTTTGTAGGTTTGGGCTGAGTTACGGGGATGGATTTATTTGCTGCGGTTCTGATGATTTTCTTAATCTTTGATGCTTCCTGGTTGACGTTGGTTGACGGGACTACTTGGGCGTTTAGTTTTTTATTTCTGCTTGATACAGATGCCAATTTGCCAGTTCTTCTTTATACCTTCGAGTAAATTTTAAACTAAATCTTTGTTCTAGGCTGCGAATTACAATGGGCATATGATCTCTAGTAACTGCGTCTGGTAGCACTTCCCATCGTAGGAAAGGTGCTAAATCATGTGTTGCAAAAGTGACATCAATGGCCGGAAAAGTGTTTCTAGTACTAAAAAATGTTTTCGAACCATCATTCAACGTGATGAGATTACAGTCGTTTGCGAATGTTTTAAATACGCTTCCTTCAATATTTGTTGATTCTGAACCCCATAAAGTGTTATGGGCGTTTACACACCCAAAATGATATGATGAATGTTTGCATTAACAGTTGCAATACCATTCCAATTGACTGAGTATTGGCTTTTGGTCTCAGAATAAGAATAACCAGAAAGGAAATTCAGTTTTCATAGGACCAAAAAATTATTGGTACATTTATGGAGAATTCGTGTCGTAAAATTCACAGGAGAAAATTTAATGATTGGCAACACTGATCAGCAGGGATATTGATTGTTATTTTCAGTAAATCCAAGATGACGCGCCAATAAAATAACCAGCCAAACTTGAATGTGTACGTACTCTTATTTGCTACAAAAAAGTCATATTTTTGGTGATTATCGACCGAATTTCGTAAACTATGAAAATTGCGATTTGAGACAACTTTCTACATATAAAACTTATTTTCATTACAGGTTGTCTTAAGAAATGGCACAAACGCACTATAAATTTAATTTTATTGTGTTCAATTATTCTAAGGATATACTCCGCATATACAAAAATGACACCACGAAATCATGAACGAAAAATTTCGCTCTACTTTTCATTTTCCAGTATGCTGCTGAACGACGAAATGTGTAATTTTAGTGGATAGCTGTACTAGATTTCTTAGAACAATTCTCCACTCTTTTCGTTCTCAATTTAATTGACCTGCACACTAATTGCTTGTGAAATTTTGACATATCATTTTATTTATGAAAAAAGGTCAAGCTTACTTGTTTTGTTTATTTGATTTTTGGTTTTTCTAGTGTCTGGTTTTTCTCTGCATTTTCTGTATTAAATTATTCAATATAAAATCAATTCTAATTTTTGTATTAAATACAAAATCGACTAAGCTAAATCTGCAAAAGTAGAAATGCTGATTCTAAAAATATATCGCTCGCATTTATTGGACAACCCGTTACAAAGATATACTCCAAGAGCTATTCACTGTTCACTTTGAAATATAATAATCTGAAAATAACTTGGAGTGTATCTTTGGAACCTGTTATCCTAAAAACGTGGTTGATACCTTTTTGTAATCAAATTTTAATACTCTCAAAATCAGCATCAAAAGTTTTTAGGTAGAAAGCTTATTGAAAAAAATCACTCTTAAAATACGCACATTTAGAATGATGTATGCGTATTCCTGGAGTTATTTTTTTTAATACAATTTCTTTGCATTGCAAAAAAATTTGATGCTTCCTTTGAAAGTATGAAGTGCTGATTCTAAAAAAAAGCGCTCGCCTTTATTGGACAACCCGTTCCAAAGAACGCATCATCATGATCATTTCGCATCAGCGAAATGATCATTTGTGTCTTGGACTTAGAGAAACCGTGTTTCTCACATGGATGGGCAGGTGTATGTTGCAGGCCCACGCATGGGATAACCATAATTTTTTTTGTTTTAACGAAAGAAAGATTAGCGAGTAATATCGTTCACCATCTGGTTCTTAATTAATGGAAATCACTGATTGTTACTTATTAGAATATTTACCAATCACTTCCTTAACAATAATAATTTTAGTATCTAATAATCATGAGCGCAATACAATTAAGTCGCAGCAACGCTCGGCCTGGTCTGCTAATAAATGAATAAAAATAAATAAATATTTGATTTCACGTACATACATAAGTGATTATAAGTAAACATTATTTTCTGTTGCAGGATACAATATATTATTATGTTTTCAAAAATACAAATCACTTTCAGTCAGTCAAAGAATTCGGCAGGAATTAAACTGTTCGAGGTCATGATCCTAGTGAAATATAATCCGCCCGGGGTTTTTATTCGTCAATCCATGCATGTATTTGCTGTGTGAAAATATGTATTAATTATACTGAAATGAGATGATTTCGTGGTTTAACTAAACATATCTTGGTTTGGAATCTTAACCAATCTGTGTTACAATTAAAGAAAGTTTTTTAGATGTATCTTCATCTCACATCTGCAAAAGAAGAGGACACAACATAAAAAAATCATATCTGTGCGATAGGGAGCGGAGACCAAAATTCCGATTATCTTCATGTATGAAGATTATAGGAAGTATGAATCTGAAAATTGCAGATTATAGTGAAGATGAATATGGTCATCTTGATTATATCATTTTCATCTGCACCATAATTTATTCTGTTCAGGTAACGAATTTTCAAGATTTTACTTGCGATTATAGTTACTATCAGGCAAGTTATGTATTCGTAAAAAAAAATTTTTCTAACAATCAAACCTGACATTACGATCATAGAGAACACCAAAAAAGTGGTTCCCACAATTCCGTCTATCTGTCTGTCTGTCTGTGTGTCCTCGAGCCTGCAGCCTAAACGGTTCGTTGGATTTGCTTCAAACTTGGTGTATATTGTTTTTTCGGTAATATGCCCACACGTTTTTTTAATTTTTTTTTAAGACGACAAATAACAGTAGCTCCCATTTTTTTCGCCAAAAACAAAAATCTTTTTTTTTTCTCAAAAACGGCTCCAACGACTTTTATAAAAAAAAATCAGTTCATTAATGAAGGGAAAGGGTACCTTTCGATTGTTATTTTTGGTACCTCTAGTAGAACCATTTTTTCGGTTTTCGATTTTCTCGGAAACGGTTTAATTGATTTTTAAAATTTTTTACGCACAAGCTACTAGAAAGCTTAAACAATATAGTATACCTAACTTTTTCAAAAAAAAAATTTTGAAAACGACTCAATAGATTTTTTCGAAACTTCGTATTTAGTGGTTTCTTGACATTATCTTGAATAGGTAAAAAAACAACGGTACCTCCCATACAAATGGTAAGAAACCGTTGAGAAAAAAAAATATTTCTCGAAAACGGCTCCAAGACTTCTTATAAAAAAAATCGTGTGTTCTTAAATTAGTACAGTTCACTTTTAGGTATAAAAATATATCCTTTTGCGTACTTATTAACGGTACTTCCCATAAAACCACTTTTCATATTTTTGACTCTCTGAATATTGGATGAACCCATTACAATAATTTTTTTTATACAAATGCTCCCTTAAATTGTTGATAAAACTGCATACTCAAATTTTCAAAAAAAAAGTTTTTCGATTTTTAAAAAAATATATAAACATTTTTTTTTTGAGAAAATCGATTTTTCAAAAACCAGTCAGTTTTTTTTAATGTTTTCAAAATTTTATACATACAAAATTAATTTATAAAAAAACCGCTCCAACGATTTTTTATAACGACTTAGCAATATGAGAACATTTAATTACGTGTTTCATCCATTTATTTCTACATTTTTATTATTACCTTTTTACGAATTTTTGCGTACGTCACTGAATACTAAATACAATATAGGCCCTCATACATTTATATATACATATGTGTCTTTAAAAATCATATGAATCTTATGTAATGCATATTGCAGCTACCTACCCACTTACATCCTTTATTTTCATTATTATAAAGTTAACATACTTAGGTTTCATCAATCTTACTAATATTATAAATGTGAAAGTTTGGATGGATGGATGGATGGATGGATGTATGGATGTTTGTTGCTCAATATCTCCGGAAAGGCTGAACGGATCTAGATGAAATTTGGTACAGAGATAGACTGTCTGGAATAGGCCACATTCTACTTTTTATCCGGGGAAAAAGTATGGTTTCCATGAGAAAGGTGTGTTTTAATTTTTCATAGAGCTCATTCTACAAATAGCCAACATAGCTTTTATTCACAAGGCGCATAGAAGCACACGGATTTGCATGAAATTTGATTGGTAGATGGATGGGGTACTGGAATCTCACATAGGTCATTTTTATCCCGAAAAAAATTAACGGTTCATATTGGAGAGGCTTAAATATGAAGAAATATATACATATACTTGGGTATTTGTTCCGCTTTTACGCCTCAACGACTGAACGGTTTTTAATTGTATGTGTATAGATGTCATTAGATTCCGCTAGGATAGAAAGTCCGTACACCATCGCACGGTCATCTGCTATTAAAAATGGTGTAAAAAAATGTATTGTAATTCATCAATTGAAAACGAATGGTCCGATTTGGCTCGAACTCTTTTTTAGTTGTTCGTAAAATCCAGGAGAAGGTTTTTGCGACAGAAAATTTTTGGTAAACTCTCCAGAAAAGTCGGGAATTTGTGTATGCAAATGTTCCGGATTGGCTTTTCGAATGAAAAAATAGAAAATTCTTAGTGGCAAACTCGAAAAATTCTAGAAAAACGCGAACAGTTTTTTCTCGATGATATATAGATAAACTAAAAGCATGATTTGATAATTTTGGATAATGTAAAGGTGGAAAATTCGTTGTGAAGCTAGGAAAATTTCGGATAATCCTACTGATATTATAAATGTAAAAGTTTGGATTGATGTTTAAATGGCTCAATAATGCCAGAACGGCTGAACTGATCTGGATAAAATTTGGCACATGGACACACACATACTCGATTATCACAAAGGTCATTTTTATCCCGAAAAATGGAACCGAACAGTTCCTATGCCTATATGGGAGAATCTTATATATGAACAAAATATATACTTGGTTGTTTGGTCCGCATTCATGTCTCAACCATTGAATGGATTTTAATGAAATTTGGTAAGCAGCTGGAAGATTAGCCATGATTTATTTTTCACAACTTTATTTTTGTAGTTCTTACTTTTTGAATCCAATATTAAATCACGAAAAAATCTAAATTTGTGGCAAACAGCAAGCGGCTCGCGAACCAGGCACATTAAAGAAGAGCAGTGCGAGTGCGAGCATGCTAGGCGAGCATGTTCCTACATGTTGCCTACATTCAACGACTGAAGGGTTTTGAATGAAATTTTGTAGGTTTATAGATAATTTCATTAGATTCATCATCTATTCGACAATTCATTATACTAAGAATCAAGGTAATCTTACCTACATAGACGTTAAACCTGCATAGGATAACTACACCTAACTAACTTAACCTCAATGGTTAGCTACGTTAAAGTTCTTAGCTCCAAGAGCAAGTTCGTACGATCCAGTCGTGCATATTATTCTTTTATCATTTCACCTCAGTTTGCTTAAAGACGAAAAAAGCGAACATTTTCTTCACAAAACTACATACCTGACCACTAAGAATATGTGATTGTGAAATGTATCAAGAAAGTTATAGCAGAATAAGAGAAAGTTAGTAGAGTGTACCCTGTCTTACTTTTATGTTTGTTTTAAATTATGGTCCCGCTCTTCTTTTCTTCAAATCTGCAGATACAGATCAATGTAAAGCCTCCTTAACACTTGCGTTGACTGGTGACCACTTTATACACTCCGCAACAACTGTTAATACATAGTTAAGCACATGATTAAAATTCTTCATGCATAAGCAATATCCTGTTTTGGAAAACTTAATTCGTATAAATATTTTTCAAATTTGGAAAATCAGCTAAAGTTTAAGCCCAAAGCTAACTGTAGGAGCTATACAAATTGCCAATTAATTCTATCGACATATTTGTGCTGCGCATCGTCATCTCACCCTCAAACAATTTGGACTCAAATGATTTTATATATCTACGTTTGAGCTTCGTAGCTCCAGACTTTAATTTCTCGCATGGACTTCGGTACGAAATACGTAAGATCTCGGCATTGCCCATTTCACGCAAGAAAAAAAAACTTTTCGCCGCATTAAGTGCCTACATAAATTGTCATCAACAGCGATTGTGAACATGGCAGAAGAAGGAAACATTTAGAAATGTGAGGCAGTTAGCTCATTGAATTGCATTAATACACGTCTCAGCATATGTGCAGTCCCCGTCCCGTCCACGAATTCTCCGATGCATCAACTAAATTGCTTAATAAAAACATGCTTAGCACGCGTGTAAATTAATTTATGCAGCAACAATATCCACCTACTTGGCATGGTACTCATATACGCTTTTGCATAATTAACAATACAACGAGCTACTTCTACAAAAAAGACCAATTACTCCGAACAACTCAATCAGTTGCTTAAAGTGGTAAACCATATTCAGGAGTTTAATAAATCAAATGTGTAAAAACGACTTCAGTTCGGCTGATGTGACCACTATATTCTTCGATTTGCGATTTAGTTGTTCAGAAAACCTCCATATGCTGAGAGTACGAAACTCTGTTCAATTTGCATTCATTATTAAGGAACATTGTCAACGAGGCTGGTGCAGGTTGTGCAACAACTGGCCAGAACCAAGACCAGGGCCCTCATTCGATATTCTCGACGTAGAATAATTTTCCGTTTTGTATAATTCGAATTACAAATTAATTGTACTGCCAAATGAAGAAAAAATGCGTTCGAATTTTTTTCGTAGCTCAAGTATTTAATTGTGGAAAGTAATAAACTAATTAATTTTGTGCAAGATAATGAATTTCAAATCAGAAATCAGAATCCTATGCTCTCTCTTAACTTATACGTCTGGGAATTCATGGACTAAATTTAGTGTGGCCAGCATGGAGAAGGGAGATGGTGCTGATCTTACATCTTGCATTTTTAATAAGGCATTTATTAAAACAGAACTAACTGACTAAAGAAACAAGGCACTGAACTTTTTTCAAAAAAAAGAGACTCAGTTCTCAATTGGAAGGTCGATGAAGTATCCACCATATGCTGGTTACATCCCTGTGACATCGGTTTAATTTGTTATTTGAAACAGAATCATGAGCGTGAAAAAATTCTTTTTTAATAGATAAGCTACAAAAAACATAAGTTACATGTAAATATCAAAGTATAACTAAATTGAACATTACCATAGTTAAATATGCTTACTCCTGTTACAAAGCTATTGGAATTAGAACAGGACGATGTGGAAATTGTTAATTATTCTTACTTTAATTTGCTTCTAGCATATTTAATAAAAGGCTTTAGATTTTTTATGAAAAGAAAAATGATCAACTCTGTTTATCTGCATAACCGCATTGAAAAAATATTTCTTGGACATTAACTAAATTTTGTCTCAGTTTTTAGTAACAAAAAAAAGCATGTCTTTACCTGAATGTAGCATGTAAAATATTTTTGCCATCATGGAATATCGCATTTTTATCGCAAATGGTTTTGACTGTAGTGTTAATAATTAAAATTTAAATATTTAATAACACTTGGATATTTATTTTAATTAATTTATATTTATATAACTTCATTCATCAATAACCGAACCGCACCAAACGAAAACAATACGCCTTGCCTTTTGACACCGAAATATTGAATGTTGATCTTTGAATGTATTGTGGAACGACTAGTTTTGGAAACAAAATTACTATAAGTCTAATATTAATTTTTTCTTTTTTTTTCAAAGATACAGATATACTTATTTTTAATTTTGTTTCAATTATATGTTTATAATATTTTCAGCAATTTGTTTTATTATTTTAATACATATATCTACATTTTGATTATTTTTTTGTATAATTATTTATTTGAATTTCGTAAGAAAGTTCTTATGGATATTTATTGTTTTACCTGTGAAATATGTTTAATTAAACCGTACCACATATTTTTATAATGAAAAATGGTCCTCTTTTTAATTGGTTGTAACTCATTTGGTTTGGGACAAATAATATCACCTTATCATTTTCTTTAAAATTTATATAATTATAACTAGTTATGAATTTAGAATCCAAATGTTCTTTTGTTTTGAATTTCCTTTTAATTAACATTTTTCTCACTTTATCATGAACGATTTAGAGTTCGAATTTAAATTTCTTACTGTAATCTTCGATGTTATGAATTAGATCGATTTGAAAATTGAAAGTCTATTGGCAGATTAATTTTTCCCGAAAAGTAATACAAATGGTGTGAATCCGATTACCACACAAGGGGTAGTATTGTAACAGAATTCATAATAATTGGCCCATTCATCCCAGTCGTTAGTTACATTGTTGACGTATTACGTGTATTCTTAGAAATTCGTTTAATTTGTTGTGATTTCTCTCCAATAAACCGATAGTTTCTGGGTGTTAAGGGGTAGAATGATTGTGGTGAATCTTCAGTATGTTTGTTATCTCATTGAAAAGTGAATTAACCCATTTACGTGTTTCGATTTTCCGTACCCAGCCAAAATTTATTACGAAATTATTTATAAATGCTCTAGCGATTGTACTCCTTTCTTTAGAAGGATATTGGATATTGGATATAAGGTTATGTATTTTGTTTTATATACATATCTATTTCCCTTAGCGATAGTTAAAGGCCCTACAGTGCCTAGATATTGTTTCAAAGTTTGTTGTTGGCCTGTCTAATAATTGAATGTGCCTACTCTTTTAGTTTTTGTCCATAATTGTTTATTTTACATTTTTCGCATTTAAAAACGAAACTTTGAATAAGATTTTTCATATTTGCAAAATAATATTTGTCTGATATTTTATGATGCGTGTATGCTTAATTGTTTTAAATCTTCGCTGTCTAGATGTATCGTATGGGTCAGCACAAATGTTGTCTTTTCCTTTAACATATCTGACTGAAAAATCATACTTTTCGAGATCTAAGCGCATCCGAGTTAATTTTGAAGTTGGGTTTCTCATCCCAAATAGGTAAATAAGCGGATTGTGGTCAGTAAAATTTTTGAATTTTCGACCGAAAAGGTAAGGTCTTAAATATTCTACAGCCCAATGAATTACAATAAATTCTTTCAAAGATAGGTAGTTATGCTTATCAGATTTTTGAAATGCTTTTGAAGCAAAGCATATTAGTAGTTTATTGTCATCTCTCATTTTAGAAAGTACAGCGCCAAAAGCTACATCAGACGCTTCAGTAATTAATCTTCTGCATCCGAATCCAATTTTTTTTATATCGGAATCCTTATTATTAACAGGTAAATACTACTATCAGACATTTGATGTCCTAAGTAATTTACTCTTGTTTGCAAGAATGTACATTTTGAAGCATTCAATTATAAATTGAATTTACGCAAAGCATTAAATACTTTTACCTAGTTGTTGTTATCGTGTTTTAGGAAACAACTAAAAATTACGACATAGCAGTGGCAAAGGGTCCATTAAACTCGATTATTTCCATCTTACCTTTTGAAAATCTCATCCTTAACAACTTAAGCTTATGACAACATGAATCTGGTTTTACCCTACACACGCTGTCAATATTACTTTAACAATTCTGCTTTCAATGCTTCTCTATACACATGTCTGGTTTTCAACTCACTCCTAAACAAACATTAAACTATACCAGAAACAAAATAACCCGAAACATGTCGGGCTATAAAATTTCTCGCTGGATAAAACTAATTTGTTTTCTTTCCTCTCCTTTCATATATTGTTCACTGCGTTTGATACGTCTCTGTTCAATACACGCTTTCTTATGGAAGAAAATAACCCGATTTTCATGGACTTTTTCATCATCATTTTATTAATTTAATTCGACGATTATTAAATAATATAAACATTCAATTAAGAAAAAAAAATACGTTTATCTTATAATAATAAAAATGTAGTCTTGCTAAAATCTTGATGCGAAACCTTATCAATAAATTGATTCTTTTAATTTGATCTGATGTCGGTCTTAGCAATTCGTTTTGTTAATTCTGCTGCGTATGTTTTGCAGTTTCAGTAGCCTGCATTACGTATTGAGTAGGTATAATGCACTAAAAGAAATATTGGCATTTTTTTTATTTTTTTTAAAATAAAGTCGAAGAAATACCCACCAGGCGCCAAATATCTTAAAGTTAATAATTGAAACCTTTCAGCTGGCTCAATACAATTTCTTAACAAAAAAAACATTTTGATAAAAAAATGAACTTATTTTACATTGTTAAATGAAATTTAAAATTTAACATTGTTAAATGATGATAATGATCGCGAACAAAACTGGAATTTCTGGTTTATATGTTTTTTTCAATTTCTCACCTCTTTTTGTTAGGCTTTTTTTGTTCTCGGGAAGAAAACAAAACAACCACCGCACCGGAGAGAACCAAACATCATTTGCGAACTCATGAACCTATACATTACTCTTCATCAGTGGAATCATCGTTTATGATTTTGTAACTGAAAATGTAGTGAATTGTAAGCAATCAATTCATTTGAATTTAGTTAACTGATGAAAAAATGAACAACCGTTTTCTTATGAAATAATAACATACTACTCATCGATGGAAATAGTCGATGAATCCATTGATGAATTCGCCAAAAAATGCATTGATTACAAAATTTCCTACTGGGGCGCTCCACATTTCAATGTTGCTTGAGGTAGGTTTCAAAGAAAGAATAATAACTCGATTTTCTGCGACTTATTTGAAAATTTGTTTAACTCTTAATCGCTGCGCTGATGAACCAACATGTTTGGGGCAGGTTGGTTGACGTTGAGACATTGTAAATATAAAGAATAGATTTTATATACAATTCTTGAGGTAGGTTTCTGCATTCTGCTAAAAAAAATAGTTAATTCAAAGAAAAAAATTGGTATACCAAGAACAAATACCAAAACCGGTTCTATTTGACTTATTTTATGAATTTATATGTATCTCCTTTTTGGGCTGAATCCTGTATCTCCACTCCACTATCCACTAGCATTGATATTAGATTTAATTTATTTTTGGCAGAAAGTGCAGAATATAACTGCAATTTCAATAATGTCGCACAACTGGCCCAAATGAATTCAGCAAGTCCCAAGGAGGTTTAAGCTTATTTAAAAAATTTAGTTTACAACAGAACACAGTGAATTGATATTGTGTTTGTTTTGAATTTTAAAAATATTGAAAATTTTGATTTGAATCGTCATTTTAAATTCTAGATTGGATATAAGTGTAACATTTATTGGAATATTAGACAACCCTAACGAATTAGTCACTGACTCGCTTTCTATTGCCGAAAGCTTGTAAATTAAATTATCTGCAATTTTTGCTATGACTAATATTCTTTTCAATTTAATTCAAAATAAGCAAACGGATGTTGAATTTTCAAAAAGAGAAATCGAAAGTTTTGAGTCTTGGCATAGCTCTGACTTTCTTAATAAATGTGAATTCATTTTGGGTTGCCTATGCAAATAATTGTCGGACACTTACAAATTGTTAGATACTTGTACTGATCAAAGGACAATTAATTGAAATAAAATTAATTATTTAGGTAATGTATACAGCTAAAACATGATATATTTTAAATTGTATTTTTTTTGTTGGCCATGAAAATAAAAATACCGACTAAATTTTGGTAAACCTAGATTGACTTTCATTGGGAGTGTGATTTTGCTAAACCACGCAACTTTTCATTTTTTTTTTTATTTTTATTTCTAAACAAGAGTGGACAAATAAAGAGCAAGGTTATCTTTGATTTTTTTTTAATTTTTATACATGCAAAATAAATTGTTCATTCTGAGGTTATTTATCGTTTTCAGACGTGTAGAGCCTTTAATTTTGAACATAATTTAACAATTTTAAAAGATTTATAGATCTTATTTTTTAGGGTCTTCCAGTTCCAAAAGAACGATCAATTTTTTTTTTTAATTGAAAGCGTTACGTTGGTAAGAGAAAACCCTCAAAATGTATTTCACCTTTTCACAAAGCCATGGCAACGTGTTTTTAATTTAATATTTTTTTTTAATATATAGTTTACTTTATTGCCGTGTGTCCTATTATTTAATTTTCTTTTTTTTTAACTTAAAAAAAAAATGTTACTTAAAAAATTAATTCAAAATAACCAAATTAGCACTCGCGTTTTGAAAGCGGAAAAGCCTATTAAATATTTATTTAATTTATTTGTCTGTGTTTATTGATTTTTAAATCACATTCAATTTACAAAATATTAATCGGAACCATTGGTTTCCTAATTTTAATTTTAGAAAAGAAGTCTTTTTTGTTTTTTTTTTAACAACAAATTTCTTTCCAAACGCACACAAGGAAGCATGTAGTTCCCAAGAATTCCACTGGAATATCAGCGTCGCGCGGTTAGGAAGATAATTCTTTGCAAGACATTTTCGCCCGCCCATCCTCTCAGAGTTAATTGGTTGTTGTTTTTTATTGTTTGATTTGTGGGCTTGCGTATACAATAACAGAAAATATAAAAAAAAACTTCTTAGAAATATTTTTTGTTTCTTAATGATGCAAGGTCATGGAATCGTGATTGAGTGTGACATAGTCAATCGCATCTAGCAGACTTTGTTTTTTGGTTCAACTTTCGGCAAGTTTTGGGGTTGCGCATTGTAGGTATAAAAAGGGTAAATATAGGTGTAGGTATCGCAAATTCGCTGTCATGTTTATTTTTCTTGAATTTTTTGCGTACCATCACTCCTAGGTATTGTTTTTTTTTTTGAATTTCTTGTTTTTTTGTGATTTTTCTTTAGAAGGAGGCAACAAAATAAATCATATAAAAAAAGGACAGTAGCTATGTTCTTATGTATGTCCATTTTTTTGTCAACGCGTATTTTTACTTGCGTACTATATAAGGCAAGTTATGCATTCTTTAAAAAAAATTCTAACAATCAAACATATCATTACGGTAACACCAAAAAAGTGGGTCCAAAAATTCCGTCTGTTTGTCCTCGATTCCACAGCCTAACCGGTTGGATGGATTTGCTTCAAACCTGATACATATTGTTTTTTTCGCTAATAGGTATGCCCACACGTTTTTTTTCAGGTTATCCTCTGCAGGTTTAAAGCCTATGTAGGTAAGATTAACTTGATTCTTTGTATAATGAATTGTGGAATGGATGATTCAAGGAATAATAACATAGGTACCTACCTACAAATGTATATTTAAATATAAGTTATGGATTTTAATTATGTAAGTTAGGAGAGTAAAATGTATTTACATATATATATATATATATTGATAATGATGATAATGATCGCGAACAAAACTGGAATTTCTGGTTTATATGTTTTTTTCAATTTCTCACCTCTTTTTGTTAGGCTTTTTTTGTTCTCGGGAAGAAAACAAAACAACCACCGCACCGGAGAGAACCAAACATCATTTGCGAACTCATGAACCTATACATTACTCTTCATCAGTGGAATCATCGTTTATGATTTTGTAACTGAAAATGTAGTGAATTGTAAGCAATCAATTCATTTGAATTTAGTTAACTGATGAAAAAATGAACAACCGTTTTCTTATGAAATAATAACATACTACTCATCGATGGAAATAGTCGATGAATCCATTGATGAATTCGCCAAAAAATGCATTGATTACAAAATTTCCTACTGGGGCGCTCCACATTTCAATGTTGCTTGAGGTAGGTTTCAAAGAAAGAATAATAACTCGATTTTCTGCGACTTATTTGAAAATTTGTTTAACTCTTAATCGCTGCGCTGATGAACCAACATGTTTGGGGCAGGTTGGTTGACGTTGAGACATTGTAAATATAAAGAATAGATTTTATATACAATTCTTGAGGTAGGTTTCTGCATTCTGCTAAAAAAAATAGTTAATTCAAAGAAAAAAATTGGTATACCAAGAACAAATACCAAAACCGGTTCTATTTGACTTATTTTATGAATTTATATGTATCTCCTTTTTGGGCTGAATCCTGTATCTCCACTCCACTATCCACTAGCATTGATATTAGATTTAATTTATTTTTGGCAGAAAGTGCAGAATATAACTGCAATTTCAATAATGTCGCACAACTGGCCCAAATGAATTCAGCAAGTCCCAAGGAGGTTTAAGCTTATTTAAAAAATTTAGTTTACAACAGAACACAGTGAATTGATATTGTGTTTGTTTTGAATTTTAAAAATATTGAAAATTTTGATTTGAATCGTCATTTTAAATTCTAGATTGGATATAAGTGTAACATTTATTGGAATATTAGACAACCCTAACGAATTAGTCACTGACTCGCTTTCTATTGCCGAAAGCTTGTAAATTAAATTATCTGCAATTTTTGCTATGACTAATATTCTTTTCAATTTAATTCAAAATAAGCAAACGGATGTTGAATTTTCAAAAAGAGAAATCGAAAGTTTTGAGTCTTGGCATAGCTCTGACTTTCTTAATAAATGTGAATTCATTTTGGGTTGCCTATGCAAATAATTGTCGGACACTTACAAATTGTTAGATACTTGTACTGATCAAAGGACAATTAATTGAAATAAAATTAATTATTTAGGTAATGTATACAGCTAAAACATGATATATTTTAAATTGTATTTTTTTTGTTGGCCATGAAAATAAAAATACCGACTAAATTTTGGTAAACCTAGATTGACTTTCATTGGGAGTGTGATTTTGCTAAACCACGCAACTTTTCATTTTTTTTTTTATTTTTATTTCTAAACAAGAGTGGACAAATAAAGAGCAAGGTTATCTTTGATTTTTTTTTAATTTTTATACATGCAAAATAAATTGTTCATTCTGAGGTTATTTATCGTTTTCAGACGTGTAGAGCCTTTAATTTTGAACATAATTTAACAATTTTAAAAGATTTATAGATCTTATTTTTTAGGGTCTTCCAGTTCCAAAAGAACGATCAATTTTTTTTTTTAATTGAAAGCGTTACGTTGGTAAGAGAAAACCCTCAAAATGTATTTCACCTTTTCACAAAGCCATGGCAACGTGTTTTTAATTTAATATTTTTTTTTAATATATAGTTTACTTTATTGCCGTGTGTCCTATTATTTAATTTTCTTTTTTTTTAACTTAAAAAAAAAATGTTACTTAAAAAATTAATTCAAAATAACCAAATTAGCACTCGCGTTTTGAAAGCGGAAAAGCCTATTAAATATTTATTTAATTTATTTGTCTGTGTTTATTGATTTTTAAATCACATTCAATTTACAAAATATTAATCGGAACCATTGGTTTCCTAATTTTAATTTTAGAAAAGAAGTCTTTTTTGTTTTTTTTTTAACAACAAATTTCTTTGCAAACGCACACAAGGAAGCATGTAGTTCCCAAGAATTCCACTGGAATATCAGCGTCGCGCGGTTAGGAAGATAATTCTTTGCAAGACATTTTCGCCCGCCCATCCTCTCAGAGTTAATTGGTTGTTGTTTTTTATTGTTTGATTTGTGGGCTTGCGTATACAATAACAGAAAATATAAAAAAAAACTTCTTAGAAATATTTTTTGTTTCTTAATGATGCAAGGTCATGGAATCGTGATTGAGTGTGACATAGTCAATCGCATCTAGCAGACTTTGTTTTTTGGTTCAACTTTCGGCAAGTTTTGGGGTTGCGCATTGTAGGTATAAAAAGGGTAAATATAGGTGTAGGTATCGCAAATTCGCTGTCATGTTTATTTTTCTTGAATACTCCTAGGTATTGTTTTTTTTTTTGAATTTCTTGTTTTTTTGTGATTTTTCTTTAGAAGGAGGCAACAAAATAAATCATATAAAAAAAGGACAGTAGCTATGTTCTTATGTATGTCCATTTTTTTGTCAACGCGTATTTTTACTTGCGTACTATATAAGGCAAGTTATGCATTCTTTAAAAAAAATTCTAACAATCAAACATATCATTACGGTAACACCAAAAAAGTGGGTCCAAAAATTCCGTCTGTTTGTCCTCGATTCCACAGCCTAACCGGTTGGATGGATTTGCTTCAAACCTGATACATATTGTTTTTTTCGCTAATAGGTATGCCCACACGTTTTTTTTCAGGTTATCCTCTGCAGGTTTAAAGCCTATGTAGGTAAGATTAACTTGATTCTTTGTATAATGAATTGTGGAATGGATGATTCAAGGAATAATAACATAGGTACCTACCTACAAATGTATATTTAAATATAAGTTATGGATTTTAATTATGTAAGTTAGGAGAGTAAAATGTATTTACATATATATATATATATATTGATGGAACCTAAGTATGTAAACATGTACATATTATAATGCAAACATTCGTAAAAAGGGAATAATAATAAGGTAGAAATAAATGGATAATACACATTCTTAAATGTTTTTATAGTCGTTATAGTTTGAGGGAAAACATAGATGTCATTTGAATTCATTGATAAATAAGAATATATAAAAAAATAGGAGCGGTTTTTTAATAAATTATTTTTTTATGTTAAAATTTTGAAAACATTTTTAGAAAAAAAATTTGAAACGCTATTTTGAAGATATTAATAATATACATATAAAATTCAAATATACAAAAACTTCTGTGACTGGTTTTTGAAAAATCGATTTTTCAAAAAAAAATTATTTATTTTTTAAAAAGCCATTTTCGAGAAATACATTTTTTAACGGTTTTTTAACATTTGTATGGGAGGTACCGTTGTTTTTTATTTTACAAAAATAGTTTTTTTTAACTATTCAAGATAATGTCAAAAAAACACCAAATATGAAGTTGTGAAAAAAATGATTGAGTCGTTTTCGAAATTTCGAGTTTTCAAAAAAAATTTTTCTTTTAGTATACAATTGTGATTAAATTCTCTAGAAGCTTCTGCGTAAAAATAAATCAATAAAAATCAAATAAACCATTTCCGAGAAAATCGAAAAGCAAAAAAATGGCTCTACTAGAGGTACCAAAAATAACAATTTTTTTCACAAAAAAAATTATCAGAACGTACCCTTTCCTTTCGTTATGAACTGATTTTTTTTTATGAAAATCGCTTGAGCCGTTTTTGAAAAAAATAAGATTTTTGTTTTTGGCAAAAAAAAAAATATATGGGAGCTACTGTTATTTGTCGTCTTAAAAAATGAAAAAAACGTGTGGGCATATTACCGCAAAAACAATATGTACCAAGACTGAATCAAATCAACGAACCGTTTAGGCTACAGACTCGAAGACAGACAGACGGAATTGGGGGATCCACTTTTTTGGTGTTCTCTATGATCGTAATGTCATGTTTTATTGTTAGAGCCAAATGGTCCGATCGGGCACATTATTGCATGGCAACGCTGGTAGGTTACCTATCTACTTGAATGGGTATCTTGTCTACATATGTACCTACTTGTAGAAAAAATGTAGGTAGGTACATACATACGCCAAAACAGAAAAAAATTGCTTGAAAAAATTCATTTTGTAGAAGGATGAGACTGAGTGTGTTGAAACTTTTCCGAGTGAATGAGTGAGTCACGAGCAGAGTCAGATTTAGCGAACAAAACACATCTATTTACACCTATTGCGTGTGGTGGATCGTGGATGCAGATGAAGCGAAACAGTAGACTTGAAAGAAAACAAAGTGTTTGTTTAAAAAGAATAAAACGGGTGCCGTTTATTTTACTGATATACGTAGCTAGCTTATATTTTACTTGTACAATAATTTCCTTCAATTGGTATTGCAGAGGCTGAAGTATCCAGCCGAACTGCACAACAGAGAAAATGATTGTGTCGATTGTTGGCATGTGGCCCTTCTTTTATACATTGGGAGAGCTTTATGTCTTGAGTTATTTTTTATGTTTTTTCTTTAGTAAAAAGAGCTTTTGTAAAGCTATATCTCACATGAGAGTTTTACATGAGCTGTTTCTGGTTTTGGTTAATTAGGATTCTACATGTGTTTATTTAAATGAACAAATATCGATAGGGTTAGTATATATTGATAAAAGGAAAGTTATATGAACAAATTAACAAAATTCATTAAAACGTATATAATTTACAATAGAAAAGATTTGTGACACACAAAAAAAAATTAAAGTAATTATGGGAGTGTTATAGTCTCCCCCTCTGGAACGATGATCGTCTCGATGGAGTGACAGGATTTTGCTTAGTTCTTCGGTCGTCCTCTCTTACGTAGTCTTCGGACTGGTGCTGCCTTATTTTGTGTAATACCACATTTCGTTATGGCAGAAGCATGGTAAGTTCCCATTGGTATTGTTAAATCGTCCTTATGTGCAATTTGATAAGACGATGACCCAACTCTCTTTATGACTACGTATGGGCCATCCCTTCGTGGTACAAATTTTGATGTTGTGTTTTTATTTGCTTTGCTCAAAACATGACTCGTCACCATTACCTCATCCCCCACTCTTATATCGGCTTGTGAATGTCTCTTCTTGTCCACGTAGGCTTTGTTGTGATCTTGTTGTTTCTCGGTGTTTTCTCTAGCGATTTGAAGGGTTTCGGATAGCTTTATTAGTTTTGGGGTTATCTGCGGAATGAAGTTCTCAGATTCAGCAATTGTTCTTAGGTCATTGTTAGCGTCATCGATTGTTCTGCATTCACGGCCGAAGGTTATATATGCAGGTGAGTACCCTGTGCTCTGGCATTTGGAGGTGTTCATGGCAAACCGGATAGCAGGTAAGTTTTCATCCCATGTGTTATGTTCGTTTCCGACCAGGATTGCTAGTTGGGTCTTCATATCCCGATTTCTTCTTTCAACAGGGTTCGATTCTGGGTGATACAGTGGTGTTAACGTATGTTGAATATTGAACAAATAAACCAGTTGCTGCATTAGTGCAGATATAAACTGTACTCCGTTATCTGTTATGAGGCGTCTGGGAGTACCATACCTCAAAAAACTTCATTGAGAAGTGTGAGTACGCAATTTTCTGCAGTTGCCTCTTTTAGTGGAAAAATTTCTGTCCACCTGCTGGCAATATCTTCGATGATAAAGATCCATTGGTTGCCTTCTTTGGTTTTCGGCAAAGGTCCGAATAAGTCAACCGCCAAGACCTCAAAACGTTGGTTGCTTGCTACAGTTTGTAATAGTCCCACAGGTTTCTTATTTGTCGGTTTATATCGTTGACACTCTAGACATCTTCCAACATGCTTACTAATGTCATCCCTCATTCGAGGTCAGTAATAACGTAACATGATCCGGGCAATGGTGCGTTCAACACCATAATGTCCTGCTGTGGCAATGTCGTGGTAAGAATGCAATACATCAGCGCGTTCTTTAGTAGGTACTACTAGCTGGGCGTCTTCAGAATCAGATTCAGGTGAATATCTGAAGAGAACGCCGTCATTCATGATGTAGCCTCTAGCTGTCCATCGGGGTAGATCCTCGTTATTTTCTTCGAAAGATGTTATTATTAATTTTATTTCCGAGTCCTCAAGTTGTGCGTCTCGAATCTCTTTTGCCTTTCTAGATGGTATATCGATTCTTACGTTGCAGATCTCACAGGAGTTATTGCTATGTTTAGCTTGACATGATGGTTTTGACAACATATCGGCGACTTTGTTTGTATTACCAGGGGTGTATTTGATGTCTACATTGTATGGCTGAAGTTGTAAAGCCCAACGTGCTAATCTGCCGGTTGGAGACTTTAAGCTCATTAACCATTTTAGGGGTTGATGGTCTGTCAGGAGTGTGATAGTGGAACCTTCGATGTATCCGCGAAATTTATTAACTACCCAGATGATTGCTAAGGCTTCGCGCTCGGTTGTCGAGTAGTTACGTTCGGCGTCTGTCAACAATCTGGATATGTATTCGGCTGAATGTTCGTTTTCCTTCTCCCCCTGGACCAATACTGCCCCTATGGCATAGCCACTTGCATCAGTTTTGAGATAGAAGGGTTTTCTTCACAAGCTTGCTGGAGTACCGGTGCTGATATTATTGCTGACTTTAATGTGTCAAAAGCGTTCTGTTGCTCTGTTTTCCATTCCCACGAAACATTTTTTTTTGTGAGATTGCTGAGTGGTTTTGAAATTCCTGCAAAATTTGCTATGAAGCGACGATACCATGAACAGGTTTGGAGAAAAAACAGTACTTCTTTAATGTTTCTTGGCTCGGGACGGTTTGAAATTGCTGCTGTTTTCTCGGGATCAACTTCAATACCAATATTAGTAATCAGATGCCCTAGATATTTCACGGTTGGACAACAGAATTTTGATTTATCCCGGTTGGCTTTAAGTTGAAACAGTATAAGACGTTCAAAGACTTTGGCTAGGTGTTCACAGTGTTCAGAGAAGCTGCTGGAGCAAATGATGATATCGTCTAAATAAATTAATAGCCAACCACTTCCAGAATCAAGTCCACTCCGAAATTTTTCCATGAGCCTTATAAAAGTAGCAGGAGCGTTCCGTAAGCCAAAGGGCATCCGGCGAAAACAGAACATACCGAATGGTGTTATAAATGCTGTTTTTTCTACGTCGGTATCTGCAACTTTTATTTGGTAATAACCACTTTGGAGGTCGAGTGTAGTTTTGTACTTTGTATTCTTTGTTGCATGGAGAGTATCATCAATTCTTGGGAATGGGTACTGATCTGGTATCGTTATTTTATTGAGGGCTCGGTAGTCGATGCATACCCGAATATTGCCATCTTTTTTGGGTACAATGACTACCGGAGCTGCCCATGGCGATTCGCATTCTTCGATGATTCCTTGTTCCTGCATTTGGTCGAGAGACTCTTTAAGTTGCTTCTTCCTTGTACTGGAGAGCCGGTAAGGAGTGGTAGCAATTGGAGTATGTGCGCCAGTATTTATGCAGTGTTCTGCAAAGGGTGTTGGGTCAGAAACTGGTTGAAAAACTGTTTCGTATTTTGAGATTAAGGAGTTAAGCTGGTCTTTCTCTGAATTTTCGAGGTCTTGTCCTTCATTTTTTCTTATACTAATATCAATGGACATCAGAACAATTCTTTGAAAGAATTCGTCCGAATCGGGCTGTTCCTCACATCTTTTCATTTCCGGGAACAAATTTTCCCCAGCGTTTCTTTGATTCGGTGATGATTCGTTTCGTAAAGAATCGCGGAAGATATTATGAATTGAACGTGGTGAGTACTCGTTGTTTTGGATTTGATTTTGGCTTCGATTAGTGCTTATAGATGACATACAAGGCTCTGGTCCATAGCGTTCCTCGTTGTCGTCGGGAGACATTGGAACTGGTGTTACTGGACTAACATGGATCTGTGAATTTTCTTTCATTTGGAGCGTGTTGAATTCGGACGTTTTTCCCAGTGGCGAAATCGGTTTTATTTTCCTCAGGTAATCTTCATAGGATTGCATGCCTCGTAGCATGGTTTCTGAAGGTGTTACAATGGTATCTGTTGAATCAAAGAAGTCGAAAGTCTTTTTCGGTTGATCTTTGAAGTACCAATGTCGTTGACCCAGATTTAAGACCACACCATTTTCTTCTAGGAAGTCGATACCTATAAGCGTTTTATTGTATCTTGCTCTAGGCAGAGCAATGAATGTTATTGGCCTTAAACGGTTACCGAATATTATTGTGGTATTTGCTACACAAATTTCACTTGGCTGATGAACACTACCGTCAGCGAGGCTAATATCAACATCAAGTTGCTTAAATTTTGTGCCATTTCTCATGAGATGTTCAAATAGATGACGACCGGCAACACTGGTTCTGGCTGCAGTGTCAAGGTACGCTATACCCATTTCACCGTGCGACATGATGGAAATCGTCGGTAAATCATTACCGAGTGTATTTTTTATTAAATTGAAGGACACAGTTTTAGGACCTTTCGGCAAATCTTTACAAGTTGGGCAATTGGATCTTAAAAACCCAGGGGCTTTGCACTTATAACAATGTATGCCTTGGTTGGATGGTGAATTTGCGCGTTTTGCTGCGTCAGATTCTGCCTTTTGCTTTTTACGGCATTCCGCAACAGTATTACCTACGTGCGTGCAGTACGTACATCGTTTTATAGTTTGTGTTTTTTCAGTGAGTTGCTGTTTTTCAGCCATACTGTGCTCAATGTTTCTTGAAAGTTCAATCAGGTCCTGAAATGTTACTACTTTTTCTCTGGGTACGCCATCCCTGATTGAAATATGTAATAAGCCATAAATAAGATCTAACATCATGGTTTCGTTTGGTCTCGGCGAGGGCAATTGCGCGAACAACGCTCTTTTCTTACAAATAAAATTATCTGTAGGTTCTTTGACTTTTTGCTTGCTTTCGAATATTTCAGCATAGATCCTATAAGCTGGTTTGGTAGGAGCGAAAGCGCTTCTCAACAACGAAATAACGTCTTGCCACGTATGCGCTTCAGATTTTACACCCTGCCACCAACTCCGAGCGTCATCATCGAGAAGAAGTGGGAACCCTTTAATTGCGTCATCTTCAGTAATATGTTCAACATCTTTGAAGCATTATACCGTTGCAATAAATTCTTCGACTTTTACTGGGTCCCTTTCCCCTTTGAATCTACTCATACATGTAGTAAAACTACCTGGTCGTCTGGTCGATTGCATGACAGCAGTAAGCATACGTTGCATTTGTTCTTCAGTGAACGCCATTGTATTTTCTTGTTGGTTTTTTGCCAACCGTTTACTTCTGCGCAAAAAATCCGTATTGTGTTCTGTTGTTGTAAAACTCTGGCCGCAAGATGGGCGCCAATGTAGAAGGATGAGACTGAGTGTGTTGAAACTTTTCCGAGTGAAGGAGTGAGTCACGAGCAGAGTCAGATTAAGCGAACAAAACACATCTATTTACACCTATTGCGTGTGGTGGATCGTGGATGCAGATGAAGCGAAACAGTAGACTTGAAAGAAAACAAAGTGTTTGTTTAAAAAGAATAAAACGGGTGCCCTTTATTTTACTGATATACGTAGCTAGCTTATATTTTACTTGTACAATAATTTCCTTCAATTGGTATTGCAGAGGCTGAAGTATCCAGCCGAACTGCACAACAGAGAAAATGATTGTGTCGATTGTTGGCATGTGGCCCTTCTTTTATACATTGGGAGAGCTTTATGTCTTGAGTTATTTTTTATGTTTTTTCTTTAGTAAAAAGAGCTTTTGTAAAGCTATATCTCACATGAGAGTTTTACATGAGCTGTTTCCGGTTTTGGTTAATTAGGATTCTACATGTGTTTATTTAAATGAACAAATATCGATAGGGTTAGATTATATTGATAAAAGGAAAGTTATATGAACAAATTAACAAAATTCATTAAAACGTATATAATTTACAATAGAAAAGATTTGTGACACACAAAAAAAAAATTAAAGTAATTATGGGAGTGTTATAATTTATCAAATAAGACAAACTTTTTTTTTCTTCCACGCCGACCGTTGTCAAAACTAGAAAAATAAAACTGTGGAAACGATTTTTGTTTCATCCCATACTACAAATTTTCACAACATACAGTTCTCGAAAAGACTAAAAAAGAACTGAAAAACATTTTCATACGTACTTAAATATGTACCTATACCTATTTTGGCAAGTGTATTATTTTACAAAAAAAAATACCTTTTGGGTATAAATATATTATTTTTTACTTTGGGTTAGGTAGGTAGGTACCTATAGAAATTTAATTTCTTGCTTTTCAAAAAGTAATCGGAGAAAAGTTCACCAAATTCCGAAAAAAATACTAGTGAGCCTTCTCTATACATACCTACCTATTTTGATTATTTTATTTTTACCAGCCATACGAAAAGAATTCTCAACACAAAATTTGATGAGGAAATAAAATCTTCAATTATTGGAAAATCTCAACCAACGAACAAAATGTACCTACACATTGGGTGATATGCATAAAACAAAGTAAAAACTTCTACTGGAGAATTTCTAAGTATAAGCTATTTTTGGTATTAATAAAAATGAGGAAAATGTTCTAAATGAAGTATTTGCTTTCGATCATAGTTTTTACTTTTTTGAATGAACTTTATAAGTACCTAAATACTTCATTTCGTATGCATAAAAACAAGTAAGTACTATTTTTCTGTAGTAAATACTTAGTTTTTTCAAACTTGTTAAATAGAATGTTGAAAATTTCATAGTACATAATTTTTTTTTTATTTAAACCCTAAATTAGATAGGTGGCAAGGCAATTAATATAAGTCTTATATCGTATTTAGAATAAATTAGATCATACTGCATATTTAAGCTTTGTTACAGCTAATAATATGGCGGAATTTGTACGTATTAATTCTCAAAGGATGTTTTTAAAGATCGAAGGACGGATTCTGAGTCTAATTTTAAAATTTTTAAACAATTTATTATATTGTTTTGAGAAGGAAAACGTGGATTGGTTAAGTGGATATTTTATTGGTAATCTAAAGAAATAATTTTACCATTAAACGTGTTCGTGGACAATTTGAAAGAGGCTATAAATTTAGCACACTTACTCATTACTCTAGTATAATATATACATAGCTACCCTGAAAAGTTTTTAGTTAGCGACAAATATTTAAAACTATTGGCGTAAAATTTTAGTCGATTTAGTAATATGTGAAATCATTTTTAGTATGATACTAGGCTTAACAGAGGATTGAGAGGTTTGCTCATTTTAAACCAGTTTTGTATCGTACTATTTTCGTAACATTTTACTAAAGTTAAAATCACAAAATGGCTACTTTATTTTTTTAGTATCGTACTAAGTCCATATGCCACTTTGACAAAAAGTTATGTTCGCTTATTTTTTGCACTATTTTAGGCGTGTTTTGTTGTAGTTTATTATTAAAATAGATTTAGTATGGTGCTAGTTAAAAAGTGTTTAAAAATAGGAAAATATTTGTAAAGTGCTTTAGTATAAGCAAACTGTTAAGTAGAACCATGCTAAGCCCTTGACAGCAGGCTGTTTAAAATTTTGCGCCATTGTTGTTTATACTACTAGTTCATGCATTGTTCATAAGTTAACATATAAATATACATATACAGTGGACGTATAGCGAATGATATAATATTCGAGGTCATTCTCTATATAGAGCGCGTTCGTTATATCGAGCGACCACTTGAAGAGAAAGAGAAACAAAACTTGATACAGTTATCAGCCCTTTGGGCCACACACATACGAGAAAACTTTCTTGTTGACATAAGAAAAGATGCAAAAAACAAAATGTCAACACAGTAATTTTATGTGAAATTATTAATGTTTGTTGCATCGGATAGCAAATTGTGACCATCGTTCGCTATTAAGAGATGTTAATATAAATCTAAAAAGCGTTCGTTATATCGCAAATTCGCTATATCGGGTATTCATTATACTGGAAGTCCATTGTATATGTATTTTAATGAATTCAAGTGAAACAAGAGGAGGGGCAATTAGTCATCAAGAAAGAAAAAGATACTTTTACGCTACTTTTGAGACCCTGGAGTTCGAGTTGGCATTGGTGAAGATATAAATTGGCGTACATTAGAGTACTGTTTCCAGAACAGTTAATTTTGTTGCCAAATTAATAAAAAGACAAAGATTCTCATTGAATAATATTTCCATCAAACTATGAAGAACAGCAAAGAGCAAAACATGGTTGATTATAAAATGCATCTTACCACAGCCTTGGACTGCAGTCAGTGGCGAGGCGTCATTATGTTCATTTCGTTCATGAACGCCTAACTTTTGGTCATATTCTAAACAATCTTTCGTCAGCCTAAGCCTAACCACCCGTATAATTGTTTGACTTGTCCCCTAATTCGAGTTAATTTCGCACAATCTTTCCCAGTTTTCGACTCGTGCAACTCTTGTATGTCCTCAATTTAGATCTAAACAAAAAAGAATCACTGGTAGCAACATCAACATTCTCTCTCGTCTAATATCAACTCATTCGCATCAATTGAAACGAAATGTACTCATTGGAAGTAGGTATACACACAAAAAAAGCTCATATTCTTGTTGCATCCATTTCGTTCACGTTCACATTCACACAAACAAGAAAAGTATAGCCGAATAATATGAACCAAGTCGTTCAAATTAGCGGTGAACGAATTCAAGTTGCTCAAAGTTCTTACACATGGATGTGATAATAATCGTGTGCCTACACATATGTATATTGGATAGTTTTTGTTTGTTGGCTCTGTTCTATTCGTGCTGGAAGATTATGAACAAAATGGGAATTTCGTGCTATGAATTGAGTTCTTTTTTGAGTGGATGTAACAAAAAGATTCTCCTGTTACCTGTTAATAAAATTTTAGAAGTGCGTTTAGTTTGTTCATGTAATAATTTTATAATTTGTAGCTTGTAGGTGAAATTTAAGATAAAAAATGACATTCAGAAGTCACAGTTTTCCCACAAATATTTAAACTATGTGAACTGGTAATTATTTTTCCATTAACAACTTCATCCGTTGAAAGTTCTTTTTCAATACTTTAAAGAATATAGACGTATTTTAGAACTACATTGGTAGGTTATCGGAACTGTCAATGATTAGCATCGAAAAGAAACTTTTGAGAGAAAAACGGTTGAAAGATTCTTTCTACCAAAATGTAATAAAAATATTAAAAAAAAAAAAACAAGAAAAATTGAACTTGAGTATAAATAATAACAACATTAATGTAATCTATAAAATTGAACGACCGCATTTTTTATTCACGAGTCGCCACTGACTGCAGTCATGTTGAAATATTGAAACCACGTCCCCTATTTCATTCCGAAGAATACATTACCCGAAAAGGATATGCCTCCATCAATATCAAAGCAACATGTGATACGATGCAAAGGAATATTTTACAAGTGTTGATTGCAGAGAGCGGGGATCAGTTAAACATTCTAGAGTTTGGAGAACATGTTTTTTGGAACCCATAATGAGAAATTGAACTAACATTTTATTCCAAGGAGGCGAGGGATGTGGAATTACATCTTGGTTTATGACACCCGTTAAACCACGAAAGAGCATGGAACAAACTGCATTCAAAAGAGAGTGTTAAATTTAAAAGATATTTGCTAAACTGAAGAGATTTCCCATTTTACAAAATTACATTCGGCTTCACATACAGAATATTTCAAATATTTTTTTCGTTGTTTCGTTTTGCACAATATTGGAAAACACTGAAGAACTAATTGCTAGTGCACTTCAAATCCGGAGAAAGGGATAAATTAAAAGGAAGGAATTAGCAGAAATCATATCTAATTTTAATTCATAAATAGATATATGTACATGTATGTACATATATGTTGAATTTTGCATATAAATATATTATTGTTATAATATAATCTCGGTCAACAGACTGACTGACTGACAAAATACCACACACATAATGTTAATAAAACTAGGTTTAAGGTAATAGTATATTATAATAATGTCGGTTTTATTTGGAAATCCGGAAGCTTTCTGGAATCTTGTAAAAGTTTTCGCTTGGGAAAAATGACAGTTCTAATTCTGAAAAGAAGAGAATTTCGCTTCTGGATTTAAAAGCAGAATCGAAACCAGAAGCACTCACACATTTATATACTTGAACGTCAAACTCGACTGTTGTCATTTTTGTATCATAATTGTGCAACAAAGAATTTTTTTGGATGTGAATTTTCCACGTACAGAATTACTGTCACACATAAAATCTCATTAAAATTCAGAATCGTCAGAATCACACAAAAGTGTTCAGTTGGGATCCAGGATCTGAGAAGGATTCCGGATTGCTAAATAAAAACGCCATAATTCTAAATTATGGCGGTAAAACTACCAAAACAATAATTTTATTGTGAAGATATATGAAAAAAAATTAATTACTATCAATTTTGCATGAATTCTAGTAATTACTGTGATGAATTTAGCATAGGTATACTGAAAGTATATGCCATAAGTAGGAAATTTTTTTTATGCATACGAAATGAAGTAAATACCGTAAATTCAACCTTCTACTAAAAATTTAAGTATTAACTTTATGCTTTGCTTCTAGCAAACATTGACGTCTTATGCATATCACCCATGATGTACATAAAGAATAAAGAAATATATATACCTATCTATATGAGTGTATTCAAGAAAAATCATCTCCATTGCCAACAGAAATACTCACACTTGCTTCATAACAACAACTATATGCACCCTAAAGTAACCTAAAAATATCTGCCTAGACAAAAAAAAGAAAACAGTTTATCATGTACATAAAAAAGTAAATATTGTTCATCCATATATTGCTATGAACGTCTATTAAGTTGTTGTTTGATTGGATGTGCTTGTGCATAACCTGGCTCTCAGAGAAAATAAAAAGAGACAAGTTATAGTAATTGGAAGTTCAAAATTGCTGACTTTCAAAACAAAGAGAATAATATTCTTTCACTAATACATTAAAATCTGTTCTGACTGTGGTAAAAAAGGGAACCCAGCCTTCCACGAAAACGAGGATTGGTCAAATTGATTCCAAAACAAGTTATAAAAGTCTTTTTTTTTAGAAATAAAAGACAATATTAGTAGGTAATGGGGCGGTTCAGCGTGGGAACCAAATTTAAGAACCAATGTAAATTAAAGTAGGTAATGAAGCGCCCCTTTTTCAGTTTTTGTTAAAATGTTGTGGTGATAAGATTGTGTGCGTGTGTGTGTGCGTATATATGTGTGTGTGTATGTGTGTGTGTGTATGTGTGTGTGGGTGGGTGTGTGTGTATGTGTATATGTGCGTGTGGTGTATGTGTGTGTGTGGGTATGTGTGTGTATGTGGGTATATGTGTGTGTATGTGTGTGTGTGTTTGTGTGTGTGTGCGCGTGTGTGTGTATGTATGTATGTGTGTGTGTGTGTGTGTGTGTGTGTGTGTGTGTATGTGTGTGTGTGTGTGTGTGTGTGTGTGTGTGTATGTGTGTGTGTGTGTGTGTGTGTGTGTGTGTGTGTGTGTGTGTGTGTGTGTGTGTGACGTAATAGTAGGATGTGAATGAGTAATGCTGAGTATGCTGAATTAAATTATGAAATAAAAAACATTTGGTGAATTTGCTGTATGTGAACTAGGGTACATGTGGATTGATAGTTGTATGCTGTTTTTTTTGTAAATTCATTTTTATTCAATATTAATTTGTATAATAATATTAATTTGTATCTTAAAGCTAGACAAAAATGTTTAAAACTAGCCTTATTATCAATAACTAACAACTAATTTACTGGCCCTTTACGGGCGCTCTAAACTAAACAATAACTCTTAGAACTAATGTCTTTTGACCTAAAAACTATTTTAATCAAATCTAATTATATTAGTTTTTTTAAACCAAGAAAAGTTATTGCCAAAAAATTTGGTATCTTTTCATATTTATCTTTTTTACTTGTTTGAGATTTGTGCAGTGGCAACATTGGTTACCTTTTGAAAAGCTCTTACCAAACCAGAAAGAAGGAGAAGCAGTTCAAGGGGGGAGTCACAACTTCCAACCCGAATGAATAACATCATTTTTTCTTGGAGTTCTTTGCTAATAAATTTATATTCAGTATTAAATATTTTGTCTAATGATTTCTTATTTCGGATCTCTGCGTGTATTTTATACATTTTTTGGTGCCGAAACCCGGGAAATGTTATAAAATAACTTGTTTTGGCGTGCATTAACCAATATATAAATTGCATTTTGTTTTTGATACAAAAAAAAATATTCTTCCTGTGCTTACGTTTGGTTGAGTTAAAAAAGAACAACATAACCACATACATTGGACGCAACGGCAACGGCGATTTGGAATTGGCAATTGGCAAAATTGAGACAAAAAAAAACTACAAACAGTGTGAATAGAAAAAAACACATAGTGGATTTTGTTGACAACGGGAGTGTCGTACGATCGAATGTTCTAACAGGATACATACTTATGTACATGTGTATGTATGCACTCTTTTGCTAAATATAAAAAAGACACCGGTGCATTAAGAACGGTAGACTATGGTCCATTGGTTTTGGCAAACAAATTTCTTCATACAATTTACTAAGTCGAACAATTTTGGAGCGCATTCATTTCTTGTTGACAATCTTTTTTTTGATTTTGTAATTTACACTACAATATAATTTATATGGCGGCACTAAATAAACGTACTGGTGCGGTCAATGGAATTAATCGCGTAACGAAACACATTTTGGAGGAGAGTTACGACGGTGTCCGTTTTGCTCTGAAACAGGCTCAGACTTCACTGCAAACCCATTTCGATCGATTTATTGCGGCTCATGATGAACTTATTTCCGACGCCAAAACTAGTGAATTGGATACACATTTTGAACTATGAGATCAAATTGAACTGATTTACAACGGCGCTATGGCTAAGCTCAACCATTTGCTGGCAGCTGCATCGGTGCCGCTGTGCACAACTGCAGTTGACGATTCACATTTGGAAAACATTGGCGATAGTGGTTCAGTGATCTCGAGTTCAATGCATTTAAAGTTGGAGAGGCTATCAATTCCCAAATTCGACGGCACTTTACGCAATTGGCTGGCGCATTTAAAGACACATTCGAGACATTGGTGCATTCACAAGATTTTACCGAGGCATACAAACTTGGTAAACTACGTGAATCGGTACAAGGTGATGCTGTATCGTTAGTTGGTGGCATGTACAGTGGAGGCTATGAGGAAGTATGGAAGGCCCTCAAAGATCGATACGATAATCCGAAGCAGTTGGCAGATATACATGTGGCACGATTTATAGGGCTAGCACCGATTACAAACGAATCCACTTCTACATTGTTATCTGTAGTCGACACAGTTCGTGAGTCACTACGTGCATTACTAGTTATGAAATTGCCAGTTGACCAATGGGACGCATTGGCAGTTCCCATTGTGGTGTCAAAATTACCGAATCGTACTCAACAGGCTTGGGGCATGAGTCGAAGTAGCAACGACATCTCGACTCTGGAAGAATTATTAAAGTTTTTGGAAAAGCGAGCACATAGCCTGACCGCAGACCTACTTGACAATATAAGCTTTTGTAGCAGTTATACATACCATCTATAATTGCTCAAGCAAACTTAGAAAATCAATCAATTAGCGTAAGAAGATATCGGTATTTTTCATTCTCTGATGAATACATACACATTTCGACTAGATCTGCTTGCCAAAAATCGTCTAGCCCCTTAATGATGACTCTTCTTTTTTTGAAATTTCAGGTTTATGCAGTTTGGCAGCAACATCTCTTTTACTCCTTTCACTGTAAATTAAAATAAGACAAAATATGTAGTTCTTCGACAATGTTTCCTTGACTTTTTTTTTTACTGAATGACAAAAAACACGTTGTTTATTCTGTTTATGTAAGCTTATTTAAAATATTTGATATAATTATTACATGGCTTACTCATACTACTTAACCTATTATACATGGACATCAATTTTGTAATTCTTAACATTCTATTTTTAAGCATGTAACATCCACACGTGTCTGGCCCATTCTGACATAAGTTTGACGACCAGGGGCAGTTATTAAAATGGCAGCCATGTTTTGAAGTTGTGGTAACCCCAATGATGAATAAATTTTTGAAAGTTAAACAAGAAGCGTCAGGTTGGTCTTAAATGTACATCTTCTCAAGAAAAACAGAAATATATGAATGATTTCCTTAAAAGAGAAAATGTAGAGCTCGAACATTCAAAACTTAGTAATAATCCTGGAAAAAGATCACTCGCAAAGTTGATTTTGAATTCATTCTGGGGTAAATTCGGTCAGCGCGAAAATCAACAGAAAACATGTGTTTTGAACAACGCTTCTGACTTGTTTTATCGGCTTACGCACCCTTCCGTAGAAGTGTTGCATGTTCTACTGGTAAATGACAAGAATATCGTAGTTAATTATGAAATGAAGGAAGAGGCAGCTGACAATTTATTTACCGCCAATGTTTGTATTGCCGCCTACACCATTACTCAAGCTCTTCTCAAATTGTATACATATTTAGAGAAATTAAAGGAACGAGTTTTGTACTATGACACGGATTCAGTTATTTACATTTCTCGTCGAGGGGAATTTGAACCACCTACTGGAGAATTCATAGGTGATATGACTGACGAATTACAAAACTATGGCCCGGGGAGTTATATAACCGAATTTGTAAGAGGTGGCGCAAAAAATTACTCCTACAAAGTGAGTAGCACAAATGATAAGACTGAACACATTGTTTGCAAGGTGAAAGGGATCTTTCTTACAGCCTCTCAAAAAATTAATTTTGAGTCGAACAAAGAAGCAGTATTAAATTATTCCGATGCCGAAATAATAAAAATAAAATCTAATAATATACGCAGAACTCGAGAGCATCAGGTGATAACTATAACGGAAGTAAAAAGCTATAAGCCATGGGCTAAAAATCGTCGCTTTCTCGATGACCACAGCTCTCTACCATATGGATTTAAAAGGCAGTTTAATCCTTCAAGCAATTCTTCTTCTTTTTCGTTATCAATAATAATAAACAATTTTCAAAGATTCAAAATAAACTTTTTGTTTTATTTAATTGACAATACTATTAAGATTAGTTACACTTCTTTAAGATATTAGCGTTTTGCAGTGCACAACATTTTCCATGGTGCATACATTTCATCAGATCGGGGTAAGTTCTTTTAAGCACTTTTAAACTGGGGCAGCTATATTTATCTTCAAGATTAATGACTTCCACTTTGTCACTGCTAAGTAATTCTTTTAACCATTGTGACTTTCGATGCCTTTAACGTAAACAACTCCGTTTCGTATAGTTTCTCGAAGATATATCTTCACCTGAAGAAAATCTGTAACTCCTCCGTCCCAAGTTAAGCCGTGATGATGCTGATATAACCAATGATTTTGTCTCCTAAGTGATGTTGGTAGCAGATCAGAATTGAATGGTGGCTTAAAAAGGAAATGTTGATGATGGCCATCGTAAAGAACAGCGATTTCCTTCACAATAAACTCATTGTTAAACCCTCTAAGTCCTTGAAAATCGAATATATAATTCATAGTCGATGCGCTTATTTTAAAATCACTTTTACAACTGATGAGTTTGCGTCACAAGCTTAAACAAGTCAACATTTGTTCGCATGCACATATGTATAATTAAATGAGTTTTCTAACTTCTCCAGTCATAGGGCTATATTCAATTACGCGATCATGTAAAATCAAACAATACAGTGATGTATAACTTGGAATATTGGTTAACGTTTTGAGCTCGATTTTCACATCCACTGGTCCCGTTTTAACTGATTCATTTTGATGGGAGCAGTCGATTACTATAATTGGAGCAATATCCTTAAATTCTTGCCGAGATATAATAGGTTGCGATTGCCTTTTATAATAGTATTGTTGAAATTTGCTGTACTTATTAAAAAGAATAGCATATCGTTCACGATTAAATTTGATATTGAAATCTTCATGAGTATATGACTCGCTATTCAAATGCACTTTGACGCTAGTTAAATCGCAATTATCAAATTTGATAGCATCCTTATGTCTCTGATTTTTTCGATTCGTTTGTAGGGCGAGTATAATATATCTAGGTTTTTCCAGCTGACTTGAAGTTTTTACTGTCCATATATGATCAGTCGTAGTTGATAGTGTAGGGTATTCGTACATTTCCCAGTTCCGAAAATGAATTGGAACTGTTATTGTTTGTACGCTTTCGAATAGTGAAAGCTTTTCTCTATCATCTAAAGTAATGCGTGGAACTCTCCATTGTAATTTAAAAATATTAATTTTTAAATCTTCTGTCGTCGAAAAAAAATCATTCTCATCAGATCGAGTACGAATGAGAATCAATTCATGTTTTTGATGAGCTTTTGATAATCTTCAGCAAACCCTAGTAATTTGTTTAATGTTATACAAAAGTTAAACATTACTGATGAAGGTAAAATATTCTCCTTTCCAGTCCATGATGCATTATGCAGACTTTTACTTTCGTTCTCGTTTAAGGATATATAGTTTTTTAAAGTTGTTGTTATGCCGACATTTTTATTTTGTTCGATATTCAATCCATTAAGTTCATAACGAATTTCTTCAAAGGGAATGCCATAGCGTTGATGCATAACTTAGCTGTAGAAGAAGTCGTCCCGTCCTATTTCGTGAGGACTCCTATATAAATAAAACTTTCGCTGGGAAAAATGCACAAATCCTGTTGTTGTATGGGGATGCGTACTTCATCACTTGCATTGTAAGTCTGTAACTATGGAATTCGAATTTTGATATGCTATTATCACAGCTTGGCCCAGATGCAATATTTAAAATTTCATTCATGATTTTTTTGTTTATTTTAGAACAAATCCTAAAGATTGTAGATAGGTTTTATTTTGTGGAAGAAGCTTTGGTCTTGACAACTTTACAGTTTTATTACAACTAATCGAAGTGCTGTATTTGTGATTGATTATATTATTATAGATTAACATTATGAAATGGAATTAAATGTAATCGTACGTTTATTTCTTCTCCTCTTAAATTTAACAAGTTTCCGTCCTGGTCTACTAATTTTAATGTAATTGAAGTGATTTGTTTGACATTGACTGGCAAATAGATTACGTTTCTGGGGACTTCTATCATTTTATATCCTGATCCCGCCTCTGGTGAAAATTCATGTATTGTGTGCACAGCTCTATTATTTAAATACGAACCAGTTGTAATATTGCATTCAATTCGAATTACATTGACTTTGTTTATATCAACAGGTAAATCAGATAAGTTTCTGACACCAGCTTTAAGAGTGCGTTTACTGAAACCCAATAATTTTCCAATCGTACGATTCCTATTGAAATATATTTTCTCGCTGGTGAAAATTTCAATCTCCAGTGTATTATTATTGGCTTCTATTGTTAGAGATATGGTGGAATTGCGTTTTAATAATTCCTTAGCAATATATAATGCAATATCATCAATTTCATATGACCCTACTGGAATTTCAATTTTATGTTCTCCGATATGAAACAAATTGTTTTGCTTATCAACATTGGGTATTGAATTATATGTTTGGAAATCAACTAATCCAAAAACGTAATCTTGATCCAGGTTCAAGGGTGGAAAATATTCTGTTTTTAGATTAGAACTTAGTGTAAGTGTCAACGCCATGGCGATAAAAAAGACAATACAATTTTTTCCATAAATCCTTCTATTTAGTTAGCATCCAAGCAACCTATAATCTGGCACCTGGCACCCCAGGGTCCCAAGGCAACCTAATCCATTAGCAATGGCGTCATGGGCGACGTTGCCTTTACTTAAAATTTTATTTTTAGACCGCACTGCCTAGAGCATAATACACAACCCCTCAATCATATTTTTTTAATTTATAATTTTATTTTTTTTCCGACACCCAATATATTTGTCATTAATTCAATAGTTAACAAATTATTACTACAGATTTTTCAACTTGCAGATAGCCTAGTGGCTAGAGCATACAACTATCAATCCACATGTACCACAGTTCAAAATCCAGAAAATTCAAGAAATATTTTTATTTCATAATTTAATTCAGCATTACTCATTCACATCCTACTATTACGTCACACACACGCACATACACACACACACCTACAATCTTATCACCACAAAATTTTAACAAAAACTGAAAGAGGGGCGCTTCACTACCTACTTTAATTTACATTGGTTCTTATGGACAATTTTGTTCCCGAGTGCGGTTTTTAGTGCGGTAGGCATGACCAACATATCTGGGTCTCCTAAAGCTTTCAAATCCCGAAGTATTCGATACGCGGAACCGTGCGATATCATGGTTTGACCGAAAATAGCAAAATACGGTCGACCACCTAATGATTCGTGCAGGTCAGAACGCAAAGCACATGCGATACTTGACAGGTGAACATCCCAATCGTTTTGCTCTTCCGATATCAACACTTTTCGTTTGCTAAGGACGCTATGGTTTACTCTTTCGGATATGTTGGCCTGCGGTGAATACTACGCCGTCCGCACATGCTTTATGCCATAGTCCGTCATAAGATTTTTAAATTCGTTGGAAACGAACTGATGTCCATTGTCGGAATGGATAAACTCAGGGGTGCCGAAAATATGAAATATTTCGCTCTCTAGGAACTGTACTACTCTAGCCGAAGTAGCTTTAGGCATAGCTCTTAAAAGGTGAATTTCGTGAAGTGTTCTACTACAATAAAGACGTACAAGTTTCCTCTTTTCGTACGTGGATATGGCTCTAAGAAGTGGATATATAATGTTTGAATGGGCCTTTCGGTTACAATCTGTTTGGAGATCGGGGGACGAAGAATCGCGTTAGGGGTCTTCACCATCTTGCAGGTTTGGCATTCACTCATAAATGCCTTGATGTCTCTTACCATCTTTGGCCAATAATATTTATCCTTATTCGAGCGTATGTCTTCGATAAGCCACTGTGCCAACTCAGTTTCGTATTATGAGATAACTCAATGCATTTATGAGTGAGTGCGTCGGACAACCAAAGACGCCATAACGAATCCTCCTCGTTCACCTCACCTGTCCTGAACCTAACTCTTTTGTATATAAATTTTCCCGATACAACTAGGTCAGGAAGAACAGACTGATTCGAATCGATGCTCTCTCTCAATTGGGAATATTGCTCCGAATCAAATTCCTTCGAATCTAGGTCGATTTCGCCGCATAACATACTCGAAGAAACATCAATTGGTCCATTTTTAGTCACGGTTACTTTCGCAGCAATTTCTTCCATATGCATACGAGACAGCCTATCCGGCACTACGTTGAGGGATCCCTTTCGATGTTTGATGGCAAAATCAAAACCTTGGAGTTCTAACCTCCACCGAGCAAGTCTTCCACTCCACTCCTTTATCGACATCCACCATTTTAGACTTGAATGGTCTGTTATCACCGTGAAAGGCAATCCATCAACGTAAGGCCAGAATTTTCGAATACTCAGAATGGCTGCTAAACATTCCTGCTCAGTAACCGCGTAGTTTTTTTTGACACTTGTTCAGCTTCTTCGACATGTATGCGATCAGCTTTTCGTGATTGTTCTCATCCAATTGAAAGAGAACACCACCCACTCCTTCCGAAGACGCATCACACTGGACTATGAAAGCTTTGGTGAAGTCGGGCTGTGACAACACCGGTGCTGAAGAAAGTGCAGCCCTTAATCTATTAAATCCCTCCAGAGCTTCAGGTGTTAATTCGAACTTGGTTTTCCTTTTCAAGCAGTCAGTAAGTGGAGCAGCTAAATCCGAATAGTTTTTGATAAACCGACGGTACCGTCCGGTTAAGCCTTAAAATCTCCTAACTTGTGTTAGGGTCGTGGGGACGGGAAAATTAACCATTGCCTCAATTTTGTCGGAATTGGTCTTCAAAGTACCTTGGCCGACTTAATCTCCCGCATGCAGAACTTGCTTTTATTGAGGTTAGTAGTTATATTCGCCCTGCGCAGACAAGCAGCCACTTCGTTAAGGATGCGCATATGTGACTCAAAATCAGCCGTACAAATTAAAAGGTCGTCTAAATACACGAACACGTTCTCACGTAGAGAGCTTGACAACACTTGATCAATAACCCTACTCATTGTTTGGCCTGCATTGCTCAAACCGAATGGCATAACCTTGAATTGGTAGAGCGGTCTACCAGGTACTGCTAATTCGGTCTTTTCGCATGACTTTTCTTCTAGTGGTATTTGCCAATACGCGTTTTTCAGATCAATCCCCGTTATGAAATGTGTGTCTTTTATTCGGCTGAGTAAGCGTTCTATATGAGGTAGCGGATAAGCATCCTTAACTGTGACTGCATTAACTTTTCGAAAGTCTAAACTCAGTCGAACTTTACCAGGTTTTCTAACTAGAACAATAGGGCAACTCCAAGGCGAATTACTAACCTCGATTGTCTCTCGAACTGGAGACAATGGATAATACCGGGATTTGATCGGAACCGCGCTTCCCGTATCGATCACATGACAACCAAAAGTTGTCTTACCCAGCCCTAGAACGACAAAGTTAGGAAACAGATTTTTAACCTTTTCAAGTTGGATGTTTTGTTCAGGTTTAGGTAATTTTGATCAACTCAGCCTCATCTTTGAAGTTTACCTCAGCTTCACCTAACCCGACGTCGGCTCGAATCTCGCTCAATTGTGGCATGATATTAAAGTTTCGTCAAAAGTTCATTCCTAAATACAGTGTTTGAGTGAGGTTGGGAATCAGATAGAAAGAAACGTGTTGCGTGATGCCATTGTACGTGGTCTGAATCTCGCAATGACCAATGATGTCATGCGACTTACCGTCCGCAGTGCGTACAACATTTTTATATGGCTTCACTTCCACACCAAGTTGTTCTTTCCAGGATTTTATTTGGAGCAGTTTTTTCAGCGACTTCTTTGCAGGTATTGTGGTTTGAACATCTAATTTGGTGTTTGATTGCGGTGGTTCTTTGAGGAACGAATCTCCCCCTTTTTCATTTCGTCCCTTATCATGTTTCCCGAATGTTTCCCGCATTCAATTGTGTTCACCCCTTTTGCACCATACAAAAAACAAAACAATTTTCTTTCCCGTCAAGGGCAAAATCGGTAGGCGTGTCCCTTTTGATCACAATTCCAACAGACGTAGTTAGCAGCCGAAGTATGTTTTCGTGCCGAAGAAATGGCCGCGACTTCCTCCCCGTTCTGGTCGGAATCTTGTTCTTCTTCGACAGCAATCTCATGAACCGTTTTCTGAAAAGAAGTTCGCTTCGCCAAATATTTCTCCGCCTCTCTTGCCTTAATCCTAAGCTGCCAATCTTGTCCCCTGCATTGTTCCGAATTACAGAGCCAATTTTTGTCCATCAAATGGTTCTTTCAAACGGTCGTTCAGACCAACGACTGACGTGTAAAAATCGTCAAAGGATTATTTGACGCCCTTTAGCGAGGAAAGCAACCAGGAAGGGAGGGTATAGATGTCATATCTCTCACACCATAACAGCTAGGTGCAAAGTCTGGCATGATTAAATTTTTTTTGTAGTGTTCTCGGTCCAGAACCACCCCCAAGGCTGAGTTAAGGGTTCATTATTGCCAGCCAAGACCACAGACAAAAAGGACATAACAAAATGGCCCACATACCCACTCAGTGGTACATCCTCTCCCCAAAAAGATAAAGAACAACTCCAATCCAGCGAATCTACGGTCGATAAGTATCCTTCCGAATATCAGCAAGGTATTTGAAAAGATCATTAATAAGGCTCTGTTCAAGTGGGCGGAGGACAACAATATCATACCGGATAATCAGTTCGGCTTTAAGGCGGGACATGACACAATTCATTACGCGTCTAAACTGGTTTCTGATATCCAATGGAACAAAACTAAAAAGCAGTGTACGGGTGCCTGTCCGGTGGATTTGGAGAAGGCCTTCGACACCGTATGGTTAGATGGCCTCCATCTAAAGATTATCAGACTGGGTATAAGTAAATCTCTATTGTATTTATTTTATGACATGCTAAATGGCAGAAAGTTTATTGTCAAGAGTGGCAATGTAACTTCTACCGCAATTTTTAATATTAAAAATGGTCTTCAGCAGGGAGCAGTTAACTCGCCGATTCTATTCAGCATTTACACCAGCGGTCTGATAGGTAGTCTTACTCATGCAATTGCGTACGCCGACGATCTAATTGCGTACAGAACAGCTCATACCGTTGAGGTCATCAAAAATCTCTTGCAGAGTGACTTCGACAAGATTCAGCGATATTGTTATGACTGGAAGTTGAAAATCAACTTCCAGAAATCAGAAACTATTTTGTTTAGGACTCCGTTGTCTAGCGCCTCAAGGGATACGAGAAAGAACTGGTGCAAGCTGGTGATCGTAGGGCCACATGAACATCCAATGGCGAGTAAAAGTGTAGTAAAGTACCTTGGCATCTGGTTGGATCAGTGCCTGTATTTCGACAGACATATAGTTGCTGCCTTGGCCAAGGCTAGGGTAGCCTTTGCCATGACAAAGCGACTGTTTTATAGCAGCCGTCTTGACAGCAGGGTGAAGGTGATTTGTTACATGGCCCTCATCAGGCCGATGATTTGAGAGGCAATGTCTTAGACGTTGCCTTGAATTACACAGAACACCAGAGTCGGAGTACACAAGATATTATTCCAACCAGGTTCTATACAACGGAGCCAACATAATCAGAATTGATAATTTTTTGTTTAAGCTGATTCGGGGTCACACTGCAAGAGCGATGTCTCCAACCAACAGCTTAATTTTTGGGGCTTACTACCCCAATAATGAATATGTAAAGAGTGCGCGGTTAAGTGGCTGCATCCCTCCCGAGGCATTCCTCTATTTAGACAGTCGAGGGCTGATACAGGATGGAGGGGCGGTTCCGTTTATCTAGCACGTCAGCCGGAAAACTGTGGATAGGCGACTCCCGTACGGTCCGGACGGCATCGCTCAAGGTGGAGAAGAGCGCCTTCGGTTAAGTAGGACTGAGTCTGATCGGGACCGAAGGGATAGGGCGAAACAGGAGAACCAGTTCTGGTGGCTCTCTGAACAGCATCATATTTAAAGTCGATGAAGATGGTATGTCTTGGCCGCCTTACATAGATTTATGGCAATTAGGTATAGGTAACAGTCGGGGTGGCACCAACAAAAATTAAAAATATGTATGTATGCGGAGGCATATGTACATGTGCCTGCGTAACTGTATATGTATGCGCGTACGTATATGTATGTACGCATGTACATGTGTGTATGGGTTGCATGTTGTTGTGTGTCTGCATGCATATAAAAAAATAAACAAAAAAATTCAAAAAACGAAAAAAAAATGCTACTGTGGCTATTCTAGTTTTTAAGTAGTTTTAAGTGGTTTTGGGTATTATTAGGTATTTTAAGTAGTTTAAGTTATTTTTGATTAGTATGAGTTAGGTGTATCTAGTTTTAATTATTTTTAGTCTATCTTTAGGTTTAGTTTATAAGTAAAATAGAAAAATATGTAAAGATACCGAGTTTTTTGGCAATCATTTTTTTTGGTTTAAAAAAAATTAAATAATTAAATTTAATTAAAATAGTTTTTAGGTCGAAAGACATTAGTTCTAAGAGTCATTGTATAGTTTAGAGCGCCCGTAAAGGGCCAGTAAATTAGTTGTAAGTTATTGATAATTAGGCTAGTTTTAAGCATTTTTGGCAAAAATGGCACGATGAGTATCTATCACCTCTACAACCTAGACCAAAATGGTATCGAACCAACGACAATTTACAACTTGGCGACATTGTTATTGTACGGCACGAAAACTTACCAGCAACACATTGGCGACTTGGCAAATCGTCGCTTTACACCCCGGTGAAGATGGCTTAGTCCGTGTGGCTACAATAAAGCATTCAAAAGGTGAATGCCCCCGACCCATACAAAAACTATGCAGGCTTTTGGAAGATCCTGAACGTAACTGTCCAGCCAGGCAGGATGTTTGAGATTTGTGCAGTGGCAACATTGGTTACCTTTTCAAAAGCTCTTACCAAACCAGAAAGAGGGAGAAGCAGTTCAAGGCACAACTTCCAACCCGAATGAATAACATCATTTTTTTCTTGGAATTATTTGCTAATAAATTTATATTCAGTATTAAATATTTTGTCTAATGATTTCTTATTTCGGATCTCTGCGTCTATTTTATACATTACTTATAAACTTAACCTAAAGATAGACTAAAAATAATTAAAACTAGATACAACTAACTTATACTAACTAAAAATAACTTAAACTACTTAAAATACCGAATAATATCCAAAACCACTCAAAACTACTTAAAAACTAGAAAAGCAACAGCAGCATTTTTTTTTGTTCTTAAAATATTTTTGTTTATTTTTTTTAAATGCATGCAGCCACACAACAACATGCAACCCATACATACATGTACCTACATACGTACATACATATACGTACGCACATACATGTACAGTAAGGCAGGTACATGCACATATGCCTCCGCATACATACATATTTTTAATTTTTGTTGGTGCTACCTCTACTGTTCCCTATACCTAATTGCCCTAAATCTATGTAAATCGGCCAAGACATACCATCTTCATCGACTTTAAATATGATGCTGTTCAGAGAGCCACCAGAACTGGTTCTCCTGTTTCGCCCTATCCCTTCGGTCCCGATCAGACACAGTACTACTGAACCGAAGGCGCTCTTCTCCACCTTGAGCGATGCCGTCTCGACCGTACAGGAGTCGCCTATCCACAGTTTTCCGGCTGATGTGGTAGATGAGCGGAACCTTCCCTCCATCCTGTATCAGCCCTCGACTGTCTAAATAGAGGAATGCCTCGGGAGGGATGTAGCCACTTAACCGCGCACTCTTTACATATTCATTATTGGGGTAGTAAGCCTCAAAAATTAAGCTGTTGGTTGAGGACATCGCTCTTGCAGTGTGACCCCGAATCAGCTTAAACAAAAAATCAATTCTGTTTATGTTGGCTCCGTTGTATAGAACCTGCTTGGAATAATATCGTTTGTACTCCGACTCTGGTGTTCTGTGTAAACAAGCGCAACGTCGAAGACACTGCCTCTCAAACACCCGAATCTTTTCCATTTGAGATGGGGCAACGTTGACCCGCACCGGGCATCCATAGGCAATCATAGGCCTGATGAGGGCCATGTAGCAAATCACCTTCACCCTGCTGTCAAGAGGCAGTGTTCACTGTCGTACTCGATCGTTCGTAAACAATTTTTAGGCCGTTGGCCCACAGTGTCAGTAATTGTTAGTCTTGCGTTTTTCAACAATAGATCCAGATAGGCACCGCTTCTTGGAAACGATGGCCTGTCTGTAGCGAGAAGTTCAGTGCGATACTCCAGGTTGTATCGAACCATCCAATTATACAGATGGTTACCACGAGGATTTTGTATTTGATTTCCCCAATCTATATGTTTGGCATTCAAATCACCAGCCAATATGTAGTCGTTTTCTTCCCAGCTTAATCTTATTCAAAAAGCTTTTCAAGCTCTGCTATAAGTTCTGTTGGCTGCGGTTCTTCGGGTGCATAGGCAGCGATCAGATACATTCGCTTCCCCTGATGGAGATGAATGCATATGATGCATGCCTCTAGCATTCGAAATTTTGGTACATTACTAACGTATATTACCTTATGATCAATACCTTTAAGTATGAAGATTGCAGCGCCTCCTCCTCGAGTGGAATTGGGTCGGTCTCTTCTTACGATATTGTAATTGTTATTAGTCAATTTATGTTTCTGGGTAAGCTTAGTTTCGCTAGCCATAAACACATCTGGACTTATGTCTTTAAGCAATTGGAATAAATTCGCTCTACGTTCGGTCCTAATCAGTGAATTTACATTCACAGCTAGGATCTTAAAGGGCCTCTCCGGCAGCGCGCCCTTAACCTCTAAGTTGTGTTAAGCTCGCAAAGCAGAGTAGAGATAAACCACCCTAGACGCGTGCTCCTTGATCTGGTTTTGGAGGCCAGTAAACTGGCCCTGGATGACCAGCAGAATGCCGATAATATCCTCCTGTGCCGCCGGCGTTTTAGCCACGGGGGCCTTTGCTTTAGGCTGTACCGTGCTTTCCCTTCCTGATGCCATTTGGGCGTACAAAATTTGGGGGTAAAAAATTTGATTCCGCTTCTCCCGCCTAGCTCTAACTGCAGCGAACGGCTTGACCCCGATAAAGTCAAGATCGTCATTCGCTTTTTGGCGGAGTTCACTTAAGAGTACCTGCGGTTCCGTGCAGGAATCCATGCCCTTCAAAAGGACCGTTTAAAACTTTTCGGTCTTACTGGTGAAACTAAAGAATTCAGCAGTGGATTCTTTTAGCAACGCTTTAATTTTTTTGTGCTGTTCCAGTGTGAAGCAATGGATAGCATGCCTATCATTATTAAATCTTTTTATAGTAAAGTTTTGACCTATGGCCAACTTACACAGATTTTTGGTATCCTGTAACTCCATTTTATAAGTATTTATGGGTGGCACCTTTTCTTTTTTTCGTAATCGGCGGATGTGGCTGCTGCTGCTGAGACTGACTTTTTTGCTGCTGTTGATTCTGCTACTGCTGTTTTTGTTGCGGTTGTTTCTGGGGTTGTGTCTGCTGCTGTTGCTGTTGTTTTTGCCGTTGTTGTTTTAGCTGCTGATGTGGCTGTTGTTTTTGTAATTGTACTTCTGGCTGTTGTTGTTGTTGTTCCTCGAACTTGTTCTGTTCTTTCGCTCGGGGTGCTTCTTGCTTCGCCTTAACGGCGAGAACTATAAGATCCTTTTGCCTTTTCAAACTTTGGATTTCTGCCTCCATTGCTTCAATTTGAGCGACCATTCTTTGTTCCTCGTTGTCGTCCTCCTCAGATGACGCCTCTGATGTGGAGAGGTTCACGAAGGCAGTACTTATCGCCCGTCGTGAAGTGCCCTTCTCCTTCCTCAGACATGTATTCAATACCCTCTTCGGGTGAAGTGTCTAACTGGGTTTGTCTTGCTGCATCTGACGTCTCGTCTATATCCGACGTCTTCACCCCAGCTGGCAGCTTTTCTGAGGTGGCAGTGGATCTCCTCTTTACCAAATTTGGTGCGCACTTGATCCTTTCTGCGCTTCTGATTACTATCGGATGATGTTGCCGTTATTGTTATTGCTGTTGATGTTGTTGTTGCAGAATCACTGCTTGTAAATGGAACATTTTTCGATGTTCCCTCAGCTGATGGCATCGCTGGCCTCATTGGTCCTAGGACACCTTTCGGTGCCCCGGTGCTTAAACTCCTCCTTCTTTGTTCGTTTTCCCAACCAATAAAGTTTTCCACTTCACGGTTGTGAAAAAAAGCTTGCAAAGTTCTGATGCCTGGCTGGGAATCGAACTGGCGATTCTCGGATTCTCGGTCGGCCACTCTACCTCTGTGCTACTGCACCACTTGAGAAATTTTGATTTAACGTTAGACTTAAACTCACACACGAAATTTAATTTTCAAAAAACTGGGAAGCCGAAAACGTGTTAACACCTCCACTGTACGAGATCGACTGACGATAGTTGTATGCTATAGCCACTGGGCTATCTGCAGGTTATAGGTTGTGTAGTAATAATTTGTTAACTATAGAATTAATGACAAATATATTGCTCTAGCCACTGGGCTATCTGCAAGTTATAGATTGTGTATTAATAATTTGTTAACTATTGAATTAATGACAAATATATTTAGTGTGGAAAAAAAATAACTGATGCATTAAAAAAAAAAGAAAATAAACAATAATAATAATAATAATAATAATAATAATAAATAGGAATGAGTAATGCTGATGATGTTGAATTATGAAATAAAAATATTTGTTGAATTTTCTGGATTTTGAACTGTGGTACATGTGGATTGATAGTTGTATGCTCTAACCACTAGGCTATCTGCAAGTTGAAAAATCTGTAGTAATAATTTGTTAACTATTGAATTAATGACAAATATATTGAGTGTCGGAAAAAAAATAAAATTATAAATTAAAAAAATATGATTGAGAGGTTGTGTAAATTATAATTTTAAACACGCCGTTTGATTTAAAAAAAAAATATTATATTTATTCTTCAAGAGCGTGCCCGGTTGCGATGTCTTTACAACTGAACTCTCTTTTTAATAGCCAATATAAAAATTATATTAACTTACGTACAAACGTTTGTTCTATAGATAATGTTACAGGCAGAGAAATTGTCAAAGTGCTTGCAAATGCACTTTGGGTTCCGTGGGAATGAAAATGAAATTGAATATTAGATCAAGTATTGCATAGAGGAAAATGTCAATGACTTATAATTCTGTGGGAAGGAATTTAGGTTGGGAATTAAATATAGATTGGGTGTAGGAATTTGTGGGATATGTAACCTCTCCCCCCTTTACTTTAAAATTCTCCTGAATTTTGGGAGTTTCTTTACAATTTTCTTCTAAGTTTTTAATATATTTTTCTTTAATATTTTTAATTGATATAGTAAGTGTTTTATGTTTTTTAGAGATATTAATAACTACAAATATAAATAGAAAGATAAGTATTATGGTTGTAGAACCTATAACATAGTGTATGTTTTTATGTAATTTTAGCAATTTAATTAACAATGTTCTTAAGAATAATTTCTTCAAAATTTAGTTGTTTAGTAAAATTATACTTTTCATTTTCGTCATAGTAAAATCTTTCAATAAAATATGTATTTTTATTAGTTATTGTTTCGTTAAATATATAAATGGTACAGTTATTAATAGTAATTAAATAATTTCCTTCCAATTTGATTTGCCTATCATCGCATTTATTAACAATGTTTTCATTCTTAATGTTCTTACATATGATTGTACTATCATCTAATCGTTTTATTTCTGAAGTATAGTTTTCCTTAAGGGAACAATTTTTATTTGTTATGCAATTATTAACAATAATTAAATCTTTTTTATATTGAACATCATTATTTTCATAAAAGTACATTGTTTTGTTTACTTCAATGAAATAATATCCTTGTAGTTGGATTTCTAAATTTTGTTTATTTGGAATAGGAGTTATAAATTTTAAATCAACTTGTTCATAGTTGTTTGGGATTTTTATTGCTATTATTACAGTTTCGCTATTATATTTAAGAGCTCCAACTTTAACATTTTTAATTTTCAATAAATCAAGTCTTGTGTCTAAAATTTCAGTTGTTGTTAATAAACTAGGTTGTATTAGTCCATGTTTTATCAACGCTATATTATCTATTATCTGATTTAGTTTTTCTTCTAACATATTAAGTTTTATAATTTGATCTAATTTAATTTGTTTTAATATAAACTTTTTTTCATTTTCTTTTAGTTCGGAAAAGGACTTAGTTAATTCTATCCTATCAGTTTCTATGATATTTTTGAAATGTCTTATGCTTTCGTTAAAACTTTGATTTATTTCTATTTGTTTATTTACTGTATCAACTGCGTTTTCAGTGTTTGTTTCTAATATGCTAATGTGATCTAGTATATCCTTTCTATCATCGTCATCCATTATACCAAAGAGGAAGTTGGTTGCCTTTCGTACAATGTTCACTAATCCTCTTTTCTTTCTAATATTTGACTTTGGTTCTATGGCTTTCACCTTGGCTTTGATTGTATCTAATTGTTTTCTAATTATTGGATCGTTATATAATTTTAAACTTTGGATGTTTGCCTCAATTGCACCAATTGTGAGTTTCAAGTCCTGAATGTTTATTATGTGGAGTATTATCTTCGCGTCCTGAATAATTTCTATTTCACCCATGTTAATAACGGAATATCCGTTTTCTGCCGTTATTTTATCAACCGTTAGTGTGGGTGTTATTGGTGTTACTTGTGTTAGTAGTAGAAATGCTAAGATTATCATCTGCAAATAAACGAGGTCGTTTGATATTAATTGGGTGTTCCCTTTCTAATTTTTTTATTCTATATCTAGGCTCGTTTTTATAATAGTTTCTTTTGTAATTTTTTACTGCTATTACCTGTCTATTTTCACTATAATCTTCCATATTTTTGTTAAGTTTTTCTATTCTCCTTTCTTTTTCTATTTTAATTTGATTTCTTAGAGTAGCTATGTGAGCGAACATCGCTTCCTCTGGAGACATTCTAATGGTTGAATGGTATCTATTATTATAGTTGTTAATGGCCTTATGAACTTTTTGGATTATTGTAAGGTCTAAATCTCTCATTGTTACTAATTTTTCCTGCAGTGTTGAATGAAATCTTTCAACATCACTATTACCAGTATGTGTGTTAGGTTTTGTTAGGTGAAGGTTCACTTCATTTGCGTTAAAAAATTCTTTTAAATTTTCGGACTTAAATTCATTATCAGCAATTATTTTATAAGGTTTTCCGAATTTAGAAAAATGTTCCTCGAGAGTTTCTATCTTTTTTACCCAATTTCGATTTGGCAAATAGTATGCATATGCTTTCTTTGTTAATTTATCTACTAAGGTTAGAAATGGGTGTTTTATGAAATAATAGATATCTAAGTGTAAAATCTCATTTGGCCTATTCGGGGTTTCACTCAGTTCGAATTTTTTTTTAATGGGTTTTCTATCATATTTTGTTTGTAGACATGTTTTACAATTATTAATAATTCTGGTTATCTCCTTTACTAATTTAGGGTAATATATTTTACTTTTTAAGCTATGATACGTTTCAACAATTCCACTATGGAGACTTTCTTTAGTATGGTACAATGATATTTGTTTCTGTACTTCTTCTAAGTTACTTACTTCTTGTGCTCTCAATGTTGCTTTAATAAATTTAATCTGATTATTATGACCGAACAACTGTATTAACAATTGTTGTATTTTATTGTATTCGTGATATGATAATTCTGTATATATTCCTGTAATACCTGGCTTAATAAATCTTCGTAACACATCTATCCAATATTCTTCTCCTTTTGTCATATCAATATAAATAATTCTTCTTCCATGTAAAATTTCTATTTCTTTATTTGCATTATTTGCTAAAATTAATTGCGTTTTATATATATTTACTATTGATTCTTTAATAGGAATGTGATTAAGCTGTTCTTCTTCTACTGAATGTATTGTTGCATTATCTGATACATTATTAACTGATTGTTCTAAGTCTACCTCGTCATTTTTATTATTCTTTTCTGGAATCCTACATAGAAAATCTGCGATATTATTTAATTTACCCTTTAGATATTCAATATCATATTGATACTCCTGTAATTTCAATAACCACCTTTGGGTTCTCTGACTAAATTCTTTTCCCGTATATTTTTTATTTAAATATGTAATTGGTAAATGATCAGTGACGATTTTAAATCGTTTGCCCCATAAATAAGGTCTATAATATGTAACTGCCCAAACAATTGCTAGGAACTCTTTATCTGTTGCAGAATACTTTTTTTCATGATCGTTTAATGTTCTTGACCCGTAACATACAGGTTGACCTTCCTGCATAAGTACTGCACCTATCGCATAATTGCTTGCGTCAGTGAAAAGTGTAAATGGTTTTTCAAAGTTGGGAAATTTAAGTATAGGGTGTTTGATAATATTTGATTTCAGTGTTTCGAACGCTTGAATGTATTCAGGATCATTAAGGTTTATTTTCGTTCCCTTCTTCAAGTATTTCACCATGGGATAAGCGATCTTTAAATAATCTTTTACAAATTTCCTATAGTACCCTGTGGTACCCAAAAATGATTTAATTTGTTTTTCTGTTTTGGGTAATTGGTATTCTTGAATGCATTTTATTTTATTTGGGTTAGGTTTCATTCCTTCCGCTGTTAATATGTGTCCTAAGAATTCTGTATTCCTTTTCATGAATGAACATTTATCGAATTGAATTTTTAAATTATGTTCAGAAAGTTTTTTGAAAATAAGGAATAATGATTGAATGTGTTCTTTAAGACTCGTTGAGAAAATTAGGATATCGTCTAAATAGACGACACAAATTTTGTTAATATAGTGGATTCTTTTAGCAACGCTTTAATTTTTTTGTGCTGTTCCAGTGTGAAGCAATGGATAGCATGCCTATCATTATTAAATCTTTTTATAGTAAAGTTTTGACCTATGGCCAACTTACACAGATTTTTGGTATCCTGTAACTCCATTTTATAAGTATTTATGGGTGGCACCTTTTCTTTTTTTCGTAATCGGCGGATGTGGCTGCTGCTGCTGAGACTGACTTTTCTGCTGCTGTTGATTCTGCTACTGCTGTTTTTGTTGCGGTTGTTTCTGGGGTTGTGTCTGCTGCTGTTGCTGTTGTTTTTGCCGTTGTTGTTTTAGCTGCTGATGTGGCTGTTGTTTTTGTAATTGTACTTCTGGCTGTTGTTGTTGTTGTTCCTCGAACTTGTTCTGTTCTTTCGCTCGGGGTGCTTCTTGCTTCGCCTTAACGGCGAGAACTATAAGATCCTTTTGCCTTTTCAAACTTTGGATTTCTGCCTCCATTGCTTCAATTTGAGCGACCATTCTTTGTTCCTCGTTGTCGTCCTCCTCAGTAGGCAGTACTTATCGCCCGTCGTGAAGTGCCCTTCTCCTTCCTCAGACATGTATTCAATACCCTCTTCGGGTGAAGTGTCTAACTGGGTTTGTCTTGCTGCATCTGACGTCTCGTCTATATCCGACGTCTTCACCCCAGCTGGCAGCTTTTCTGAGGTGGCAGTGGATCTCCTCTTTACCAAATTTGGTGCGCACTTGATCCTTTCTGCGCTTCTGATTACTATCGGATGATGTTGCCGTTATTGTTATTGCTGTTGATGTTGTTGTTGCAGAATCACTGCTTGTAAATGGAACATTTTTCGATGTTCCCTCAGCTGATGGCATCGCTGGCCTCATTGGTCCTAGGACACCTTTCGGTGCCCCGGTGCTTAAACTCCTCCTTCTTTGTTCGTTTTCCCAACCAATAAAGTTTTCCACTTCACGGTTGTGAAAAAAAGCTTGCAAAGTTCTGATGCCTGGCTGGGAATCGAACTGGCGATTCTCGGATTCTCGGTCGGCCACTCTACCTCTGTGCTACTGCACCACTTGAGAAATTTTGATTTAACGTTAGACTTAAACTCACACACGAAATTTAATTTTCAAAAAACTGGGAAGCCGAAAACGTGTTAACACCTCCACTGTACGAGATCGACTGACGATAGTTGTATGCTATAGCCACTGGGCTATCTGCAGGTTATAGGTTGTGTAGTAATAATTTGTTTACTATAGAATTAATGACAAATATATTGCTCTAGCCACTGGGCTATCTGCAAGTTATAGATTGTTTATTAATAATTTGTTAACTATTGAATTAATGACAAATATATTTAGTGTGGAAAAAAAATAACTGATGCATTAAAAAAAAAAGAAAATAAACAATAATAATAATAATAATAATAATAAATAGGAATGAGTAATGCTGATGATGTTGAATTATGAAATAAAAATATTTGTTGAATTTTCTGGATTTTGAACTTTTTTAATTCATTTTTATTTCATTTTAACTTATAACTATCTTAAAGCTAGACAAAAATGTTTAAAACTAGCCTAATTATCAATAATTTACAACTAATTTACTGGCCCTTTACGGGCGCTCTAAATTAAACAATAACTCTTACAACTAATGTCTTTCGACCTAAAAACTGTTTTAATTAAATCTAATTTTTTTTTATTTATTTTATATTTCAAGAAACTTATATACAAAAAACTTGATATCTGATCATTTTTTTTTTTTTTTTTTTTTTTTTTTTTTTACCTATAAACTAAACCTAAATATATATTAAAAATAATTAAAACTAAATAAAACTAACTTATACTAACTAAAAATAACTTAAACTACTTAAAATACCTAATAATACTTATAACTACTTAAAAACTAGAACAGCCACAGCAGCATTTTTTTCGTTTTTTAATTTTTTTTTTTGTTTATTTTTTATATGCATGCAGACACACACCAGCATGCAAGCCACCCACACATGTACATACGCACATACATATACGTACGCACATACATGTACAGACACGCAGATACATGCACGTATGCCCCCGCATACATACATATTTTTAATTTTTTTTGGTGCCACCCTGACTGTTCCCTATACCTAATGCCCTAAATCTATGTAAGTCGACCAAGATATATCATCTTCATCGACTTTATGTATCACGATGCTGTTCAGAGAGCCACCAGAACTGGTTCTCCTGTTTCGCCCTATCCCTCCGGTCCCGATCGGACACAGTCCTACTGAACCGAAGGCGCTCTTCTCCACCTTGAGCGATGACGTCTCGACCATACAGGAGTCGCCTATCCACAGTTTTCCGGCTGACGTGGTAGATGAGCGGAACCGCCCCTCCATCCTGTATCAGCCCTCGACTGTCTAAATAGAGGAATGCCTCGGGAGGGATGTAACCACTTAACCGCGCACTCTCAAAATATACGTTATTGGGGTAATACGCCCCAAAAATTAAGCTGTTAGTTGAGGACATCGCTCTTGCAACGTGACCCCGAATCAGCTTGAACAAAAAATTATCTATTCTGTTTATGTTGGCTCCGTTGTATAGAACCTGGTTGGAATAATATCTTGTGTACTCCGACTCTGGTGTTCTGTGTAATCCAAGGCAACGTCTAAGACATTGCCTCTCAAACACCCGAATCTTTTCCATTTGAGATGGGGCAACGTTGAACCACACCGGGCATCCGTAGGCAATCATCGGCCTGATGAGGGCCATATAGCAAATCACCTTCACCCTGCTGTCAAGACGGCTGCTATAAAACAGTCGTTTTGTCAAGGCAAAGGCTCCCCTAGCCCTGGCCAAAGCAGCACCAATATGTCTGTCGAAATACAGGTACTGATCCAACCAGATGCCAAGGTACTTTACTACACTTTTACTCGCCAGTGGATGTCCATGTGGCCCTACGATCACCAGCTTGCGCCAGTTCTTTCTCGTATCCCTTGAGGCGCTAGACAACGGAGTCCTAAACAAAATAGTTTCTGATTTCTGGAAGTTGATTTTCAACTTCCAGTCATCACAATATCGCTGAATCTTGTCGAAGTCAATCTGCAAGAGACTTTTGATGACCTCAACTGTATTAGCTGTTCTGTACGCAATTAGATCGTCGGCGTACGCAATTGCCTGAGTTAGACTACCTATCAGATCGCTGGTGTAAATGCTGAATAGAATCGGCGAGTTAACCGCTCCCTGCTGAAGACCATTATTAATATTAAAAATTGCGGTAGAAGTTACATTGCCACTCTTGACAACAAACTTTCTACCATTGAGCATGTCATAAAGCATATACAATAGAGGTTTACTTATACCTAGTCTGGTTAGCTTTAGATAGAGACCTTCTAACCATACGGTGTCGAAGGCCTTCTCCAAATCAACCAGACAGGCACCCGTACACTGCTTTAGTTTTGTTCCATTGGATATCAGAAACTAGTTTAGACGCGGCATGAATTGTGTCATGTCCCGCCTTAAAACCGAACTGATTATCCGGGATGATATTTTTGTCCTCCGCCCACTTGAACAGGGCTCTATTAATAACCTTTTCAAATACTTTGCTGATACTCGGAAGAAGACTTATCGACCGGAGATTCGCCGGATTGGAGTTGTCCTTTCCCTTTTTTGGGAGAGGGTGCACTACAGATGTCTTCCACCGCACTGGATAATATGCATTATTCAGCGCGTTGTTAAACAGTGTGGTATAAATGTCAACTGCTTCTTGAGGCAAATGTCGTAGTACAACGTTGGATATACCATCGACTCCTGCAGACTTCTTTTTCTTTAATGAATCGAAGATGAGCTGGAGCTCATTCTTCGAAATTAACAGGGGACTGGGCCCATTTCGGTCGGCGATTATGGCGTTTGCCAAATCTTCATCATTAAACCCGGTAAAACCAAGGTTCTCAGATCGCCATTCGCTTATATCGTTTCGAAGCCATAATCACTTATTGTATGAAGCAGAGCTCTGTTCTCCAGGTCATGATTCGGGCGAATGCTAGCATTCACCTTGTACACTTGCTGGAAAGCAGCCCCCACAGCATCCACCTTCTCCTGCGGATCTTCGATTATGAAGAGGTCATCGTCCAAGACGGCGTCATCTGGGTCTATGCCTGCTGTCAGAAGTACGTCTCTGTTTTGTGTCGTCCTCTGGAGCTTAAGACACGGAAGGTCGTTTTGATCTTTTCTTCTGAATATCTTATTAATTTGTGGGAACATACTCGGGTCGGTAGCGTTCACGGCCCGAATTTTGTTGTCCCAAAACAAATTAATGGACAACCTATAATTTTCTTTGATCAATTGGTTGATGTTTTTGATGGACGACTTCAGTGTCCTTATCTCCAGATCTCGTGTGTCAGTAAACCGTCTGTACAAGCGTTTTAGTCTTGTCAGTAAGCCACTTTTTTGTCTGTGTAATGCATCAATTGTCGCGTTACGGTACATGTCAGTTGCGTTACGTTCTTTGTATTTCGGTATTGTCCTGTTCATTGTTCGTTGAATTGTTTCGTCCATTTGTTCTAAGTATCTGTCAATTTCAGTATTTGTCATGTTCCTGTCATTTGGTGGGGATATACCATTTGATCGTAATTCGCTCAATAAGACGTTCGAGAAGCGTGGCCAGCGCACCTTACTGTAATTGTAAGTATGCACCGGTACATACTCCTCCAACTCCATAAGCGAGTTCGGAAGTTGTATTACGGTGGCGAGTCCGCAGTGGTCACTGTCGTACTCGATCGTTCTTAAACAATTTTTAGACCGATGGCCCACAGTATCAGTAATTGTTAGTCTTGCGTCTTTCAACAATAGATCCAGATAGGCACCGCTTCTTGGAAACGATGGCCTGTCTGTAGCGAGAAGTTCAATGCGATACTCCAGGTTGTATCGACCCATCCAATTATACAGATGGTTACCACGAGGATTTTGTATTTGATTTCCCAAATCTATATGTTTGGCATTCAAATCACCAGCCAATATGTAGTAGTTTTCTTCCGAGCTCAATCTTAAGCATTCAAAAAGCTTTTCAAGCTCTGTTATAAACTGTGTGGGCTGAGGTGTTTCCGGTGCATAGGCAGCGATCACATACATTCGCTTCCCCTGTTGGAGATGAATGCATATGATGCATGCCTCTAACGTCCGAAATTTACGCACATCACTATTATATATTACCTTATGACTAATGCCTTTACGTATAAAGATTGCGACGCCCCCTCCTTGAGTGGAGTTGGGTCGGTCTCTCCTTACGATATTGTAATTGTTGTTAGTCAATTTATGTTTCTGGTTAAGCTTAGTTTCGCTAGCCATAAACACATCTGGACTTATGTCTTTAAGCAATTGGAATAAATTCGCTCTACGTTCGGTCCTAATCAGTGAATTTACATTCACAGCTAGGATCTTAAAGGGCCTCTCCGGCAGCGCGCCCTTAACCTCTAAGTTGCGTTAAGCTCGGCAAAACAGAGTAGATATAATCCACCCTAGTCGCCTGCTCCCTGATCTGGTTTTGGAGGCCTTTCAACTGGCCCTGAATGGCCAGTAGAACGCCCATAATGTCCGCCTGTGCCGCCGGCGCCTTAGGCACGGAGGCCTGTTGGGCGACCTTTGGTGTAGGCTGTACCGTGCTTCCCCTTCCTGACGCCATTTGGGCGTAAGAAATTTGGGGGTTGACGGGCGTTGTTGTAGGAGGGCGCACTGTTGGACGCTTTTCTACCACTGTTTGCTTTGCTGCTTTATTGTTTTTTATAAGCTGAAACGTCGGGCATCCCCGATAATTAGCGGGGTGTCCGGCGCCTCGGCAGAGTACACATTTAAGCTGGGTCCTATCTTCGACCCGTTCCTTTCCTAACTTGCATTCATCTGCATTGTGGTTCTCTCCACACTTAACGCAGCGTGACTGCATTTCGCAGTTTGCTGCGGCGTGGCCGAACCTTTGGCAGAGCATGCATTGAAGCATGTCGCCGTGCCTTTTGAATTTGTCCCAAGTTACAACCTGGTAGTTGAGGACGGATATACTCCTCAAACTATCCAGTTTGCCGCTGGGTGAGAGTTGAACAAGGAAGAAGGGAAGACTCCGCTTCTCCCGCCTAGCTCTAACTGTAGCGAACGGCTTGACCCCGATAAAGTCGTGATCGTCATTCGCTTTTTGGCGGAGTTCATTTAAGAGCACCTGTTGTTCCGTGTAGGAATCTATGCCCTTCAAAAGGACCGTTTGACATTTTTCTGTTTTAGGGGTGAAACTAAAGAATTCGGTAGTAGTTTCTTTTAGCAACTCTTTAATTTTTTTGTGCTGTTCCAGTGTGAAGCACTGGATAGCATGCCTATCGTTATTTAATATTTTAATAGTAAAATTTTGACCTATGGTCAACTAACATAGATTTATGGTATCCTGTAACTCCATTTTATAAGTATTAATGGGTGGCACCTTTTCTTTTTTCATAATCGGCGGCTGTGGTTGCTGCTGCTGAGACTGACTTTTCTGCGGCTGTTGATTCTGCTGCTTTTGAATCTGCTGCTGCTGTTTTTCTTGCGTTTGTTTCTGGACTTGTGTCTGCTGCTGTTGCTGTTGTTGTTGTTTTGGCCGTTGTTGTTTTGGCTGCTGCTGTGGCTGTTGTTTTTGTAATTGTTCTTTTTTCTGCTGTTGTTCTTTTTCGTCGAGTTCTTTTAGTTGCCTCGCTCGGCGCGCTTCTTGGCTGGCCTTAACTTTACTTTTTATCTTTTCTATTTCTGCCTCCAAAGCATCAATTTGGGCGAACATTCTTTGTTCCTCGTCCTCCTCAGATGACGCCTCTGATGTGGAGAGGTTCACGAGGGCAGTACTATCGCCCGTCGTGAAGTGCCCTTCTCCTTCTTCAGACATATATGCTATACCCTCTTCGGGTGAAATGTCTACCTCGGTTTGTCTTGCTGCCTCTGACGTCTCGTCTATATCGGACGTATGCACCCCAGCTGGCAGCTTTGCTGAGGTGGCCGTGGATCTCCTTTTTACCAAATTTGGTGCGCACTTGATCCTCTTTCTGCGCTTTTGATTAGCATCGGATGATGTTGCCGTTGTTGTTATTGCTGATGATGTTGTTGCTGCAGTATCATTGTTTGTAATTGGAACATCTTTCGATGTTCCCTCTGCTGATGCCATCGCTGGCCTCATTGGCCCTAGGACACCTTTCGATGCCCCGGTGCTTAAACTCCTCCTCCTTTGATCGTTTTCCCAATCAATAAAGTTTTCCACTTCACGGTTGTGAAAAAAAGCTGATAAAGTTCTGATGCCCGGCTGGGAATCGAACTTGCGACCCTCGGATTCTCGGTCGGCCACTCTATCTTTGTGCTACTGCACCACTTATGAAATGTTGATTTAATATAGAACTTAAGCTCACACACGAATTTTAATTGGAAAAACTGGGAAGCCGAAAACGTCTTAACACCTCCACAGTACGAGATCGACTGTGGTACATGTGGATTGATAGTTGTATGCTCTAACCACTAGGCTATCTGCAAGTTGAAAAATCTGTAGTAATAATTTGTTAACTATTGAATTAATGACAAATATATTGAGTGTCGGAAAAAAAATAAAATTATAAATTAAAAAAATATGATTGAGAGGTTGTGTAAATTATAATTTTAAACACGCCGTTTGATTTTTAAAAAAAATATTATATTTATTCTTCACGAGCGTGCCCGGTTGCGATGTCTTTACAACTGAACTCTCTTTTTAATAGCCAATATAAAAATTATATTAACTTACGTACAAACGTTTGTTCTATAGATAATGTTACAGGCAGAGAAATTGTCAAAGTGCTTGCAAATGCACTTTGGGTTCCGTGGGAATGAAAATGAAATTGAATATTAGATCAAGTATTGCATAGAGGAAAATGTCAATGACTTATAATTCTGTGGGAAGGAATTTAGGTTGGGAATTAAATATAGATTGGGTGTAGGAATTTGTGGGATATGTAACCTCTCCCCCCTTTACTTTAAAATTCTCCTGAATTTTGGGAGTTTCTTTACAATTTTCTTCTAAGTTTTTAATATATTTTTCTTTAATATTTTTAATTGATATAGTAAGTGTTTTATGTTTTTTAGAGATATTAATAACTACAAATATAAATAGAAAGATAAGTATTATGGTTGTAGAACCTATAACATAGTGTATGTTTTTATGTAATTTTAGCAATTTAATTGGTTTAAGATTAACAATGTTCTTAAGAATAATTCAAAATTTAGTTGTTTAGTAAAATTATACTTTTCATTTTCGTCATAGTAAAATCTTTCAATAAAATATGTATTTTTATTAGTTATTGTTTCGTTAAATATATAAATGGTACAGTTATTAATAGTAATTAAATAATTTCCTTCCAATTTGATTTGCCTATCATCGCATTTATTAACAATGTTTTCATTCTTAATGTTCTTACATATGATTGTACTATCATCTAATCGTTTTATTTCTGAAGTATAGTTTTCCTTAAGGGAACAATTTTTATTTGTTATGCAATTATTAACAATAATTAAATCTTTTTTATATTGAACATCATTATTTTCATAAAAGTACATTGTTTTGTTTACTTCAATGAAATAATATCCTTGTAGTTGGATTTCTAAATTTTGTTTATTTGGAATAGGAGTTATAAATTTTAAATCAACTTGTTCATAGTTGTTTGGGATTTTTATTGCTATTATTACAGTTTCGCTATTATATTTAAGAGCTCCAACTTTAACATTTTTAATTTTCAATAAATCAAGTCTTGTGTCTAAGATTTCAGTTGTTGTTAATAAACTAGGATGTATTAGTCCATGTTTTATCAACGCTATATTATCTATTATCTGATTTAGTTTTTCTTCTAACATATTAAGTTTTATAATTTGATCTAATTTAATTTGTTTCAATATAAACTTTTTTTCATTTTCTTTTAGTTCGGAAAAGGACTTAGTTAATTCTATCCTATCAGTTTCTATGATATTTTTGAAATGTCTTATGCTTTCGTTAAAACTTTGATTTATTTCTATTTGTTTATTTACTGTATCAACTGCGTTTTCAGTGTTTGTTTCTAATATGCTAATGTGATCTAGTATATCCTTTCTATCATCGTCATCCATTATACCAAAGAGGAAGTTGGTTGCCTTTCCTACAATGTTCACTAATCCTCTTTTCTTTCTAATATTTGACTTTGGTTCTATGGCTTTCACCTTGGCTTTGATTGTATCTAATTGTTTTCTAATTATTGGATCGTTATATAATTTTAAACTTTGGATGTTTGCCTCAATTGCACCAATTGTGAGTTTCAAGTCCTGAATGTTTATTATGTGGAGTATTATCTTCGCGTCCTGAATAATTTCTATTTCACCCATGTTAATAACGGAATATCCGTTTTCTGCCGTTATTTTATCAACCGTTAGTGTGGGTGTTATTGGTGTTACTTGTGTTAGTAGTAGAAATGCTAAGATTATCATCTGCAAATAAACGAGGTCGTTTGATATTAATTGGGTGTTCCCTTTCTAATTTTTTTATTCTATATCTAGGTTCGTTTTTATAATAGTTTCTTTTGTAATTTTTTACTGCTATTACCTGTCTATTTTCACTATAATCTTCCACATTTTTGTTAAGTTTTTCTATTCTCCTTTCTTTTTCTATTTTAATTTGATTTCTTAGAGTAGCTATGTGAGCGAACATCGCTTCCTCTGGAGACATTCTAATGGTTGAATGGTATCTATTATTATAGTTGTTAATGGCCTTATGAACTTTTTGGATTATTGTAAGGTCTAAATCTCTCATTGTTACTAATTTTTCCTGCAGTGTTGAATGAAATATTTCAACATCACTATTACCAGTATGTGTGTTAGGTTTTGTTAGGTGAAGGTTCACTTCATTTGCGTTAAAAAATTCTTTTAAATTTTCGGACTTAAATTCATTATCAGCAATTATTTTATAAGGTTTTCCGAATTTAGAAAAATGTTCCTCGAGAGTTTCTATCTTTTTTACCCAATTTCGATTTGGCAAATAGTATGCATATGCTTTCTTTGTTAATTTATCTACTAAGGTTAGAAATGGGTGTTTTATGAAATAATAGATATCTAAGTGTAAAATCTCATTTGGCCTATTCGGGGTTTCACTCAGTTCGAATTTTTTTTTAATGGGTTTTCTATCATATTTTGTTTGTAGACATGTTTTACAATTATTAATAATTTTGGTTATCTCCTTTACTAATTTAGGGTAATATATTTTACTTTTTAAGCTATGATACGTTTCAACAATTCCACTATGGAGACTTTCTTTAGTATGGTACAATGATATTTGTTTCTGTACTTCTTCTAAGTTACTTACTTCTTGTGCTCTCAATGTTGCTTTAATAAATTTAATCTGATTATTATGACCGAACAACTGTATTAACAATTGTTGTATTTTATTGTATTCGTGATATGATAATTCTGTATATATTCCTGTAATACCTGGCTTAATAAATCTTCGTAACACATCTATCCAATATTCTTCTCCTTTTGTCATATCAATATAAATAATTCTTCTTCCATGTAAAATTTCTATTTCTTTATTTGCATTATTTGCTAAAATTAATTGCGTTTTATATATATTTACTATTGATTCTTTAATAGGAATGTGATTAAGCTGTTCTTCTTCTACTGAATGTATTGTTGCATTATCTGATACATTATTAACTGATTGTTCTAAGTCTACCTCGTCATTTTTATTATTCTTTTCTGGAATCCTACATAGAAAATCTGCGATATTATTTAATTTACCCTTTAGATATTCAATATCATATTGATACTCCTGTAATTTCAATAACCACCTTTGGGTTCTCTGACTAAATTCTTTTCCCGTATATTTTTTATTTAAATATGTAATTGGTAAATGATCAGTGACGATTTTAAATCGTTTGCCCCATAAATAAGGTCTATAATATGTAACTGCCCAAACAATTGCTAGGAACTCTTTATCTGTTGCAGAATACTTTTTTTCATGATCGTTTAATGTTCTTGACCCGTAACATACAGGTTGACCTTCCTGCATAAGTACTGCACCTATCGCATAATTGCTTGCGTCAGTGAAAAGTGTAAATGGTTTTTCAAAGTTGGGAAATTTAAGTATAGGGTGTTTGATAATATTTGATTTCAGTGTTTCGAACGCTTGAATGTATTCAGGATCATTAAGGTTTATTTTCGTTCCCTTCTTCAAGTATTTCACCATGGGATAAGCGATCTTTAAATAATCTTTTACAAATTTCCTATAGTACCCTGTGGTACCCAAAAATGATTTAATTTGTTTTTCTGTTTTGGGTAATTGGTATTCTTGAATGCATTTTATTTTATTTGGGTTAGGTTTCATTCCTTCCCCTGTTAATATGTGTCCTAAGAATTCTGTATTCCTTTTCATGAATGAACATTTATCGAATTGAATTTTTAAATTATGTTCAGAAAGTTTTTTGAAAATAAGGAATAATGATTGAATGTGTTCTTTAAGACTCGTTGAGAAAATTAGGATATCGTCTAAATAGACGACACAAATTTTGTTAATATAGTCTCTTAATATCTCGTTCATTAATCTTTGGAACGTCGCCGGTGCATTTTTCAACCCAAATGGCATTCTAAGATATTCATAGAGGCCGTTAGGTGTCACAAAAGCTGTTTTTGGAATATCTGCGGGATGAACTTTAATTTGATGGTAACCTTTTGCAAGGTCAATTGATGAAAAGTATTGAGCTCTACCTAATTTATCAAGTATGCTATCGATATTTGGGAGTGGATATTTATCATCGACAGTTATTTCATTAAGCTTTCTATAATCGACACATAGGCGAAATTTTTGTTGTCCTGAGTTATCTAATTTCTTTGCCACTACCACAATAGGAGATGCGTACCTGCTGTTTGATTTTCTTATTATTCCCTGACTTTCCATTTCTTCAATTTGTCGTTTGACCTCTTCTTCATGTTGTGGGGGTAGCCTATAGAGTTTTGCATATATTGACTGATCTACGGTAGTTTTTATTTCATGATCGTATCTGTATTAGTCAGTTGATCACCTTCATGATAAACTAAATTTTTAAATTTGGTTAATAACACTTCTATTTCTTTTCTTTCTTCATCGTTAAGATGATTTAAATCTATTTCCTGCTCTCCAGGAGATAGTTCAAAACAATCCATAGTTGTTTTGTATTCCTCAGAGTATAGCGGGATTTTCGTTTCGTTATTTAAAATAAGCATTTTATTGTTAAAATCGAGAGTTTTAACGATTTTGCCTAGAAGATCCATACCAATTAAAATATCGTATGGTTTTTCACCTAAATCTCTCTTGTACCATCTTGTCCTACCTTTGGGATCATAGTTAAATTCTTTTGGAATGGAAGTTATTATTCTTTCAACGATTTCATTTGTAATATTATTAATTGTTTGTAATCTCATACTAACTCTCTCATATACTTGAAATTTACTACAATCAATTGAATTCGAATTTATTATACTCATTGTGGAACCTGTATCTAATAATCCTTTGTATTTTTCTCCGTCGATTGTAAGATCTATAAAAATTTTGTTTCCGAGGCCTAGACTAGAAAAAAATCGGTCTCTATATTATGAATTTCCTCTTCCCTACTTTGAACTTGGTTAATTGACATTGGTGCTGGGTATTGCACTGCATTTCTGATTTGACCTGAGGGGTTGAAGGTGTTTTGCTGATTGCTTTGACGATATTGTCTTGATGGATTAATATTATTGTTGTATTGTGGAATGTGATTTTGATTATAATTAATATTATTTTGTCTAGGGACATTATTTTGTCCAGGTGAGTTAAAGTTTTTATCTCGCCCTGATGTGTATCTAACTTGTCCCGAAGGATTGAAATTATTATTGTTCTGTCTACTAAATTGAGGGTTACTAGAATAATTATTAACTCTATTAGATCTTAAGTCTATATTTCCCTCATCATATCCTATAAAAGTGTATAGAATTTCTTTTATTTTATGTAGGTCATAAATATCCTTTATATCCCTGGATAAATTCCCTATAGCTAACTGTTTTACTCTGTTGCATATTAATATATAAAAATTATTTTTAACTTCTCTTGTGTTACTTTCATATGTTGAATAGGTGTTAATATCACTTATTATCTGTTCTATTTTATTATTTAAATCTAATATTGAGCTTACCCTTAGGTATAATATTTTGTTTGCAATATCTTTATAATTAATATTAGGTCTAAAATGCTGCTTCAACAGGTTTCTGGCTTCTATCCATGTTGTTGGTTGATTGTGGAGTAAAAGTTCCTTCGCTCTTCCAATTATTTTCGTGTTGTAAATCGCAAGCCATAGTTCATTCCTGTCTGCTTCACGTACTGCTCTGATGTGATTTTCTACATTAATGAATTGGGTTAATGTTTCACTTTTTCCTTCAAACTCGCGGATGTATGCTATTTCTTTCAAAATTCTCACTGTAGCACTCTGTTCCCGTGGTCTGGCTAGGGCTTCGATAGCCTGAACTAATCGATTTATATTTTCTTGTTCCATGTCGGATTCTGGGATATTAGGCCAGTACTTAAGAGTTCTGTCTTTCTTTTTAATTTTGACTGATTTGAGTTGATCGATGTGTATTAAGAGAAGAAAAAAAATTCACTTTGCACACACTGATTTTTCTTTTATCAATACGTTATTCGCGTTATCTAATTTAACAATATTCGTTTGTTTTAAAACACGTAAACGTTCGTTCTCATATGGATTCCTACCGTTTATAGGAATCCTACCGACTGCGCCAATTATAATTTTAAACACGCCGTTTGATTTAAAAAAAAAAATATTATATTTATTCTTCACGAGCGTGCCCGGTTGCGATGTCTTTACAACTGAACTCTCTTTTTAATAGCCAATATAAAAATTATATTAACTTACGTACAAACGTTTGTTCTATAGATAATGTTACAGGCAGAGGAATTGTCAAAGTGCTTGCAAATGCACTTTGGGTTCCGTGGGAATGAAAATGAAATTGAATATTAGATCAAGTATTGCATAGAGGAAAATGTCAATGACTTATAATTCTGTGGGAAGGAATTTAGGTTGGGAATTAAATATAGATTGGGTGTAGGAATTTGTGGGATATGTAACCTGTATTATGCTCTAGGCAGTGCGGTCTAAAAATACAATTTGGAGTAAAGTCGCTGCGCGACGACTCCGATGGCGCCATTACTATTGGATTAGGTTGGCGCGGGGCCCCAGGGTGCCAGGTTGCTTGGATGCTAGCGTACGAGTACGAATTGAAAGAGAGAAATAAAATTATAAAAAATCATTTATGGAGGTAGTTATGGTACGTAAACCATAAACATTGAAAAAAACTGCTCTTTTTTTAATTGTTATAAATGAAATATATAACTATAAATTTTCCTAAAATATAATTCATTTAATCAAGGAGTATTGGTCAATACAGTGCATCTGTTATTAAAAAAATATGTTCTGATGTGAAAGATTAAGAGAAGGAGAATCCTTTTGTGATTGTGAAGATGGATGGCTGGAAATTAAATTCACAGATGTGGTTTTGTTTAGGAAGTAGATGACATTATTTGCACAACCTGAAAATGGAACAGAATGTACTATATTTCATATAAGGAATGGAGAGCCGATATTTTCTCTTCTGAGTTTAAAAATGCAGTTTCAATCAATGCCACATGTACAACTAAGAATTCTAGGTAAAATTATCAATTTAGGAATAAGATACGAAAATTACTGAAATAATATTGTTTTTGAGTATAGGAATAGAGATAACATTGGTTGGAAGTGTTTCTCCGAGCTCAAACTTTATGAAAAAGAAAAAAAGTAATTACCCAGCACTATGTCCTTTTGGCGAAACCGAATTACTTAACACCCCTGAGAAGTATACAAAGAAGGATAAACGAGAACTACACAGTTTCAAAACAAAGGATCAAACATTTCATTTGCATATTTCTTAAATTAAAAAAAAGTATAAATATGACAAAAAAGTCTTTCAGTCATTAGTCCATATATATCTATTAAGCCATTAGCATCGCTATCTAAAAACAATATAAATTTTAAAATATTTTGTTTGACAATATAAGCTTTTGTAGCAGTTATACATACCATCGCTAATTATTGGTCAACCGTTACCTTTGGATATAAATCTGCAGCAACCAGACAGTATCAATAATCTCTCATTTTCATTGAGTTTGCCCAACAATGATACTGATTGTAAAACCCTAATAAACCCCGATACATCATCATTTCAAAATAATATCAATTCAAAACCATCAACAACAATAACAACCCCATTATCAACAACAGATAAAAACTTATACAAAAAAACAGCAATCGAAGGTTTTAGGCAAGATTTAATTAAAAAAAGAAGCAGAAATATCTGGAATTATACAAAGTAAAGTAATTTTTTATAGACATTTCAAGCTTGAGTTCGATGAGGATAAGGCATTAAAAATTCGATGTTCGTATGATAGCAATTATAATTTCGCACACTGAGTATTAAATGTTATATTCATGAATATGAAACAGAGAGAATGTTAAGTAATGTAGAAGTTGAGCCTTGAATACAAATCTGATGTCGGATTGCTAGATTTTAAGTCAATGAAACAAACATACGAGCTGAGTATTTCTTTAAAAAAAATTAAATGATGTACCTACATATGTTTATAATAATAAAGTTTTTTTTATTTTCAATACCTATAGTTGTTTTTAATTTTTTTTTAGAGTGAATCAAGTGATGAAATTTCTCAATGAGGTAAGAATCGGGAAACTTCGTCTTTTGTAGTTCAAGCTCAGAGAATCCCCCTTTGATAGGCTGGCCCTGATAGTCCTCTAACAGATATGTTACAGGATATGTTTGTTGGACTTTCTTTATTTTAAAGATTTCCGCTGTCCAATTTGATGTATAACCTTTTTCGAATACATGTTTTTATTTACTTATTCTCACAAAATCTCCCACACTGAATTTCGGAGCAATATGAAGTTTAATCTGATTGTATACTGTTAACAGTAATGTTTCTTCGTTTGTCGCACTCACTTCAGATGGCTTCATTTTTATTGTACGATGCGTTGAATTATTGTATGAGTTAATTAATGTTCAAATCATATCAATCCAATAAAATGATCCATTAACGTTAAATTCTATCCACATACTCGATTTTAAAGTACGATCAAATCGTTCGATTACTGATGCTTTTAGTATACGAAATGTGGAGTAATGATTGATTTCATATGTTTTCATAAGATTTTGGAAATGTGTATTAAAAAATTCTTTCCCATCATCCGTCTGTAAATTCTTGGGCGTTCGACTTTCATTTAATATACTCGTATTTTGCATTGCTACAGTGACACCTAAACCTGTTTTACTTTTAACAGGTATTGCTCAAGCAAACTTAGAAAATCAATCAATTACCGTAAGAAGATAACGGTATTTTTCATTCTCTGATGAATACATACACATTTCGACTAGATCTGCTTGCCAAAAATCATCTAGCCCCTTAATGATGACTCGTCTTTTTTTGAAATTTCAGGTTTATGCAGTTCGGCAGCAATATCTCTTTTACTCCTTTCACTGTAAATTAAAATAAGACAAAATATGTAGTTCTTCGACAATGTTTCCTTGACTTTTTTTTTACTGAATCACAAAAAACACGGTGTTTACTCTGTTTATGTAAGTTTATTTAAAATATTTGATATAATTATTACATGGTTTACTCATACTACTTAACCTATTATACATGGACATCAATTTTGTAATTCTTAACATTCTATTTTTAAGCATGTAACATCCACACGTGTCTGGCCCATTCTGACATAAGTTTGACGACCAGGGGCAGTTATTAAAATGGCAGCCATGTTTTGAAGTTGTGGTAACCCCAATGATGAATTAATTTTTGAAAGTTAAACAAGAAGCGTCAGGTTGGTCTTAAATGTACATCTTCTCAAGAAAAACAGAAATATATTAATGATTTCCTTAAAAGAGAAAATATAGAGCTCGAACATTCAAAACTTAGTAATAATCCTGGAAAAAGATCTCTCGCAAAGTTGATTTTGAATTCATTCTGGGGTAAATTCGGTCAGCGCGAAAATCAACAGAAAACATGTGTTTTGAACAACGCTTCTGATTTGTTTTATCTGCTTACGCACCCTTCCGTAGAAGTGTTGCATATTCTACTGGTAAATGACAAGAATATCGTAGTTAATTATGAAATGAAGGAAGAGGCAGCTGACAATTTATTTACCGCCAATGTTTGTATTGCCGCCTACACCATTACTCAAGCTCTTCTCAAATTGTATACATATTTAGAGAAATTAAAGGAACGAGTTTTGTACTATGATACGGATTCAGTTATTTACATTTCTCGTCGAGGGGAATTTGAACCACCTACTGGAGAATTCATAGGTGATATGACTGACGAATTACAAAACTATGGCCCGGGGAGTTATATAACCGAATTTGTAAGAGGTGGCCCAAAAAATTACTCCTACAAAGTGAGTAGCACAAATGATAAGACTGAACACATTGTTTGCAAGGTGAAAGGGATCTTTCTTACAGCCTCTCAAAAAATTAATTTTGAGTCGAACAAAGAAGCAGTATTAAATTATTCCGATGCCGAAATAATAAAAATAAAATCTAATAATATACGCAGAACTCGAGAGCATCAGGTGATAACTATAACGGAAGTAAAAAGTTATAAGCCATGGGCTAAAAATCGTCGCTTTCTCGATGACCACAGCTCTCTACCATATGGATTTAAAAGGCAGTTTAATCCTTCAAGCAATTCTTCTTCTTTTTCGTTATAAATAATAATAAACAATTTTCAAAGATTCAAAATAAACTTTTTGTTTTATTTAATTGACAATACTATTAAGATTAGTTACACTTCTTTAAGATATTAGCGTTTTGCAGTGCACAACATTTTCCATGGTGCATACATTTCATCAGATAGGGGTAAGTTCTTTTAAGCACTTTTAAACTGGGGCAGCTATATTTATCTTCAAGATTTATGACTTCCACTTTGTCACTGCTAAGTAATTCTTTTAACCATTGTGCTTTTCGATGCCTTGAACGTAAACAACTCCGTTTCGTATAGTTTCTCGAAGATATATCTTCACCTGAAGAAAATCTGTAACTCCTCCGTCCCAAGTTTAGCCGTGATGATGCTGATATAGCCAATGATTTTGTCTCCTAAGTGATGTTGGTAGTAGATCAGAATTGAATGGTGGCTTAAAAAGGAAATGTTGATGATGGCCATCGTAAAGAACAGCGATTTCCTTCACAATAAACTCATTGTTAAACCCTCTAAGTCCTTGAAAATCGAATATATAATTCATAGTCGATGCGCTTATTTTAAAATCACTTTTACAACTGATGAGTTTGCGTCATTTTAATAGCTTAAACAAGTCAACATTTGTTCGCATGCACATATGTATAATTAAATGAGTTTTCTAACTTGTCCAGTCATAGAGCTATACTCAATTATGCGATCATGTAAAATCAAGCAATACAGTGATGTATAACTTGGAATATTGGTTAACGTTTTGAGCTCGATTTTCACATCCACTGGTCCTGATTTAACTGATTCATTTTGATGGGAGCAGTCGGTTACTATAATTGGAGCAATATCCTTAAATTCTTGCCGAGATATAATAGGTTGCGATTGCCTTTTATAATAGGATTGTTGAAATTTGCCGTACTTATTAAAAAGAATAGCATATCGTTCACGATTAAATTTGATATTTAAATCTTCATGAGTATGTGACTCGCAATTCAAATGCACTTTGACGCTAGTTAAATTGCAATTATCAAATTTGCTAGCATCCTTATGTCTCTGATTTTTTCGATTCGTCGTTTGTAGGGCGAGTATAATACATCTAGGTTTTTCCAGCTGACTTGAAGTTTTTAGTGTCCATATATGATCAGTCGTAGTTGATAGTGTAGGGTATTCGTACATTTCCCAGTTCCGAAAATGAATTGGAACTCTTATTGTTTTTGAATAGTGAAAGCTTTTCTCTATCATCTAAAGTAATGCGTGGAACTCTCCATTGTAATTTAAAAATATTAATTTTTAAATCTTCTGTCGTCGAAAAAAAATCATTCTCATCAGATCGAGTACGAATGAGAATCAATTTATGTTTTTGATGAGCTTTTGATAATCTTCAGCAAACCCTAGTAAATTGTTTAATGTTATAAAAAGTTAAACATTACTGATGAAGGTAAAATATTCTCCTTTCCAGTCCATGATGCATTATGCAAACTTTTACTTTCGTTCTCGTTTAAGGATATATAGTTTTTTAAAGTTGTTGTTATGCCGACATTTTTATTTTGTTCGATATTCAATCCATTAAGTTCATAACGAATTTCTTCAAAGGGAATGCCATAGCGTTGTTGCATAATTTAGCTGTAGAAGAAGTCGTCTCGTCCGATTTCGTAAGGACTCCTATATAAATAAAACTTTCGCTGGGAAAAATGCACAAATCCCGTTGTTGTATGGGGATGCGTATTTCATCATTTGCATTGTAAGACTGTAACTATGGAATTCGAATTTTGATATGCTTTTATCATAGCTTGGCCCAGATGCAAAATTTAAAATTTCATTCATGATTTTTTTGTTTATTTTAGAACAAATCCTAAAGATTGTAGATAGGTTTTATTTTGTGGAAGAAGCTTTGGTCTTGACAGCTTTACAGTTTTATTATAACTTATTGAAGTGCTGTATTTGTGATTGATTATATTAGTATAGATTAATATTATGAAATGGAATTAAATGTAATCGAACGTTTATTTCTTCTCCTCTTAAATTTGACAAGTTTCCGTCCTGGTCTACTAACTTTAATGTAATTGAAGTGATTTGTTTGACATTCACTGGCAAATAGATTACGTTTCTGGGGCCTTCTATCATTTTATATCCTGATCCCGCCTCTGGTGAAAATTCATGTATTGTGTGCACAGCTCTATTATTTAAATACGAACCAGTTGTAATATTGCATTCAATTCGAATTACATTGACTTTGTTTATATCAACAGGTAAATCAGATAAGTTTGTGACACCAGCTTTAAGAGTGCGTTTACTGAAACCCAATAATTTTCCAATCGTACGATTCCTATTGAAATATATTTTCTCGCTGGTGAAAATTTCAATCTCCAGTGTATTATTATTGGCTTCTATTCTTAGAGATATGGTGGAATTGAGTTTTAATAATTCCTTAGCAATATATAATGCAATATTATCAATTTCATATGACCCTACTGGAATTTCAATTTTATGTTCTCCAATATGAAACAAATTGTTTTGCTTATCAACATTGGGTATTGAATTATATGTTTGGAAAACAACTAATCCACAAACGTAATCTTGATCCAGGTTCAAGGGAGGAAAATATTCTGTTTTTAGATTAAAACTATTTCCACTTAGTGTAAGTGTCAACGCCATGGCGATAAAAAAGACAATACAATTTTGTCCATAAATCTCTCTATTTAGTTAGCATCCAGCAACCTGGAATCTGGCACCTGGCACCCCGGGGGCCAAGGCAACCTAATCCATTAGCAATGGCGTCATCGGCGACGTTGACTTTACTCCAAATTTTATTTTTAGACCTCATTGCCTAGAGCATAATACACAACCCCTCAATCATATTTTTTTTAATTTATAATTTTATTTTTTTCCGACACTCAATATATTTGTCATTAATTGAATAGTTAACAAATTATTACTACAGATTTTTCAACTTGCAGATAGCCTAGTGGCTAGAGCATACAACTATCACAGTCGATCTCGTACTGTGGAGGTGTTAACACGTTTTCGGCTTCCCAGTTGTTCAAAATTAAATTTCATGTGTGAGCTTAAGTTTTACATTAAGTCAGCATTCCATAAGTGGTGCAGTAGCACAGTGTTAGAGTGGCCGACCTAGAATCCGAGGGTCGCCAGTTCGATTCCCAGCCGAGCATCAAAACTTTAGCTGCTTTTTGTCACAACCGTGAAGTGGAAAACTTTATTGGTTGGGAAAACGAGCAAAGGAGGAGGAGCTTAAGCACCGGGGCATCGAAAGGTGTCCCAGGGCCAATGAGTCCAGCGATGGCATCAGCTGAGGGAACATCGAAAAATGTTCCAATTACAAGCAGTGATCCTGCAGCAACAACATCAACAGCAATAACAACAACGGCAACATCATCCGATGCTAATCCAAAGCGCAGAAAGAGGATCAAGTGCGCACCAAATTTGGTAAAGAGGAGATCCACGGCCACCTCAGCAAAGCTGCCAGCTGGGGTGCATACGTCCGATATAAACGAGACGTCAGAGGCAGCAAGACAAACCCAGCTAGGCACTTCACCCGAAGAGGGTATTGAATATATGTCTGAGGAAGGAGAAGGGCACTTCACGACAGGCGATAGTACTGCCTTCGTGAACCTCTCCACATCAGAGGCGTCATCTGAGGAGGACGAGGAACAAAGAATTGTCGCTCGAATTGAAACAATGGAGGCAGAAATCCAAAGATTGAAAAGCCAACTTAAGGCCAAGCTAGAAGCGCGCAGAGCCAAACAACTGAAAGAAATCGAGGAACAAAAACAACAACAGCAAAACGAACAATTACAAAAACAACAACGGCAAAAACAACAGCCACAGCAGCAGCCAAAACAACAACGGCAAAAATAACAGCAACAACAGCAGGCACAAGCCCAGAAACAACCGCAAGAAAAACAGCAGCAGCAGATTCAAAAGCAGCAGAATCAACAGCAGCAGAAAAGTCAGTCTCAGCAGCAGCAGCCACAGCCGCCGATTATGAAAAAAGAAAAGGTGCCACCCATTAATACTTATAAAATGGAATTACAGGATACCATAAATCTATGTAAGTTGACCATAGGTCAAAATTTTACTATTAAAATATTAAATAACGATAGGCATGCTATCCAGTGCTTCACACTGGAACAGCACAAAAAAATTAAAGAGTTGCTAAAAGAAACTACTACCGAATTCTTTAGTTTCACCCCTAAAACAGAAAAATGTCAAACGGTCCTTTTGAAGGGCATAGATTCCTACACGGAACAACAGGTGCTCTTAAATGAACTCCGCCAAAAAGCGAATGACGATCACGACTTTATCGGGGTCAAGCCGTTCGCTACAGTTAGAGCTAGGCGGGAGAAGCGAGTCTTCCCTTCTTCCTTGTTCAACTCTCACCCAGCAGCAAACTGGATAGTTTGAGGAGTATATCCGTCCTCAACTACCAGGTTGTAAAAAGGCGCGGCGACATGCTTCAATGCATGCGCTGCCAAAGGTTCGGCCACGCCGCAGCAAAGTGAGAAATGCAGTCACGCTGCGTTAAGTGTGGAGAGAACCACAATGCAGATGAATGCAAGTTAGGAAAGGAACGGGTCGAAGATAGGACCCAGCTTAAATGTGTACTCTGCCGAGGCGCCGGACACCCCGCTAATTATCGGGGATGTCCGACGTTTCAGCTTATAAAAAACAATAAAGCAGCAAAGCAAACAGTGGTAGAAAAGCGTCCAACAGTGCGCCCTCCTACAACAACGCCCGGCGACCCCCAAATTTCTTACGCCCAGATGGCGTCAGGAAGGGGAAGCATGGTACAGCCGACACCAAAGGTCGCCCAACAGGCCCCCGTGCCTAAGGCGCCGGCGGCACAGGCGGATATTATGGTTGAACGGCCTCCAAAACCAGATCAGGGAGCAGGCGACTAGGGTGGATTATCTCTACTCTGTTTTGCCGAGCTTAACGCAACTTAGAGGTTAAGGGCGCGCTGCCGGAGAGGCCCTTTAAGATCCTAGCTGTGAATGTAAATTCACTGATTTTGACCGAACGTAGAGCGAATTTATTCCAATTGCTTAAAGACATAAGTCCAGATGTGCTTATGGCTAGCGAAACTAAGCTTAACCAGATACATAAATTGACTAACAACAATTACAATATCGTAAGGAGAGACCGACCCAACTCCACTCAAAGAGGGGGCGTCGCAATCTTTATACGTAAAGGCATTAGTCATAAGGTAATAACGGGTGATTTTTTTGGTACTTGGTTTTTGACGTTTATATTTTTGACAGATCACACATGACAAATTCCACGAACATTTGACATTTCGATTCAGTATTGTTTGCCATTTCATCATGAATAGACTTACGCCTGAACAACGTTTGCAAATTATTGAAATTTATTATCAAAATTCGTGCTCTGTGAAAAATGTGTTTTGCAACTGCACGCGAAACCATGCATCAATTGAGAGGCGAATTTGGTGAGCAGTCGATCTCACGTTTTGGCGCAGTCAATTGGCCACCAAGATCATGTGATTTGACCCCGTTAGACTATTTTGTGTGGGGCTATGTTAAGTCTATTGTCTATGGGGACAAGCCAAACACGATTGCTGCCTTGGAAGCCAACACTGAACGCGTCATTGATGAGATTCCGGCTGAAATGTGTGAAAAAGTTTGCCAAAATTGGACCTTCAGAATGGACCACCTGAAGCGTAGCCGCGGGCAACATTTCAGTGAAATTATTTTTAAAAAGTAAATGGCAGAAATTGATTTATCGATCCAAATACAAATTTCATTCACTTTTTACAAGTTTCTGTGTTTTTTTGAATGTTCAAAAACCAAGCTCTTAAAAAATCACCGTTTATATAATAGTGATGTGTGTAAATTTCGGACGTTAGAGGCATGCATCATATGCATTCATCTCCAACAGGGGAAGCGAATGTATGTGATCGCTGCCTATACACCGGAAACACCTCAGCCCACACAGCTTATAACAGAGCTTGAAAAGCTTTTTGAATGCTTAAGATTGATCTCGGAAGAAAACTACTACAAATTGGCTGGTGATTTGAATGCCAAACATATAGATTGGGGAAATCAAATACAAAATCCTCGTGGTAACCATCTGTATAATTGGATGGGTCGATACAACCTGGAGTATCGCATTGAACTTCTCGCTACAGACAGGCCATCGTTTCCAAGAAGCGGTGCCTTCCGGATCTATTGTTGAAAGACGCAAGACTAACAATTACTGATACTGTGGGCCATCGGCCTAAAAATTGTTTAAGAACGATCGAGTACGACAGTGACCACTGCGGACTCGCCACCGTTATACAACTTCCGAACTCGCTTATGGAGTTGGAGGAGTATGTACCGGTGCATACTTACAATTACAGTAAGGTGCGCTGGCCACGCTTCTCGAACGTCTTATTGAGCGAATTATGGTCAAATGGAATATCCCCACCAAATGACAGGAACATGAGAAATACTGAAATTGACAGATACTTAGAACAAATGGACGAAAAAATTCAACGAACAATGAACAGGACAATACCGAAATACAAAGAACGTAACGCAACTGACATATAACGCGACAATTGATGCACTACACAGACAAAAAAGTGGCTTACTGACAAGACTAAAACGCTTGTACATACGGTTTACTGACACACGAGATCTGGAGATAAGGACAATGAAGTCGTCCATCAAAAACATCAACCAATTGATCAAAGAAAATTATAGGTTGTCCATTAATTTGTTTTGGGAAAACAAAATTCGGGCCGTGAAAGCTACCGACCCGAGTATGTTCCCACAAATTCATAAGATATTCAGAAGAAACGATCAAAACGACCTTCCGTGTCTTAAGCTCCAGAGGACGACACAAAACAGAGACGTACTTCTGACAGCAGACCCAGATGACGCCATCTTGGACGATGACCTCTTCATAACCGAAGATCCGCAGGAGAAGGTGGAATCGGTGGGGGCTGCTTTTCAGCAAGTGAACAAGGTGAATGCTAGCATTCGCCCGAACCATGCCCTGGAGAGCAGAGCTCTGGTTCACCACTTTTACCTCCGGAACGATATAACGCAGTGGCGATCTGAGAACCTTGGTTTTACCGGGTTTAATGATGAACATTTGGCAAACGCCATAATCGCCGAGCGAAATGGGACCAGTTCCCTGTTAATTTCGAAGATTGAGCTCCAGCTCATCTTTGATTCACTAAAGAAAAAGAAATCAGCAGGAGTCGATGGTATATCCAACGTTGTACTACGACATTTGCCTCAAGAAGCAGTTGACATATATACCACACTGTTTAACAACGCGCTGAATAATGCATATTGTCCAGTGCGGTGGAAGACAGCAGTGGTGCATCCTCTCCCTAAAAAGGGAAGGGACAATTCCAATCCGGCGAATCTCAGGTCGATAAGTCTTCTTCCGAGTATCAGCAAAGTATTTGAAAAGGTTATTAATAGAGCTCTGTTCAAGTGGGCGGAGGACAACAAAATCATACCGGATAATCAATTCGGTTTTAAGACGGGACATGACACAATTCATGCCGCGTCTAAACTCGTTTCTGATGTCCAATGGAACAAATCTAAAAAGCACTGTACGGGTGCCTGTCTGGTTGATTTGGAGAAGGCCTTCGACACCGTATGGTTAGAGGGTCTCTATCTAAAGCTCGCCAGACTTGGTATAAGTAAACCGCTATTGTACATGCTTTATGACATGCTAAATGGTAGAAAGTTTGTTGTCAAGAGTGGCAATGTAACTTCTACCACAGTTTTTAATATTAACAATGGTCTTCAGCAGGGAGCGGTTAACTCGCCGATTCTCTTCAGCATTTACACCAGCGATCTGATAGATAGTCTAACTCAGGCAATTGCGTACGCCGACGATCTAATTGCGTACAGAACAGCTCCAACAGTTGAGGTCATCAAAATTCTTTTGCAGCGTGACTTCGACAAGATTCAGCGATATTGTGATGACTGGAAGTTGAAAATCAATTTCCAGAAATCAGAAACAATTCTGTTTAGGACTTCGTTGTCTAACGCCTCAAGGGATACGAGAAAGAACTGGCGCAAGCCATGGTGATCGTGGGACCACATGGACATCCACTGGCGAGTAAAAGTGTAGTAAAGTACCTTGGCATCTGGTTGGATCAGTACTTGTATTTCGACAGACATATAGGTGCTGCTCTGGCCAGGGCTAGGGGAGCCTTTGCCCTGACAAAACGATTGTTTTATAGCAGTCGTCTTGATAGCAGGGTGAAGGTGATTTGCTACATGGCCCTCATCAGGCCGATGATTGCCTATGGATGCCCGGTGTGGTTCAACGTTGCCCCATCTCAAATGGCAAAGATTCGGGTGTTTGAGAGGCTGTGTCTTCGACGTTGCCTTGGATTACACAGAACACCATAGTCGGAGTACAAACGATATTATTCCAACCAGGTTCTATACAACGGAGCCAACATAAACAGAATAGATAATTTTTTGTTTAAGCTGATTCGGGGGCACGTTGCAAGAGCGATGTCCTCAACTAACAACTTAATTTTTGGGGCGTATTACCCCAATAACGAATATTTTGAGAGTGCGCGGTTAAGTGGCTCCATCCCTCCCGAGGTATTCCTCTATTTAGACAGTCGAGGGCTGATACAGGATGGATGGGCGGTTCCGCTCATCTACCACGTCAGCCGGAAAACTGTGGATAGGCGACTCCTGTATGTTCGAGACGTCATCGCTCTCAAGGTGGAGAAGAGCGCCTTCGGTTCAGTAGGACTGTGTCCGATTGGGACCGGAGGGATAGGGCGAAACAGGAGAACCAGTTCTGGTGGCTCTCTGAACAGCATCGTGATATTGAAAGTCGATGAAGATATTATATCTTGGCCGACTTACATAGATTTAGGGTAATTAGGTATAGGGAACAGTCAGGGTGGCACCAAAAAAAAATTAAAAATATGTATGTATGCGGGGGCATGCGTGCATGTATCTGCGTGTCTGTACATGTATGTGCGTACGTATATGTATGTGCGTATGTACATGTATGGGTGGGTTGCATGTTGGTATATGTCTGCATGCATATAAAAAATAAACAAAAAAAATTAAAAAACGAAAAAAATGCTGCTGTGTCTGTTCTAGTTTATAAGTAGTTTTAAGTATTATTAGGTAGTTTAAGTAGTTTAAGTTATTTTTAGTTAGTATAAGTTAGTTTTATTTAGTTTTAATTATTTTTAATATATATTTAGGTTTAGTTTATAAGTAAAAAAAAGGAAAAAATAAAAAAAAATGATAAGATATCAAGTTTTTTGTAAAAAAGTTTCTTGAAATATAAAATAAATAAGAAAAAAAAGTAGATTTCATTAAAATAGTTTTTAGGTCGAAAGACATTAGTTGTAAGAGTTATTGTTTAATTTAGAGTGCCCGTAAAGGACCAGTAAATTAGTTGTAAGTTATTGATAATTAGGCTAGTTTTAAACATTTTTGTCTAGCTTTAAGATAGTTATAAGTTAATATGAAATAAAAATGAATTTAAAAAAAAAAAAAAGCATACAACTATCAATCCACATGTACCACAGTTCAAAGTCCAGAAAATTCAAGAAATATTTTTATTTCATAATTTAATTCAACATCATCAGTATTACTCATTCCTATTGATTATTATTATTATTATTATTATTATTATTATTATTATTATTATTATTGTTGTTTTAAATTTTTTTTTTTTAATTCATCAGTTATTTTTTTTTCCACACTCAAAATATTTTTCATTAATTCAATAGTTAACAAATTATTACTACACAATCTATAACTTACAGATAGCCCAATGGCTAGAGCAATATATTTGTCAAGTATTACGTCACACACACACACACACACGCACACACACACACACACATATACACCCACACACACACACACACACACACACATATATATATATATATATATATATATATATATATATATATATATATATATATATATATATATATATATATATGTATATATATATATATATATATGTGTGTGTGTGTGTGTGTGTGTGTGTGTGTGTGTGTATGTGTGTGTGTGTGTGTGTGTGTGTGTGTGTGTGTGTGTGTGTGTGCGTGTGTGTGTGTGTGTGACGTTATACTAATACGTAATACGCACACATACACACACACATATATACACACACACATACACACACACACACACACACACACACACACACACACACACACACACATATATATATATATATATATATATATATATATATATATATATATATATATATATATATATATATATATATATATATATATATATATATATATATATATATACATACACATGCACACATAATTTCGAAGATTGAGCTCCAGCTCATCTTTGATTCACTAAAAATCATAAAAATCAGCAGGAGTCGATGGTATATCCAACGTTGTACTACGACATTTGCCTCAAGAAGCAGTTGACATATATACCACACTGTTTAACAACGCGCTGAATAATGCATATTGTCCAGTGCGGTGGAAGACAGCAGTGGTGCATCCTCTCCCTAAAAAGGGAAGGGACAATTCCAATCCGGCGAATCTCAGGTCGATAAGTCTTCTTCCGAGTATCAGCAAAGTATTTGAAAAGGTTATTAATAGAGCTCTGTTCAAGTGGGCGGAGGACAACAAAATCATACCGGATAATCAATTCGGTTTTAAGACGGGACATGACACAATTCATGCCGCGTCTAAACTCGTTTCTGATGTCCAATGGAACAAATCTAAAAAGCACTGTACGGGTGCCTGTCTGGTTGATTTGGAGAAGGCCTTCAACACCGTATGGTTAGAGGGTCTCTATCTAAAGCTCGCCAGACTTGGTATAAGTAAACCGCTATTGTACATGCTTTATGACATGCTAAATGGTAGAAAGTTTGTTGTCAAGAGTGGCAATGTAACTTCTACCACAGTTTTTAATATTAACATATTATATATATATATATATATATATATATATATATATATATATATATACATACACATGCACACATACGCACACACACACATACACACACACCCACACACACACACACACACACATACACATATATATATATATATACACACACACACACACACATACACACACACACACACACATCTATATATTTATACACATACACACACACACACACACATACACACACATACACACACAAACAATCTTTGAACGGGCCTTTCGGTTACAATCTGTTTGGTGATCGGGGAACGAAGAATCGCGTTATGGGTCTTCACCATCTTGCAGGTTTCGCATTCACTCACAAATGCCTTGATGTCTCTTACCATCTTTGGCCAATAATATTTATCCTTATTCGAGCGTATGTCTTCGATAAGCCACTGTGACAACTCAGTTTCGTATTATGAGATAACTCAATGCATTTATGAGTGAGTGCGTCGGACAACCAAAGACGCCATAACGTATCCTCCTCGTTCACCTCACCTATCCTGAACCTAACTCTTTTGTATATAAATTTTCCCGATACAACTAGGTCAGGAAGTACAGACTGATTCGAATCGATGCTCTCTCTCAATTGGGAATATTGCTCCGAATCAAATTCCTTCGAATCAAGGTCGATTTTCAGTCACGGTTACTTTCGCAGCAATTTCTTCCATATTCATACGAGACATAGTTTCCGGCACTACGTTGAGGGATCCCTTTCGATGTTCGATGGAAAAATCAAAACCTTGGAGTTCTAAACTCCTCCGAGTAAGTCTTCCACTCAACTCCTTTATCGACATCAACCATTTTAGACTTGAATGGTCTGTTATCACCGTGAAAGGCAATCCATCAACGTAAGGCCGGAATTTTCGAATACTCAGAACGGCTGCTAAACATTCCTGCTCAGTAACCGTGTAGTTTTTTTTTACACTTGTTCAGCTTCTTCGACATGTATGCGATCGGCTTTTCGTGATTGTTCTCATCCAATTGAAAGAGAACACCACCCACTCCTTCCGAAGACGCATCACACTGGACTATGAAAGCTTTGGTGAAGTCGGGCTGTGACAACACCGGTGCTGAAGAAAGTGCAGCCCTTAATCTATTAAATCCCTCCAGAGCTTCAGGTGTTAGTTCGAACTTGGTTTTCTTTTTCAAGCAGTCGGTAAGTGGAGCAGCTAAACCCGAATAGTTTTTGATAAACCGACGGTACCATCCGGTTAAGCCTTAAAATCTCCTAACTTGTCATAGGGTCGTGGGGACGGGAAAATTAACCATTGCCTCAATTTTGTGGGGATTGGTCTTCAAAGTACCTTGGCCGACTATGTACCCGAGATACTTAATCTCCCGCATGCAGAACTTGCTTTTATCGAGGTTAATAGTTAGATTCGCCCTGCTCAGACAAGCAGCCACTTCGATAAGGATGCGCATATGTGACTTAAAATCAGCCGTACAAATTAAAAGGTCGTCTAGATACACGAACACGTTCTCACGTAGAGAGCTTGGCACCACTTGATCAACAACCCTACTCATTGTTTGGCCTGCATTGGTCAAACCGAATGGTATAACTTTGAATTGGTAGAGCGGTCTACCAGGTACTGCGAATGCGGTCTTTTCGCGCAACTTTTCTTCTAGTGGTATTTGCCAATACGCTTCTTTCAGATTAATCCCCGTTATGAAATGTGTGTCATTTATTCGGCTGACTAAGCCTTCTATATGAGGTGGCGGATACATCATTAACTGTGACAGCATTAACTTTTCGAAAGTCTAAGCACAGTCGAACTTTACCAGGTTTTCTAACTAGAACAACAGCGCAACTCCAAGGCGAATTACTAACCTCGATAACCCCAAGTCCTAACATGCGGTCCAATTCCGTATAAACTTCTTCCTGACGAACTGGAGACAATGGATAATGCCGGGATTTGATCGGAACCGCGCTTCCCGTATCTATCACATGACAACCAAAAGTTGTCTTACCCAGCCCTAGAACGACAAAGTTAGGAAACAGATTTTTAACCTTTTCAAGTTGGATGTTTTGTTCAGGTGTAAGTTTGATCAACTCAGCCTCATCCTTGAAGTTTACCTCAGCTTCACCTAACCCGACGTCGGCTCGAATCTCGCTCAATTGTGGCATGATATTAAAGTTTCGTCAAAAGTTTATTCCTAAATACAGTGTTTGAGTGAGGTTGGGAATCAGATAGAAAGAAAGGTGTTGCGTGATGCCATTGTACGTGTTCTGAATCTCGCTATGACCAATGATGTCATGCGACTTACCGTCCGCAGTGCGTACAACATTTTTATATGGATTCACTTCCACACCAAGTTTTTCTACCAAACTCCCACACTCACTCCCTAACACAGAGATGGATGCCCCACTATCCAATAAACCAAAAATTGCTTCATTGTTCAGGAAGACATTTGCATACATCCTACCATCTGCATTTGAGGAAATTATGGTTTCAACTATTTGTTTCTTGAACTCTTTTCGCTTTCGAAACCGACGTCGGCATTTTTGAACTCTAGCTGAATTATTACATGTCCTGAAAATACGCGAACGAACTTTGTAATAATTCAGCTTTCGTTCATGGAGTGATTTCAAAGAGTAGGTATCTACAGGATGAGACTGAGTGTCTGGCGAAGTGAGAGGAGTTGTTCTTTCCGGGATTTTATTTGGAGCAGTTTCTTCAGCGACTTCCTTCCAGGTATTGTGGTTACTTTGAACATCTAATTTGGTGTTTGATTGGGGTGGTTCTTTGAGGAACGAATCTCCCCCTTTTTCATTTCGTCCCTTGTCATGTTTCCCGAATGTTTCCCGCATTCAATTGTGTTCACCACTTTTGCACCACACAAAAAACAAAACAATTTTCTTTCCCGTGAAGGGCAAAATCGGTAGGCGTGTCCCTTTTGATCACAATTCCAACAGACGTAGTTAGCAACCGAAGTAGGTTTTCGAGCCGAAGAAATGGCCGCGACTTCATCCCCGTCCTGGTCGGAATCTTGTTCTTCTTCGACAGCAATCTCATGAACCGTTTTCTGAAAAGAAGTTCGCTTCGCCAAATATCTCTCCGCCCCTCTTGCCTTAATCCTAAGCTGCTCCAGATCCAGATTTTGCTAGCAAAATTTCACCAATCTTGTCACCTGCATTGTTCCGAATTACATGAGCCAATTTTTGTCCATCAAATGGTTCTTTCAAACGGTCGTTCAGACCAACGACTGACGTGTAAAAATCGTCAAAGGATTCTTTGATGCTCTTTAGCGAGGAAAGCAACCAGGAAGGGAGGGTATAGATGTCATATCTCGCACACCATAACAGCTAGGTGCAAAGTCTGGCATGATTAAATTTTTTTTGTAGTGTTCTCGGTCCAGAACCACCCCCAAGGCTGAGCTAAGGGTTCATTATTGCCACCAAAGACCACGGACAAAAAGGACATAACAAGATGGCCCACATACCCACTCAGTGATGCATACTCTCCCCAAAAAGAGAAAGAACAACTCCAATCCAGCGAATCTACGGTCAATAAGTCTCCTTCCGAATATGAGCAAGGTATTTGAAAAGATTATTAATAAGGCTCTGTTCAAGTGGGCGGAGGACAACAATATCATACCGAATAATCAGTTCGGCTTTAAGGCGGGACATGACACAATTCATGACGCGTCTAAACTGGTTTCTGATATCCAATGGAACAAAACTAAAAAGCAGTGTACGGCCTTCGACACCGTATTGTTAGATGGCCTCCATCTAAAGATTACCAGACTGGGTATAAGTAAATCTCTATTGTATATGCTTTATGACATGCTAAATGGTAGAAAGTTTATTGTCAAGAGTGGCAATGTAACTTCTACCGCAATTTTTAATATTAAAAATGGTCTTCTTCTATTCAGCATTTACACCAGCGATCTGATAGGTAGTCTAACTCATGCAATTACGTACGCCGACGATCTAATTGCATACAGAATAGCTCATACAGTTGAGGTCATCAAAAATCTCTTGCAGAGTGACTTCGACAAGATTCAGCGATATTGTTATGACTGGAAGTTGAAAATCAACTTCCAGAAATCAGAAACTATTTTGTTTAGGACTCCGTTGTCTAGCGCCTCAAGGGATACGAGAAACAACTGGCGCAAGCTGGTGATCGTAGGGCCACAGGGACATCCACTGGAGAGTAAAAGTGTAGTAAAGTACCTTAATAGTGTAGTTTATTTTGTATGTGACCTTTTTGTTTAACTGGCTAGAAACTATTTCGTGCGGGCTTTAGGTCAATAAAAGATGTTATTTTTATGTTACGACGTTTCGAACATGTGTATGTTCTTCATCAGGCTTTATTTCTACGGATCAAGCATAGAAACAGAAAATACATATAGTAGTACACCACATGATGTGGAATGTCAATTAACTTACAAAAGTAAACAAAGAAATTATTTTAATATTTTACAGCATATTTAGGTAGTTTACAATTAAAAGTGTATGAAAAACTATTTCATTAACAAGTATAAATCATTTCACAAAATTACTTTTTAAGCACACACACAACAAGGAACAGACAGTCGTCATCGACCACGAACAAAAAGTATTTAATTAAGTAAACTTGTTGTTTCTCTTAATAAGCTGGCTGTATGCACTGCTTAAATTTTCAAAATCAGAACGGCGATTCACAGTATTCTTTGTGTTAATAATGTGCAGCATCTCAAGTAAATATCTCTTAGCATGGTGTTTCTCTGTTTCCAAGATACTGACTCGCTTCAGGTCTGGCTCATGCTTCTCTTGCAGACAGTGAAGTGCAAGTGCTGTTTTCTGCTCCCCCCCGCTATTGATATCCGATATATGGCCAGAGAGACGCTTTTTGAATTTTTGCTTAGAAGTTCCGACATAAACAGAAGAGCATGCTTTCCCCTTTGCTCCTAGGCAGTTAATTTTGTACACCACGTTTGATCTCTCCATATCATCAACCTTTCCTTTTGTGTTTGTGAAGAGGTGGTTACGAATTAGATTTGCAGGTCTGAAGGCAATTTTTGTTTTTTCTTTGTTCCTTATGGGTGCTAATAGCATACGGTTAGAGAGGAAGGGGATGTATAAAGAACTTCTATATAGGATCGGCTGAACATTTTGCGTGGGAGTTTTTTCTTCCGAATAATTTTGATGTTTTTATTTCGGAAAATTCTATCGCTGGTATTAAACACACGATTAACAAAATTTTGGGCAGTGTTAATAAGAACTCCTTTTGGTTGTTTTGAATTATAATTGATGAGACGGCCGGAAGATGTCGGTTTTTTGTACCAATCGAACACAATGTGATTATTTTGTCTAATTACCTTTACATCAAGGTAGGGAAGCTCGCCCTGTTTTTCCACTTCTACCGTGAATGGTAACTTATTGTTGAATGAGTTTAAAGCTGTTAGTATATTATTTACTTCAGAAGACTTAATTATAGCAAACAAGTCATCCACATATTTGGGTAAATTTTTTGGTTTGTATATAAGCTTCCCTAAAACTTCATCTAACAATGTGTCCATGATTATATCAGCAAGAACTGGAGACACTGGACTACCCATTGGCACACCTTGTTTCTGCTGGTATGTAAAACCGTTAAATTGTACATAATTATTGTCAATGATACAGAAGCGAAGCATCTCCATGAACATTGACTTTTTAATTCTTGTGTGTTCTCTTATAAGATTCCACTTCTTCTCCACAGTTACCCTTACGGATAAGGGTAATGTGACTGTCGCCATTCACAAGGCCGACTACATCAGCAAAATGAAAGACCTAATGGCTGATAGAGGGGTATACAGGGTTCTACGAAGCGATCCAACGTCAACATTACAAACGAAGAACAACGATTTTGTCAAACAGCTGTTCCAGAGTGACATCATATCAGAGTTTGAAAGAAACCTCATGACAACCTATATTGCGAATAGCCCCAGAATTTATGGTCTACCTAAAATTCACAAGGAAGGTATGCCTTTGAGACCAATTTGTGCATCCAGTAGTGTTCCCTGTTATGAATTATCTAAACTCATGGTAAAACTGCTTCAAAAAATCACCGAAAACTCTTTGTATAATGTGAAGAATGCTAACGATTTCATACAGATAGTGTCTCCGCTAAGTGTAGATGTGGATGATATCCTGGTTTCGTTTGATGTCGTTTCATTGTTCACAAGTATACCTATACACTTGGTCTTGACAACTGTGGAGAAGAAGTGGAATCTTATAAAAGAACACACAAGAATTAAAAAGTCAATGTTCATGGAGATGCTTCGCTTCTGTATCATTGACAATAATTATGTACAATTTAACGGTATTACATACCAGCAGAAACAAGGTGTGCCAATGGGTAGTCCAGTGTCTCCAGTTCTTGCTGATATAATCATGGACACATTGTTGGATGAAGTTTTAGGGAAGCTTACATACAAACCAAAAATTTTAACCAAATATGTGGATGACTTGTTTGCTATAATTAAGTCTTCTGAAGTAAATAATATACTAACAGCTTTAAACTCATTCAATAATAAGTTACAATTCACGGTAGAAGTGGAAAAACAGGGCGAGCTTCCCTACCTTGATGTAAAGGTAATTAGACAAAATAATCACATTGTGTTCGATTGGTACAAGAAACCGACATCTTCCGGCCGTCTCATCAATTATAATTCAAAACAACCAAAAGGAGTTTTTATTAACACTGCCCAAAATTTTGTTAATCGTGTGTTAAATACCAGCGATACAATTTTCCAAAATAAAAACATCAACATTGTTCGGAACACCCTATTATCCAATTCCTTCCCATCGGAATTAATAAACAAGTTGATATCAAATCATGGCAAGAAAGAAGAAAAAACTCCCACGCAAAATGTTCAGCCGATCCTATATAGAAGTTCTTTATACATCCCCTTCCTCTCTAACCGTGTGCTATCAGCACCCATAAGGAACAAAGAAAAAACAAAAATTGCCTTCAGACCTGCAAATCTAATTCGTAACCACCTCTTCACAAACACAAAAGGAAAGGTTGATGATATGGAGAGATCAAACGTGGTGTACAAAATTAACTGCCTAGGAGCAAAGGGGAAAGCATGCTCTTCTGTTTATGTCGGAACTTCTAAGCAAAAATTAAAAAAGCGTCTCTCTGGCCATAGATCGGATATCAATAGCGGGGGGAGCAGAAAACAGCACTTGCACTTCACTGTCTGCAAGAGAAGCATGAGCCAGACCTGAAGAGAGTCAGTATCTTGGAAACAGAGAAACACCATGCTAAGAGATATTAACTTGAGATGCTGCACATTATTAACACAAAGAATACTGTTAATCGCCGTTCTGATTGTGAAAATTTAAGCAGTGCATACAGCCAGCTTATTAAGAGAAACAACAAGTTTACTTAATTAAATACGTTTTGTTCGTGGTCGATGACGACTGTCTGTTCCTTGTTGTGCGTGTGCTTAAAAAGTAATTTTGTGAAATGATTTATACTTGTTAATTAAACTTTAAAATTTTTGTTTTTGCATTTTCTAGTTTGAAATAGTTTTTCATACAATTTTAATTGTAAAGTACCTAAATATGCTGTAAAATATTAAAATAATTTCTTTGTTTACTTTTGTAAGTTAATTGACATTCCACATCATGTGGTTTTTATTCTTGATCCGTAGAAATAAAGCCTGATGAAGAACATACACATGTTCGAAACGTCGTAACATAAAAATAACATCTTTAATTGACCTAAAGCCCACAGGAAATAGTTTCTAGCCAGTTAAAGTACCTTGGCATCTGATTGGATCAGTACCTGTATTTCGACAGACATATAGTTGCTGCCTTGGCCAGGGCTAGGGGAGCCTTTGCCTTGACAAAACGGCTGTTTTATAGCAGCCGTCTTGACAGCAGGGTGAAGGTGATTTGTTACATGGCCCTCATCAGGCCGATGATTGCCTACGGATGTCCGGTGTGGTTCAGCGTTGCAAAATCTCAAATGGAAAAGATTTGGGTGTTTGAGAGGCAATGTCTTAGACGTTGCCTTGGATTACACAGAACACCAGAGTCGGAGTACAAACGATATTATTCCAACCAGGTTCTATACAACGGAGCCAACATAAACAGAATAGATAATTTTTTGTTTAAGCTGATTCGGGGTCACACTGCAAGAGCGATGTCCTCAACCAACAGCTTAATTTTTGGGGCTTACTACCCCAATTATGAATATGTAAAGAGTGTGCGGTTAAGTGGCTACATCCCTCCCGAGGCATTCCTCTATTTAGACAGTCGAGGGCTGATACAGGATGGAGGGGCGGCTCCGCTCATCTACCACGTCAGCCGGAAAACTGTGGATAGGCGACTCCTGTACGGTCGAGACGGCATCGCTCAAGGTAGAGAAGAGCGCCTTCGGTTCAGTAAACTTCAAAAACATAAATTCAATTTACTTTTGTAAAACTTTTTTTGTTTGCACATCGACCGGCCAGCTGTTAATTGTCCACAAAAAATGACATACATGGAAGTGATCCGAAAATGAGGTCGGTTTTAGCCCATGAAATGCATTCGGCCATGGAGATTTAAATTTGTATGGTAAGCCATGTGCGTCTGCATTTTTGATGACTCGACGTCTCACGTCTGCATTTTCTATCTTCTCTCTTTGCCTGACAAATACATTTCGAGTATTTTATATTCCTTTTTTCGCAAATCTTTAAAATTCAAATGCAGACAAATGTAAATAAGTTTTGAAAATAATTGACTTATACAAATACGCAGAGCTTACACTTTTGCATGAATACCCCTATTATTGTAAAGCCATAACTGCAATGAACTTGAATAGTGAAAATGTTAAAAAAAAATTGCTCTCCTCTTCCATCTCAATTTAAAATTTTATCTCCCATCTCAAAGAACCAAAAAGTAAATGTTTCACTTTTTGAAAACACTAAATTGAATAAATCGGTCAAGGAACAACGAAGTTAACATGGAATTCCGTAAAATAACAACAAAGTTGACATTTTTTGCCCTTCCGTGTTTTGAAAATCTGTTTTATTGTAACTTATCAAAAATTAAGTAATTAGGTACTTTTCCTGGGTTCACATCAATCTACCTACATAATCTATATAATGTATCTAACAACCCCACAGTCTTTAATTTCTACTCATCTTTCTCTTTAAAGATATTACTATATACGTACCTACATATATTTATAGATGTCTATATATCTAGTGTATATACCTTCTGTATCCACAATAATCTGAATACAACAACAAATGTTCCTGGTTCTTGCTCTTGCACCTTTCATTATTCCAGGCTAAACCAAAATACGTAAATACAGCAATTCTGACGCCTTCAAAAAAATTCAAGAAACATCAAAATAACCCAAAACAATGCATTTAGAAATGGGCACGCATATTTTAAACAATTTCTGTGTAGTATATTTAAATAATTCTGCATGGCATTCTGCACATCTATGCAAAAAATGCTTTCGTTTGATATGTAATTTATGTCCCTTCGGTTTTTGTTGGCCACGAAAAGTGTACCACAAAAAAACATGTTCGCCGGTTAATTATATGATGTTAAAATAAATTACCATATTCCAGCTTCCAATCCATATGAAAAAATATCTTTAGATAATAGCCGTGTTTTATTGGGAAATTTATCCACCGTAATTTTATCCGTCGTAGCATTTTACATACAATTCGCTACGGTCGATAAAAAGCTAAAGTAGAAGCTACGGTGGATAGCTGGTTAACGTTTAGTTGAGTCTCGAATTTGATTTTGTTACTTTTGTTGGTACGCTTGATAATTGGATTGAATCTCGATGGATATGTTCATGGAGTGTTATAATTATTAATTTCATTCGTAAGACAAATCGATCTTTTTGTTTCTTTTTTTTGTAGTTGGCCAGTATATATTTCTAAAATCTTAGATTAACTAATTTTTTTTTAAATTATAAGCTGTTTTTCTGAAAAGTTTCTGAATTATTTTATTTATTTGAATTTATTTATTTCATCATTTGTTGTTTAAAATTTTCTTGGACTATTCATATAAGCAATGGCTAAAGCCGTCAGCCATGATTTTATGGGTAATCCCTTTTCAACATATATCATATAGGTGGGAGTGGTGCTTGGAAGCCTGATGAGATGCTTTATGAAGTATCTTTGTAGCTTTCCCACTTCTTCGTGATTTTCGTAACCCCATACCTAACTCCCGTAGCACATTACAGATTGGACAGTCGTTTCGAAGAGCTTGCACTTGGTGCTAATTTCTACCTCTTTAACATTTTTCAAAGCACAGCTTAGAGCTTTTTTAGCATCTTTCAACTTTCCTTGAAGATGGGAACCAAAAGTAAGTCGTGGGGTGAGGCTTATGCCAAGATAGCGGTATTGTTTAATTACCTCTAAGAGAGTGGTTTCTATGTTCCATTTTTCGTCGCTTATATACTGCCCAGTATTATTACGGAATATCATCACTTTTGATTTAGCAGGGTTTATTTGCAGATTCCATTGACTACAATAATCGCTGAGCCTATTTATCATAAGTTGTAGCATGTTTGGCGTTTCAGCAAGTAAGACTACGTCATCACCAAACATCAAGCCTTTCATATTAAAACTGTTGAAAGTTATTTCTCCAGGAAGACACTCCAAAAGATCATCGAGAAATAAGCTGAAAAGAATTGGATTTAGTTGGCAACCATGTTTGACACCCGAGGATGTGATGAACCAATTTGACATTGCCAATCCATCCCATACCGCCGTTCGATTGTTTTTGTACATATTTTCTATTAATCGAAGCATTTTAGTAGATATTCCTATGTTGCTGAGTTTTAGGAGGAGAGCTCTTCTATCCACTGAATCAAACGCTGCACGGACGTCGATAAAGAAAGAATAGAGTTTCCTACCGCTACCAAAATATGATCTCCCAATTTTTGTAAGCACAAAAATATTGTCTATAGTTGAGTAGCTTACCCTGAATCCAGCCTGGTATTCGCTCAACAGCCCTTGGGTTTCATCCCATATGGATAGTCGTTCCAAAAAAATGCTAGTTAGAAGCTTTAACAGCGAATTAAGGAATGAGATGCCTCTGTAGATCCCTGGATCAGTAGGATCACCTTTTTTAAAAGTGGCAAATACTCGTATAATGTTCTTTTGGAAACTAGCCGGAACTATTCCTGTGTTGAATAAATTTGTAAAACCATCAGTCAGAAACTGTATAAGACTGGATGGGGCATTTTTTAGAATTCAAAGGATATTCTATCTTCTCCCGGTGCTTTGTTGGTTTTTCTTTCCTCAATAGAACGTATTACTTCTTCCGACGAAGTATCTCAATCTAGTTCTTCTACTTGGATGCCTGGAAGTGCAAAGAAGTGAGAGGTTTTACCAATATCAACATTCAACAGGGTATTGAAATGTGTTGCTAGGACGCTTCTGTTCATGTTGTTACTAATTATATTTTTTGAGCCATTAAGCAATCTTATCAGCTTCCAGTAGGTTTTTGAATATTTTGTTTGACCAAGTTGGTTTATTTTTCCATGAATAAAGTTCCGTCGTTTTTGGCGACATAGTTCTGTGTATGATCTGTTGCTTTCCTGGTACATTTTTTTTTTGATAGTTGGGTATTCATCCTTATGGTCAGCTTTAGGAGTCTGAATGATTTTTTCCTTGCATTCGCTCAATCATGATCGAAGCAGGCTTCTTTTTTGGTATGCCCTGAAGTTCTTTGGAATGATTGTAACGCCCCCTTAATCGCTAAGTTAAGTTAAGGGGGTCCATGTCTTCTACTGTCATTCGAGTTAGTTCATTACTGAGGTTTTGTTGGTAAATTAAGCGCTTGGTTTCATTCCATTTTAATTTGGGTGGTAAGAGCAAGTTGTTGACTGCTCTTGGGTTAGCGTACTCATATAAGTAACGAGTGACATGTGGTCAGAGTGTGGGAGAAGTTTCACTTCGAGGACGGCAGTATATTTAAGCCATGCACCTTTAAGTATATATAAATCTATGGTTGAACAATTGGAGCCCCTAAGAAATGTGAAATTACCCTCACTATCGCTCATGCTCCGTCCGTTTATTGGAATAAGACCAAATTCTTTGTACATATCAATAAATTGTTTGCTTTTTCTGTCTGTAACCTTGTCTTGAGGTCTCCTTATGACTGTAAAGTTTGTATTTAGAAGATATTGTTCTTCATTTAAGACTTGTGCTTCACCAATCTTGGTATTACAGTCGCCTATGATCATTACATTTTTAGTGTTAAAGGTTACAATAACGTTGTTGATTTTTTCGAAATCTTCTGACCAGTTCGTACAGTTTATGTATATTGGAATAATAAAAAGTTTTTCCTTATTGATCCTGCATTCTATTAATGTTGCTCCATTGATGTCGCTAAATTTACATATTTATTTATTGTAGAGATCATTTTTGATTCCATATAAAGATCCACCACTCGCTCTTCCCCTCGTGTTTGATCGTATAGCAGGGATCCAGTGTAAGACAAACTTAGGAAATTTGTTAACATATAAATGTAAATATTTATCTTCCAGGAATGTTTCGTATAAAAAAATATATCGTGACTTAAAACAAATAAAAAAAATTTTTAAATAATAATTTATTCTTAATACCTGATATGAAATAATTTTGAACTGATAAGTTTGACTTAAATTAACTAGTTGGCTGACGGCATTATTATTTAAAAAAAGTTATTAAATTTACTCGTTAGACTTTGCCCATCTCTAGCTGATGTAGCGAATGTAGTAGATTGCGATGACTCCGGTACAGTATCGTTCTGAATACATCCATTTGGTTTTGATGTTGAGTTGTCACCAAACAGCTGGGATAGAAATGACATTCCCTTCGGCGCAGTACACTTAACCAATTTGTTTTCATAAATGAAATCTTCAATAATGAATTTATCCCCCCAGAGTTTTGATTTGATTGTTTGATCTTTTTTATAAATTTGCGTTCTTAGTTTAATTATATTTCGTCTTCTTTCTCTCGCCGCCGCCGGATAGTCCCTATTCATCGATATTCCCGAGCCGCGTAGTTTACCCGCTGATTGTAAAATGTTTGTTTCCGATTCTTTATGTTCCATCTCGACCACTATATTGACTTATTTTCGCTATTTGTTGGAAGGAGCCGCGCGGTAGAAATAAGCGACGTATTATTAGAGTCCAACAGATCTTAACATAAGATCCTCTGCTCTTTGCAAAGGATTTACTCCGGGTTGTTTCGTCAAATGTATGATCAGATTTTTTTTGTGTAAAACCTTTGACAATTGTTCGATTTGCCTTTCCAAGAATTGGTTTTTTTCTTCAAGCATTGCGTTATGATTTTTGAGAGCCGCGATTTGTGAGTTAATTGCATCTAAATCTGTTTTAGTGACAACATCCTTAAGTTTTTCATCCAAAAGTCTAGACGTAGAGCTCGTAATACGAGCCATTAGCTCTGATGCAGACATATTGCCGACGGCCATTTATTTTTCTAGCTTAATATAGCTGATGGATTATTTAGTTTTTGAAGTTTATTTTGATTTCTTGATGTTTCAATACTGTTTCTTTGTATTTATCGCGAATTCGCCGCTTATATAACCAGTTATATACTTATGTGTATGAATTATGTATTCTTGTTATTCTTGTGTTATTACATATTGATCGCTTTGTTATTCCAAAATTTTGTATTATAAAAAAAAATTATTTTAACTCACTTGTCTGGTTTTATTTTAATTCACATGGGATGCTGTTGACGTAATTAAAATGGTCTTTGCGTTTTACTTAAAATATACGAGCTTTTTGGGAGAACCAACCTGAGTTTCTGACTTTTACTATTAAAAATTGTATCTATTATTTTCTCAATTATTTTCGGGAGTACGTCTAAAATTCCACCTATATCTGCAATTTTGCATACCCTTAATATGTCAATCAATTTTAGCAAATTTCGATTTCCATTTAAAAAAAATCAATATCTATTGAATGAATTCCGTTTTACTTTTATTTTTGACTAACTAAGACCAATATTTGTTTTGTGTTCAATTTTTATTGATAGTCATAAATACACGGTGTTTGGTGAAAAAAAAAATCATCTTTTTATTTAGATCTACAAAAAAGCAATTTGAGAAGACAAACCGCATTGGGTGGAACTGCACTATAGAGGAACTGCTCGACACTGCGCCGCAAAATATTTATTCGTATGAAATTCTATGAGCTATAAAGGCTAGGCGCGCACATATGCAACGTTCAGTTTTGCAACACTTTGGTTGCTAAAGTAAATACCATGGACTTATATGAGAGTGCGCGCACATGAAAAAACTATTCAGTCCGCGATTCGAGCAAATTAAAAGTTTGTGTTTTGGCACAAATCGAACGATCGCCCCAAATAAGTTCTTCAGTATGTATCACACCGAACTATAATGTAACTGCGCGCACATTAAATCAGAATATTGTATGTGTGTTGGTTTATATGGTTGGTTGATTTTAAGTTGCGTTGCTTATGTGCGCGATCATCGTTCAACAAGTGCTTAAACTACTTCGTTTCGGAAAAATTGCATGCGCGCCCCAATCGCACTAAGCGGAAACTGAACTTAAAAAAATGTGCTTTTTCTTCACTGTTTAATAGACGTTGGCTATGGACGGTATTCGCTTCACTACATTGTTTTTTTTTTCTGGACATGTGCATGGAAATGGCAAACCAAATGTTAACTATTTGTTCCTTACTCCGCGTATGTTAAATGCAGTCTGATGAAATGAATGTTCGAATTTAAAATTGCAAATGCAGAAAAAATGAAAACAAGAAATAGGGTTGTAACATAAATTAAATATTGGTAAGTTTTTCTACTTTTTATTTTATTTGATTAAAAGCTAATTATTGTTCATAATTTTGATATTTTCTAGTTGTACTTTGCAAAAGACTCTTTTATCACTTGTGACTGTTGTGCAGGGGTACCATTTTTACAAAAATAAAAAAGCTACGGTCAATGCGTTTTTTTTGGGAATTACTTACGGTACAATGGATAGATTTCTTATAAAACAACGCTAATAAATATTTTCCCTCGAATTTTTGATTTTCAGCTTTGAAAATGAACTTAGTCTTGTATACAAATTCTTCTCTTCATAACCATTTATAAAACGAAATATTACGTGAAACATTCCCGCAAATATTTAACTTCAGTAGTTTATATTTAAAACTGCTCTTCCTAAATGGTCTACGATCTCATCGTACCTAAATTTGGTAGGTACAACAATTTGTGGTGAAAAGCGAAAATGAATGTTCAATCATATTATTTTTCTGCATTTGTGTGGTTTGCTTATTTTAATTTCTTCGATATGAGTATGTGGAATCCTACAGTTTTTGTTATAAGCAGGCTTTTCATCTGCAAGTGATATATTTTGAGTGAAAAAATTATTTATGGTTCGATCTTCACCTTCCAAAAAAATATATCCTGAAAATCGTAGCGAAGCGAATGGTATGTATCCGTTACTAAGTAACGAGTATTCAATTCAGTACCGAGTAACGACGAAACGTTACTAACTAAACAATCTCGTTACTCGTACGATTTCGTTACTCGCATGATTTCGTTATCTGTGGCAAGTTGGATACCATATACTTGAAACGAAACATTCGCATTAATCAATAGCTGCGCTTTATTATCTACGGGTCAGGGTCTAGGTTATTTTTGAACACGTATTACAAAAACAACACGCAATCCAGGTTTCTATCGGGGGTTCTATCTGGGTTGGCGAATATTAGTATTAAATTCAACGAACAGAGGGTACATATCAGTACATAACCCAGATCGTTTAATTTTTACGGGGTGAACCATATGGGTTATTGGCGATAATAAAACACGGCTAATGTCGTTAGTCGTTATGTACTCGGACGATTTTGTTACTTTTATGATTTAGGTACTCGTATCTGCCCAGTAGGAAATTCACTCCTCAATGAAAAATGCCTTGGTGACAGCGGTCATATAGGAGATATTATCATTGATTTCACTCGTGGAATGTAATGCAGCCAGTCACCAGTTTGCCATTTAAGTAGCATGTTCTGCTTAGCTCAAGTAAGAAGGTAGAAAATAAACAACAACAAAAAACTTTAATGAATGCACAATCCTTTTTCATATGCATGAATTAAATACAAAATCGGAGGCGAAGATTTCCCCCATAAAAAGACTTTGACCTGCTACAAAAAAATTAATGATGAGAAAATGTAACCTACCAACTGTGTTTTGTCGGGCGTGATTTCTTTGTTCAAGAAGTAGAATGATTTCATTTATATTTTCTGATCATAGAGAACAGACGTCAACAAATGTTCTATGTGTTTTGTTGTGAAAAATAAAATATAATATAATTGTTTATGAATATAAGCAACTAACAAATAAATGAATGCTTTATTTAAGATACTTTGGATGTACATAGTATGCTTTTGTAAGTAGGTACAGTACCCGATATACATGTAATCTTTTTCTGTGACTAATTTATTATATCTCAAGAATCTGTAGGTATTTTCAACGAAAAAAAAATATGAATTCGAAGATTTCAAGACCACAGCGATTTCATATATTCTTTTCTTTTATAAAATCTTCACATCTCAAGCGTCAGTTTTTTCACCAAGAAAATGAACTCATGAATTTCATGATTCCGTGTAACCGGTGATTTCATTACAAAATCTTCATTGAGAATGGGTGCACCTACCTACCTCCTAGGCCAAGCCCATGTTAAATTCATTATAGAATTCCCCAGAAAATTCATTGGTGATACTTCTTTTCCTTGAGCAAAAAGCTACTTTTTCAGTTGCCATTTTTGAATATTTCCCACGGGGTGTTGCAGGTTGGATACAAATTTCGCATATACGATGCGATATGCGAATAGGGATGGGGTATTAATACGGACATGCGGCTGAAATGGTAGATGGAGAAGTAGGTATGCTAGATGCAAACCAATTATTTCATTTCAGTTTTGTAGTAATTTTATAATATTATTATAACATCTTTAGTTTGAACAATCTTAAAGTCACTAACATCTAGTAGTTCGGATATTGGCATAATTCCATGTTGATTATTTGTTCTTGTTGAATATCTTTAACGGTACATACTGTGCCGTTGATTTTAACATTGGAATTTTTTCGAGAAAAAAATTATGGTCAACTTCAAAATTTATTCTTGGTTTAATCACTTATTCTGTACAAAGGTCCATTGTTTTTATTCTCATTGGCGCAATATTTTAAACAATTTAGTAAAATTTTAAAGCCACTTTTAGCAATTAACCTAGCTAAAAAGATGATTGAGCTAATTTTAAACGATTTTAAAATTTTTCTAAAGCCAAAATTACGGAATGGCTACTTTAACTCTTAGCAATTTGCTAAATCTATTATGGAATCTGATAGTATATCAGCTTTGCACGCGGGGTGCCCAGGTTCGAGTCCTGCTGGTGCACAATTTTTGTTTTTTTTTTTTGTACATAATGAAGTTAAAATGATGAAAGTAGAAATAACTAATACCTTTAAAGAGCACATGTTGGGTCTTCATCAACATATAATTAATTTACAACGCATAACAACAATAATTGTGTTCATCAAACTCTACAAATGCTCAGCTTTCTGCTTAATTAGCAATTTACTAGTTTAGAAATGGCTTAAAAATTTTGAAATGGTTATTCAATCAATAAGAGCACTTAAGATTGCTAATCAGTAAAATGTTAAGCTCTTAACAATGGGTTGTTTAAAATTTTGCGCCATTGTGTTTAATCCAATCACTGTTTAATCCGGTCAAGGTTTTAATCCAATCAATGTTTAACCGATTTTCACTTATAGATTAGAAATTTATTTAGCATTTCAATGTATAACAATAATAATTAGTTACAAAATCAAATATAGCATGGCATTGCCGTATGCCAGATTGACAAAAAATTACAAAATTCTGGGTAATAATTTTTTAAACAGTTAAGCATAAGTGGTAATAAAACAAATCTATTTATGAGTATTAAAACTCCTTCTAAGTGCCTTAAGAAAATTCATTTATACAGCTTTGGTACTTCCACATTATTTAAATCCGATAACATCTCATCATCAGTTGAAACATTGCATCTAAAAAAGAATCTTCTTGTTTCCATCAACAGAGGACATCTGCCTAAAAAATGCAGCACGTCTTCTCTTTCTCTCTGATTGCATAGATTACAGAAAACCGACAGGTCCTCTCTATGTGGCACATAGATGAGCCACAAAAGTTGCCACGCAGACATACCATCATAGATATCTTCCCCAAACTATTTCCACCTCGAAAATAATTTCAAAGTCCCAAATTGTGACAAAGTCTACTATAAAGCACTTTATACACAGAACTAGTAGCTGCGAGTAATTACTTTTCACTATATTTTAGGTCTACAGCCTCAATAAGCTTGTAGAGTGAGCCTTTCCAATCATTGATGTTCTCGAAATCCAAATTTAGCTGAATCCCACACCACAGCTCCAGCTCGAACCACTATGCATACCAACTGTTTTACCGATCAATAAACTTGAAGGGCCAGTTTCCTTGGTAGTCTTTCATTGGACATGTGTAAGACCTTAATTATATAGTCTATATGTGGCTTAAGCGTCAGTATGAAAAGGGAGGACACTCCTGAAACAATTTTTCCATGAAGCACCAATGGCATTTTTGGCCTTCGCAATTTTTTCCTGCAAGTGCTTTTCCTGCTTAAGTTCCTGGTAAAACAGACCCCATATATTTATATTCCAGGACAACTTCCACACTCTCCCCGTTAAAAGTCTGCTTCTCATTTACACAATTTCTTCCCCCACCATTTTAAATATCACGACTTTTCATTTATTCAGATTCACTTTGAGACTCCAAGTTATGCTCATGCTGTATCTATAGAGTTGGTTATTCATCAGTTGGAACGATTCAGGTGAACGAGCAAATAAAACTATGTCATCTGCAAAGTGCGAACAAAAGAGGGATCAACGCATATCCCTGTCGTAACCCTGATTCAGTTTGAAACCATTCGGAAATCTCCTGTCCATTCCATTCTGTCGATTTAGTATCGCTATAAAGGCTTTGTAGCACTCTACCAAACTTTTTGGATATTCCCAAACGGCGTTGTTATGTTATATCTTTTAGTTTTTATCAAACAACCGTCACCTTTGATTTACAAATTAACACCCGCTCATGTTTCGAATTGAAACTCTGGTCAGCGCTGCACCGTGTACTGCTGACCAATAGTCCAAGAAGCATTTCCGGGTCGCTTCCCTCTTGGGTAGTTTCGACTTGAAACGCAAACATCGGTATATACTTTATTTCATATTAAAGGTTCTTAACTCTAACAGGTTTTTTTTTTAACACATTGTACATTTTTTTTTCAATTTATCAAAGTTCATTTAATTTTTTATAGAATTATATAACTTGTAATAGGTATCGACATATATCTTCAGTAAGTATAATATTGGTTTGAATTTTTACTATTTAGCAAATAAAGTCTTTCTTGTAGTACTTAACAATACAATAATAGGGTTTTAAATTAAATATTTTTAATTAAATTTTTTTATGTTTATTAGAGTACACATTTGAACAGAATATTACAGTTATATAATTATGTGTATGTTTCGTTTAAGGACAAACATAGTAAAAAGTATTAATTTTTTTTAATTTATACACATTCTTGTGTACAATAGTAACTATATTAAAAGAGAAATTTTCTTCAAATTAACAATCATAATTTTTTTTTGAAATATGTGATTATCGTAATTATCATAGAAAGCAGAAATCTAATCAAATAAGTAAATTAATTAAAGTGAAAAATAATTATTTACGCTAGTATTATTTCTTATAGTCAAATTTTTCATCTTAAATCTTTTGTTGAATAGCTAGTATCTATTATTTTCCATTTTATTTCATTTTCTCATTATTTCAATTCAAATTTTTCATCATCACAGTTGATGGGTGCAACTTAAACGCCGCTGTTTGGTCGAAACCCCAGTATATCAGGTACTTAGGGCGTTTCTTCTTGCTAAGGGCGTTTCTCAGTTGTAATTCCACGCAAGGGGTAGCTACTTCAGTCAACGGATGGATTTTGGGAATAGGCTTACCATCCGTCAGAATTTTGCGTCAGGCTTTAAACATCTCAATCAGTCTTTGGCCAGGCTTCGTGCTTTGTCAGGCTTTTCTATATCAATCATAGTAAAAAGAAAAACGGTTCAAAAATCTTTACCGAATGCGTTCAAATGAGATCTTACAAAGCACAGTAAATTCATGCATTTTTCTTGTTTTAGTTATCACTTTTTAAATAGAGACAAAGAATTGTGAAAAATGAATGGCTGAATGTTGTTACAATTGCCTATCTAGGGTTAGTATCCATTTAATATCCTGAACAACAAAAATCAGATAGATTAAATTTGTATGGGTTTGTGCATGGATACCAAAGGTCTTCGGATAGCTTGAGATTTATTTTTTTTTGTAGTAACTGTTTTGTCATCAGCTGTGTTCTTCACATAGATTACAACAACACCAAACTATCCGGATAATTATAGTTCGATTTTTGAATGCGGCCAATTTTATCACAGATTTCTGTTTACTACCTAGATACCCAGCATCGCATCAAAAGGTGAAACCAAGCCGCCATCTAGAAGAAGACAAACAATTACTTTACTTCCATATAAATATATGGAGAGGTCTGTGATTTCTTAAAATATTTTTTATTAAATACATAACAATATATACTTTTTTATTTTATTGACGTCAAGAAACATTTGCCTCAGCAGAATAAAATAAACATAGGTTAAAATTAAAAAAAAAAAAAATAAACGTATAGTACTCTCCATATATGTATGTAACTGCCTGAAAAGAATCCTCTTTGTAGCTTATGAAAATATGGTGGATCGGCTTCAGTTTATTTGTAGAGAAAAGTATACGAATTCAGTATTATCTAGGCTACGGTAACTACTGCCAGGCTCAAAAATGAATACCGATGAGTTGATATTTCCCAGTTGTGCTCCTGTAGTGACCTTCCTGCTTCCATTTCCTTTAAGTTGAGTTCCAATTCTTCAATGGAACGCTTTCCGTCTAGAATGTTCCCGGCGATGTTTTTGTGGTCGCCAGTTTGAAAGTTTGCATGGACTTAAAAGGAAAGAACGGTTGTTTCAGATCAGAGCTTCCTGAATTTTAGAGTGATCTACCAAAGGCTGCTTGTACTCGGATTTTGTATGGTACCCGCGCTGGTAGGCAATTTGTATTTCTTTGGTGCTGGGCTCACATGAACGTAATAATTGAAATACTTATGTGCTTGTAGGGATGCTTGGTACCGTTCCCTCGCGGATATTATGTTCAAAACGATGCTGTTTCTTAATTTGAAAAACCAATGATTGGGCTCTTCCATTTTGATCAGAATGCCTTCGTTTGCCGGCACTGCCACATATCTGCAATGCTTAGTTGATGCATCAGCATGTTGCAGCAACTTCACCAGACAATGCCTTGCTCCGGAATTAAAGATAGTTGAGTTAAAACTGCATATCCAGATATTAGACTCCGTTTCATCGTCCGACACTGTGATGCACTGTAAGCATGATTTTCAGATTCGGCAACGTATTTGTTACTGCTGTCCAGGATTAACCCTCGGTGAAAACTTACGGTACGAAATAGATCTTTTTCAGTTCATATCGAAGATGTTCCGGTAATGGAATATTTATTTTGATGAGGATACTGGTTCTATTCGGAAAAGCAGACGTCATGGCTGCTGATGTAAAATGAAGGAGCTTCAATATATCCCCCTTTCATTTGATACTGCCTTCTGCAGATCTTCGCATATGTTTTTGCCGTTCAGAATGAATTGGTGTAACCTGTTTTAGTATAGGTCATCCAAGATAGTTCGATTGCCTGCCGGTGTTGCAGTTCAATTATCATCGGCATCAGCCTTAGCCTGCAAGAGGACCATTTCCCTGGTAAGGTTGTGGTAAGTTTTGCGATGGCCTGACTAAACGCTTCCAATCCTGTTGTCACATTTTTCATTTCGTCTGCCAGCTAAGCTATTGGCTTACTCAGCCTTTCGTAATTCGAAGAGATGACTGAAACTTCGTGTTGTACGAGGTGGAAAGTTCCATCATCGTCCCGTTTAAGTGTGTTGACTTGACTATACACCTTGCGTGAATCTTCAATACCTACTGTGCCGAATGCCCATTTAGAAAATTGTCTAACGAAGCCTAGGGCTCTCTTTTGTCGGTTAGATGTTCTTTGCTCCTGAAAAACTGGATTCAAGCGTTGCGAGTTTTGCTTTAAGATTGCAATAATTTTTTTTTTATCCCGTGGGTAGGTGTAAAACCTTCACAAGGCTCTATGAGGACCGAAAAACGAGTGCTCTTAGGAGTGTGAGATTCTTACTGCACTAAAAACACCTCCTCCTCCCGATTGCAACCAAGTTGAAATTTATCTAGCAATTTAGTCTTAATGAATTTAATTAACGTATTGCAGGTAAATATCCGGTGATAGTTCCTGCTTATACCACGATTTTAAAGCAGATTCTCGTTTAGTGCACCAGATCGGAAGGCTTTGTCCTTGTCAGGCGGCGGCGGCGTACTAAATTCGTCTCATCGATAATTTCGATTATAGTACTATTGCAGTGTTGTAATAGCCGTTTTCTATGATTTCGAGCAAAATTTTTTATTTCATCGCGAACCGTGGGAATCCCGAGATCTCTGTGGAGATCTTCGTTTCTAATGTACCAAGGTGCGCTTACAAATGATCTTAGGAGTTTTTTTTTTCAAATGTTTGTAAGGTATTTTTTGAGGTATTTAGAATCTCGCGTTCAACCCGAGAGTTGTATACCGTAAGTCCAGACAGGCTTAAGCACCTGCCACTGAGCTTAGAGTGTTTCCCGAGCAACCGGTACATATCTCTGAGTTTATTATTTAACTCTTCGCATTTCTTTTTAACATGCGGTTTCCATTTTAATTTCGCGTCTAGAGTCATTCCGAGATATTTGGCTTCGTTAACAAACGGAACTTGAACCGTATTAACAAATACCGGTAATCTATTAATTACTATTAATTTTCTTATACGTAAAATCTACATGGACTGATTTTACTTCGTTGAGCGATATCCGCCATGTTTTTGTCCAATCCTTGACATTTTTCAGAGCTTTTTGTAAAATTAACCCTTTGCGAGGAAGCATTTTGAGAACTTCGGCCGTAATTAGGTCATATCCCGGAACTTTCTTATACTTAAGCTTTCTTATTTCTCTACTTAATTCGGCAAGGGTAACATCTCTTGTTATGTAATTTTCGCTTGAGTTAGAACTTATATTTAAATTTACGTTGAGTACTTGCCCATCAAAAGGTTTAAATTTGTTCTCCAGGTAATCCGCGAAAACGTTTGCTTTCTCTTTGTCGCTTTTTGCTCTTCGTTTTGATCATTCTTAATCGGAGGCGCTGAGAGCTTTGGTTTCCTCCTTACTTTAACAGCCTTCCAGAGTGAGTAGTTGGATTCTTTTCCTGCTGTCAAGCCTTCAAGATAATTTCCAACTTCAGAATTTTTGAATTCCGCTATCGTCTTTTTTAGTAAATTAAACAAGGGATATAAATTTACCTTGTGTTGAGGAGCTTGAGTTTGCTGCCATTTCTTACGTGCTTTTCGTTTCTGTGTTACTAAATCTTTTATTTCCTGCGGATATTTAAGGTTTTTAAAGCGCGGCATTTCTCTTTGTTACGGGGTGTTTTTCCATGCGGCTTGTTGTACGATATTGACGAAGTTATCTACTGCGTCTTCAAGTTCGACAGGCGTTTGTAGTGAAAGTCTTAATTCAACGTTATCCTCTATATATTTCTCCCAGTTGGTTTTCCCATTGACTTTCCCAAGAGTTTCGCTTATAGTGAGAACAACAGCAGAATGATCTGAGAAAAGATCAAAGCTTTCTGTTAGGCTAATTTTATTTAAGGGGCCTTTGACCACAAAAAAATCAATAAGCTCAGGTATTTTCGATGGATCAGTCGGCCAGAAAGTCGGGTTGCCAGTCGAATGAAAATCTCAATTATTTTCCATTAACGCTTCGTAGAGCGTTCGACCCTTTTGAGAAATAACTCTACATCCCCAAAAGCTGTGCTTCGCATTAAAGTCACCACCAAGAATAAAATTTTGTTTAAGTAACTTTAGCACGTTCATAAATTCATTCTTTTCAATTTTACATCGTGGAGGACAGTATATGGAAGATTTATTGCATTGATTCAGCCTCTTTTTTTGGGCCTATCGTGTGTTCGATGCATTCTTTTATAAATAAAGATGCCCCACCTCTTGCTTTGTTTGACGGATGAGTTGCGTGGTATTTTAAATATCCATTGATCTTAATATTTTATTGTTTCTTGGCATTTAACCTCTTAGGGGTCTTAAGAACTTTCTTTTCTACTTGGCTTGGTGGTTTTCTTTGTGACTGTAAATTTTGATCGCCGTTTTTGTAATTCTTTTGCTACTTCACAGCCTCTATAGTTGGCCGGATGACTTTTATTACAATTTATGCACGTTGCTGCACTTTTGCTATCTGAGGTGCAGTCTTTAATAAGATGATTTCCGCCGCATTTTACACACCTATGTTCTTTTTTGCAATAAGTTTGCGTGTGATTGAATTCTTCGTAAGAATAAATAGTGGAAGACCACGCTGTACTACATTTGTTTCGCTATCCTTTTTTTGTGTTTCTCTTTTGACGATGTTCACAGCATCTAAGAGATTTTAGTTCCTCTTTAGATCGTTAATAATATCGTCTTTTGGACAGGATGGGTGCAAACCTCTCGCTACAACGCGTAAAGGTCTTTCCGACTTATTCGCATAAGTGTACCATTCCATATTTTCTTCGTTTAGTTTTCGCGGCAGGAGACGATAACTTTCAGGATCTTTCACGCAAACTTTCCATTTGTTGTTATTAAGTGAAATAACTTTAAAGTCTGATGGTGTTAACGTCTTTAAGATAGTTTGCAGCCGGTTATACTCCGCAATACCGACAACAATAATTGGTGGCGGAAGCCTAATTTTAATATTGGCATATTTTGATGATGCAATTTTTTCAGGAAAACAGGCGACATCAGACGACGATGCAACCTTGCGTTTTTTACGCGGCCTTTTGTTTGAGGACTTATCTGTTTCGCGAGCTAGCTCTTCTTCATCAGTCTCATAAATGACATTTTTCGCTTGTGATGAACCAGCATTCGAATCATTGTGGTGTTTATTCTTCAGCACCTCATTTTCCTTACGAAGAAGATCAACTTCTTTCTTTAACTCCTGATAAAGTTTTACTACTTCATCAAGTTTTTGACGAAGTTCATTATTATCTTTCTCAAGAATTTCTGTTTTCATTGAGTTCTTTTTTATTCGCGCATCTGGCAAAAGCACCCTTTCCCTGGTAAGGTTGTGGTAAGTTTTTGTGATCGCCTGACTAAACGCTTCCAATCCTGTTGTCACATTTTTCATTTCGGCTGCCGGCTAAGCTATTGGCTTACTCAGCCTTTCGTAATTCGAAGAAATGACCGAAACTTCGTGTTGTACGAGGTGACTTTACACCTTGCGTGAATCTTCACTACCTACTGTGCCGAATGCCCATTTAGAAAATTGTCTAACGAAGACCAGGGCTCTCTTTTGACGGTTGGATGTTTCTTGCCTCTGAAAAACTGGATTCAAGTGTTGCGCGTTTTGCTTTAAGATTGCAATAATTGCCCCGGACTCACGGGTTAGTTGGTTGCAAACTAACCGTAAGCTTTCTGCAGCGAGCCCGTCACACAAACTTTTTTGTTTTTCCTCGCAGTTGCGATTCAAAATAGCTTTTAACGGCATTTAGTCCACAATTTGCGTTTCGTTCACATTTTTTTTGTCAAAAAATCCATGAAAGTTGAACTGAACTTAACAAAAAGTGCGTATTGGTAAGGCACTCACTAGCCAACTGATGAGTCCAAGTAAAATCGTCGGGACGAAACGGAAATTTTATGGACTAAAGGCCGTTAAAAGCTTTTTTGAAAAAATATTAATAGTTTAATCTGAAGGGCAGGCTAGGAGAGTCAGTCAACATCATAGGCATTTTAGTTAAATTTGTGAACTTATTTGGTACTTGACACATTTTTTAACAAATTCATGAATGTATATGCGTGTTTTTCCACCTAAATTGTTTTCGGATACGCATACTTGTCCTTTTCACTCAATGATGACCACCGAGTGCAGAGTTATGAAAATCTCTTAACAGGGTTTGATTTTCATCAGGGTTGGATAGAAAAGTCCAACTGCCTGTACCCTCGTCAACGAAATTGTATTTGTTTTTTGTGTCTCCATGCCTTCGACTTCTTTTTGTACATTTCGGGTACTTGAAGTCTTTACAGTTTCTCTGTCAGATTGCGGATATAGGGCTAGGAGCATCCGCATTTGTTTTTTTTCCCAGCTTATGCTCTATTTTGTAATCGTACTATGAGAGTTTATGGTAAAAATTGACAGGCAAGTGGTTGGGGCTTTCACGTTAAATACAATAAGGTCAGGTATTTTCGATGGATCAGTCGGCCAGTAAGTCGGGTTGCCAGTCGAATGAAAATCTCAATTATTTTCCCTTACCGCTTCGTAGAGCATTCGACCCTTTTGAGAAATAACTCTACATCCCCAAAAGCTGTGCATTTAAGTCACCACCAAGAATAAAATTTTGTTTAAGTAACTTTAGCACGTTCATAAATTCATTCTTTTCAATTTTACATCGTGGAGGACAGTATATGGAAGATACATTCAGTACAACATTCTGAGTTCTAACCTGTACACCGATTAATTGTATTGATTCAGCCTCTTTTTTTGGGCCTATCGTGTGTTCGATGCATTCTTTTATAAATAAAGATGCCCCACCTCTTGCTTTGTTCGACGGATGAGTTGCGTGGTATTTTAAATATCCATTGATCTTACTATTTGATTGTTTATTGATATTTATGGTTTTTTCCAAGTAATTATTTTGAGCTTTTCTATCATGTTTTTCTTTTTGTAGGGCGTTTTGACCGCAAACTTTTTTCGAGTTTAGTTATCCTATCAAATATAAGTTTATTTGTACCACATTGCTCCTCAATTTTCGAAAGGATTATGTTTAAGACCTTCATGAGTGGATCACCAGCAGTGTCTTCTTGTAAAGGTATATTCTTAGCCGTTATATGGGCATACTACACTACCTTTCCTTGGTGTTTGCTCTGGTTGTGTTGATTGATCTTTTGCTTTGGGTATTTGGGCATTTAACCTCTTAGGAGTCTTAAGAACTTGCATTTCTACTTGCCTTGGTAGTTTTCTTTGTGACTGTAAATTTTTATCGCCGTTTTTGTAATTCTTTTGCTACTTCACAGCCTCTATAGTTGGCCGGATGACTTTTATTACAATTTATGCACGTTGCTGCACTTTTGCTATCTGAGGTGCAGTCTTTAGTAAGATGATTTCCGGCGCATTTTACACACCTAGGTTCTTTTTTGCAATAAGTTTGCGTGTGATTGAATTCTTGACAGCGTTTACACTGCGGAATCAGTCTTGAACTCTTTCTTAAAGGTTCGATCTTAACAACAATATTGAGGATTGTTTTAATTTTGTAAATATCGTCTATTTTCTCTGCATTATCAAAAGTAAGAATAAATAGTGGAAGACCACGCTGTACCACATTTGTTTCGCTATCCTGTTTTTGTGTTTCTCTTTTGACGATGTTCACAGCATCTAAGAGCTTTTAGTTCCTCTTTAGATCGTTAATAATATCGTCTTTTTGACAGGATGGGTGCAAACCTCTCGCTACAACGCGTAAAGGTCTTTCCGACTTATTCTCATAAGTGTACCATTCCACATTTTCTTCGTTTAGTTTTCGCGGCAGGAGACGATAACTTTCAGGATCTTTCACGCAGACTTTCCATTTGTTGTTATTAAGTGAAATAACTTTAAAGTCTGATGGTGTTAACGTCTTTAAGATAGTTTGCAGCCGGTTATACTCCGCAATACCGACAACATTAATTGGTGGCGGAGGCCTAATTTTAATATTGGCATATTTTGGTGATGCAATTTTTTCAGGAAAACAGGCGCCATCAGGTGAGAATCCAACCTTGCGTTTTTTACGCGGCCTTTTGTTTGACGACTTATCTGTTTCGCAGGCTAGCTCTTCTTCATCAGTCACTTTTCGCTTGTGATAAACCAGCATTCGAGTCATTGTGGTGTTTATTCTTCAGCACCGCGTTTTCCTTACGAAGAAGATCAATTTCTTTCTTTAACTCCTGATAAAGTTTTACTACTTCATCAAGTTTTTGACGAAGTTCATTATTATCTTTCTCAAGAATTTCTGTTTTCATTGAGTCCTTTTTTATTCGCGCATCTGGCAAAAGGACCCTTTCCCTGGTAGGGGTGTTGGAAGTTTTTGCGACGGCCTGACTAAACGCTTCCAATCCTGTTGTAACATTTTTCATTTCGTCTGCCAGCTAATTGGCTTACTCAGCCTTTCGTAATTCGAAGAGATGACTTTAACTTCGTGTTGTACTAGGTGGAAAGTTCCATCAATGTCCCGTTTAAGTGTGTTGACTTGACCTTGCGTGAATCCTCACTGCCGAATGCCCATTTAGAAAATTGTCTAACGAAGTCCAGGGCTCTCTTTTGACGGTTGGATGTTTTTTGCCTCTGAAAAACTGGATTCAAGCGTTTTGCTTTAAGATTGCAATAATTGCCCTGGTCTCACGGGTTAGTTGGTTGCTAAATAACCGTAAGCTTTCTGCAGCGAGCCCGTCACACAAACTTTTTTGTTTTCCCTCGCAGTTGCGATTCAAAATAGCGTTTAGCGGCGTTTTTGCGTTTAGTTCACATTTTTTTTTGTCAAAAAATCCATGTAAGTTGAACTGAACTTAACAAAAAGTGCGTATTGGTAAGGCACTCACTAGCCAACTGATGAGTCGAAGTGAAATCGCCGGGACGAAACGCAAATTTTATGGACTAAAGGCCTTTAAAATCTTTTTTGAAAAAATATCAATAGTTTTATCTGAAGGGCAGGCTAGGAGTGTCAGTCAACATCATTGGCATTTTGGTTAAATTTGTGAACTTATTTGGTACTTTTCACATTTTTTAACAAATTCATGAATGTCTTTTATTCACCTAAATTATTTTCATTATCATTTATCCACCTAAATTATTTTCGGATACGCATACTTGTCCTTTTCACTCAATGATGACCGCCGAGTGCAGAGTTATGGAAATCTCTTAACAGGGTTTGAATTTCATCAGGGTTGGATAGAAAAGTCCAACTGCCTGTACCCTTGTCAACCAAATTGTATTTGTTTTTTTTTTGTGTCTCCATGCCTTCGACTTTTTTTTGTACCTTTCGGATACTTGAAGTCTTTACAGTTTCTCTGGCAGATTGCGGATATACGGCTAAGAGCATCCGCATTTGTTTTTATTTTCCCAGTTTATGCTCAATTTTGTAATCGTACTATGATAGTTTGTGGTAAAAATTGACAAGACGAGTGGTTGGGGCTTTCACGTTAAATACCCCCCTCAGTGGTTAATGGTCACTGTAGACTAAAAATGGTCGCCCTAACAAATACGTTCTAAAATGTTGGTCGCCCATACAATAGCTAAAATTTCTCGTTCTATAGTTGAGTACCTTTTCCCAGATGGACTTAGTTATCTACTGGCATAAGCGATCTGTAGTATATTATCTAATAATGTAATGCTCGGATGAGAAGTGTAAACGGAGAATGATATTAATGATCATTAATTACCCTACGTACATAAATGTAACTTTACTATATACCTAATATATAAATTCATGACTTGGACTTCTCACCCGTTAACTAATATCATACGATCTAGGAGAGTAGTTATCTAGCGTTAACTGAGTACAGTCGTACAGTCATCCTCATCATAATAAACGAATAAACTCTTGAATCTTAAAAGGCGTCGGTGGTTTTCTTTCATTTAAAACACAACATTTTGGCGACGAGGAAATAAAAACATAATAAAAAAAAAAAAAAAAAAAAAAAGCATTGGTAAATTGTTTTCAAAGGGTTTTGAATTCCTGTGTGCTTTAAAATGAAATTGATTGGTAATGTGGAACCTTATGAGCGTGGTGACAGTTTTCGAGACTACGAAAATCGATTAAACAATTTCTTTACATTGAATAATATCGGAGAAAACGATAAAAATAGTCTTTTCATCGGAATTATGGGTAAAGCCATGTACGAGTTACTCGCAAAGTTGACTTATCCAGTGTCACCATGTGAAAAATCTTTCTATCAGAACATATCTTTGCTGCGTAGTCAGTTCGCGCCAAAACCGAATAAGCGCTCCGAAAGATTCAAGTTCCATAATGTCGTCCAACAGCAGGGGGAGTCCATAAGCGAGTATATTTTAAGGTTAAAGGCAGCAGCTCAGGATTGCTGTTTTGGAGATTTTGTGGATGTCAGTCAAGTGTCCACCCAAGATACTTACACACCATTCATGTCATCGACCACAGCGCCGATCATAACAGAACCATTGCCATCCGCCACCGTCAGTACCACCAGCACCAGCACCACCACCACAACCACCACGTCCACAACCAGGGCAACATCAACGCTAACGTTACCGGCACTGTCATTGTCCTATGCAGTCGATTCTAAAATTGGAATCTATAAAATGAAAATCCTCGATGAACAACTGTCCGACCGTTTCATTGTTGGATTAAAACACGAAAAGATTCAACAAGCCTTGCTGGAGAACGAAAATCTTACCTTCGACCAGTATTGTGAGAAAGCCCTCACAATAGAGTCGTCCGAAAAAGCATCAAGTTCAGTTCAAGTGTCAAGAGCCACCAATGCTGTGTATTCTTCTGGTCAGTCAAAAAACCAGAAGCAAGCCTTATCCAAGCCGTCATACAATTCGAAGTCCAGCAACTATCGTTCAAGTGCACAAAATCATCATCAGTCTAAATCAAGTCGTCAACAGAGTCAAAGTCAATGTCAACGTTGCGGAAGGTCGCCACATAAAGATTGCCCTGCAATCAACTGGGAATGTTTTGTGTGCAACCGAAAAGGGCATATAGCACGTATGTGTCCCAACAAGAAGTCAACTGTCCACGTTATCAGTAGCGTGAATTCAATTAATCAACCTGAAATATATGATGTCGTCATCAATGGAAAACCAGTTATAATGGAGATTGATACTGGTGCTACTACATCAGTAATGTCTGAGGATCAATATAAGTTATGTTTTTCGGATTGTAAAATTTTTAGGAATAAGTCTAATTTAGTATCAGTTACAGGTGGGGAACTAGATGAGCTTGGAACAATGGACTGTGAAGTATGTTTTGCCGGTAAAGTTTTTAATCTTGAAGTCGTAGTAGTCAAAGGCAGTCGTCCAAAAATAAGTTTAATGGGTCGTCCATGGATTGATGCCATGTTTCCGAGCTGGAGAAAGTCGTTTGAAGCCGAGCTGGATGTTTTCAGTGTAATTACAGAGGATGAAATCGTAAGTGAGATCAAAAGTAGATTTCCAAATATAGTTGAAACCACATTAAATTCGCCAATAGTCGGGTTTGAGGCTGACATTGTTTTGAAGCCAGATGTTGTGCCAATATTTCATGCCCCGTATAGTGTACCCTTTAAATTGAGGGATAAGGTCAATGAAGAGTTGAACCGGTTGGTTCAAGAAGGGATTTTAGAAAAAATTAGTGTCAGTCGTTGGGCTAGTCCCATTGTTATCGTTCCGAAAAAGGATGATTCTATTCGGATTTGTGTGGACTGTAAGGTCACAATAAATAAGTGCATAGAGACAATGTATTATCCCTTAAGAAAGTTGCAAGAAATTTTTGCTCAGATTTCTGGATGCACATATTTTTGTGTTATCGACCTTCAAGGTGCATACATGCAACTTTCAGTCAATGAAGAGTCTCGAAAGATTTTAGTTATTAACACATTTAATGGTCTATATGTTTTTAACCGTATGGTTTTTGGAGTGAGTAGCGCTCCAGGTATATTTCAGTCCGTAATGGACAGGATCCTTTTAGGTCTTAAAAAAGTCTTGTGCTACATTGATGACATCATCATCGGTGGTGCCAATCTAATCGAATGTAAACAACAATTGTTTGAGGTCCTAAGACGGTACAAACATAATGTGCGAATTAATTTACAAAAGTGCAAGTTTTTGAAAACGTCGGTTGATTTCTTGGGTCATACCTTGTCCGAAGGAGGCCTTAGCCCACAAAAAGAAAAAGTCAGGGCAATATTGGAGGCTCCTACGCCGAAAAATTTACAGCAGCTCGAATCGTTTTTGGGATTGCTAAATTTTTATCACCAGTTCTTACCTAACATTTCCTCAGAGTGCTTTGCTTTAAATAATTTAAAGAGGAAAGGTGAAGCATTTGTTTGGTCATCAAAATGTGAAGAAGCATTCAGAAAATGTAAACAATTGCTGGTGAATGCTGAAGTGTTGGAGTTATATGACCCACAGAAAGAGATAGTTCTCTCGACAGACGCAAGTCCAGTAGGGGTAGGTGCGATTTTGGCACATGTTTTGGATTTAGCTGAGAAGCCCGTGTTTAATGCTTCATGCACATTAAGCTCTTCTGAGAAAAATTATTCTCAACTCCACAGAGAAGGATTGGCTGTTATTTTCGCCATAAATAAGTTTCACACTTTTATATATGGTCATCAGTTTACATTGTGCACTGATAACATGGCCATAAAAGAGATATTTAGTCCAACAAAAAGTAACTCTGCTGTAGCCGTTGCCAGACTTCAGCGGTGGTCTATAGTTTTATCTCAATATCAGTAAAAGATTATTTATAAAAGAAGTACAAAGATGGCTCATGTTGATTTTTTATCAAGACATCCCATACCCGTTGATTCTGGAATAGAGTACATTCCAATCAATTTTTTTGGATCAGACCAGTTAATCGATTTTGATTTAGTTAGGAAAGAAACTAAAAATGACGAAATTTTGTGCTCAGTTTTTAAATTCCTGAGTACAGGATGGCCAAAAAACGTTGATTTAAAGTTTCGATTATATTTTTTAAATAAAAATGCCTTATGCACTGATGATGAGTGTGTATTTTATCATCATCGTCTGGTGATTCCAGAAAGCTTACGTTTAAAAGTGTTAAATGTCTTGCATGAGTGCCACACTGGCATGGTACGAATGAAGATGCTTGCAAGGTCATATGTTTGGTGGGTGGGTATAGATAAAGCAATCGAAAGCTTCGTAAAAAATTGCAACATTTGTCAAGCAACTCAAAATGTACCTAAAGAAAAATGTGACACTATATGGCCTCCCGTTAAGCAGGCTTTTTTTCGCATTCATCTTGATTTTTTTCATTTGAAAGGAAAAACGTGTTTAATAATAGTTGATGCGTTTAGTAAGTTTTTTATTGTAAAAGATATGACAGCAACAACCTTAACGTCATTACTTAAGGTTTTAAAGGAAGTTTTTGTAATTTTTCGGTTCCCTCGGTGCATAGTCTCCGATAATGGTCCCCCATTTAGCGCATATCTGTGCAAACAATACTGCCTAGCCAACAAGATAGAATACAAACCGACACCACCCTATCATAGTCAAAGTAATGGGTTGGCAGAACGTGGTGTTCAGACTACAAAATCTGCTTTACAGAAAATGTTGCTTGGAAAGCAATCCAGTTCGGACTTAAGCGCTTTTATATTTGAATTTTTGATGGTGTATAACAACACTCCGTGTACGGTTACCGGTAAAACACCTTCAGAGTTGATTTTTTCATTTAAGCCTTTAAATAAATTAGATTATATTAATCCAAAAATTAAAAATTTCGATAAAGATTTACACTGTGGTAATAGTAATTTAAACCATGAAATAAAAATAAAAATCCCAGTTAAAGAAAATGTAAATTATAAGAAATATTCTGTGGGCGAAGAAGTAATGTATAGATCGGAATTAAAACAAATTGTGAAATGGGTACCAGTAATGGTAAAAAAAGTAATAAGTAGCTTAACGTATTTAATTGAATTGAACTCGAAAATAAGATATGTTCACCAAAATCAACTAAGGAAGAAATGTTCTATCTCTGATGTTCGCTTTACAAATTTAAGGGGTGATAGCGTGTTGAATCTCCCTGATACTGCTGATGCTCATTTGGAAAAACAACCGATCGATCTTAAACCTGATAATTGTAAAAAAGAAGAAATTGTAAACAATCCAATAAAAGAAGAAGTTGGAAGGGAATCATTGCCTATAGCTCAGAGAAAAGGCAAACGTAATGTTAAGAAAGTAGAATCTTATAAATTTTAAACTGTATGTACAGAATTGTTTTCAATTATGTTCATAATGAAGTCATATTATAGTTTTTGAAATTTTTGTAACATACATAATATGTATATTAAGTAAGAGTACTTAAGGGGGGAGAGTGTAGTATATTATCTAATAATGTAATGCTTGGATGAGAAGTGTAAACGGAGAATGATATTAATGATCATTAATTACCCTATGTACATAAATGTAACTTTACTATATACCTAATATATAAATTCATGACTTGGACTTCTCACCCGTTAAATAATATCATACGATCTAGGAGAGTAGTTATCTAGCGTTAACTGAGTACAGTCGTACAGTCATCCTCATCATAATAAACGAATAAACTCTTGAATCTTAAAAGGCGTCGGTGGTTTTCTTTCATTTAAATCACAACACGATCGACCTATCTTCCCTCACTTTTCCCTTGATAAAACTGCCCACAACGCTTCACCGCTAGCATTGGTTGTAAGGATGAATGTTTTGGTGATATCAGGACAGATTAAAACAGGTGGGGATGTTACCGCCTTTTTGAGATCTTCAAAATCTACATTCGGCCGTCCATCTAAATGGCCTGTTCTTTCGGAGGAGTTACCATAATAGCTAACGATCCCCAAAAAGTATTGAACTTGCTTGATATTTTTGGGAGGGGAAAGCTGGTTACGTAACTAGTTTTGGATGGGTCTGGTTGCGCGCTTTCTTCAGAACGGATGTGGCCTAAGTATACTACTTCTGTGCAAAAAAAGTTGCATTTATCCGTGTTCAGTTTTAATCTGTTTTTCCGAAGCCTACCAAAAACATTGACTAACTTACGGCTATGCTCTTCCAAGTTCTTTGAATAAACCACAATGTCAACAAGGTACACGAAATAGTCAGCACCGTGGAGCCCCGTTAAGATGTTATTCATTATTCTTTGAAAAATAGCTCCTGAAAGCCCAAAAGACATTAGACTGAATTCGTAATGAGCAAGACCTGTACTAAACGCGGTTTTTCCTCTATCCTTTTTGTCAATGAGAACTTGGTGGTATCCATTGGCCAAATCAAGAGTAGTAAAGTACCCACAATTTCCTAGCTCAACAAGAATATCTTCTATTCTTGGAAGAAGGGAAAACGTCCTTTACTGACACTTCGTTTAATTTCCGAAAATCGACTACAATCCTCCACCTTTTTATCCGTTATGTCCTCGTTTTTTAGGAACAACCATGAAGATTTACACGTAGTAATTATACCTTCGTCAAGCATTTTCTTGACTTGAGAGTTTATTTCATCCCTAGCAATTTGAGGTACAGACTATTGTTTTTGATTGATTGGCCCTTGATCCACTTAAGCTGTTATCATCCAAATGAAATATGTCGTTGTAATGACTACATATTTCGTAAATGCAAACTCTTTCCCCTTTATTCAAAGACGGAATATTCTTTCAAACGCTGGTTTTGAGCTATGGATGTTATAAATATTTGAGGGCTTACTGCCTTATATTTTAAACTGATGAAAATTTGTAAATTTTGTGATGAAATTTTCGTTAAGATAAGAATTAGATGTCGTTGCATTCAGTATCGGTACTTGAATCTTTCCGTCATTCACTTTTACCACAGTGTTACCCAAATAAATTCCACTATCAATTTCCTGTGAATGAATCAGCAGTTCATTTGATCTTGAATTTGGAACTGGTAACTTAACGCTTGTGTCCGAGCAATAACTTCACACTTATTAACCTTTTCATTTAGTAAAGACATGTTAGCCAGACTCGAAGGCCAACATTTAAGATATAATTCAATAAAAAAAAAAAAAAAAAAAAATCTCCCTCCTTATATGATCAACAAAAATGTTGGTTTATAAACGAGTAAGGAGGAAATAAGAAAGAACCCGAATAAACAACAACAAACGTGTGTGGCTAATAAAAGCGCTAGTCGTTTCAATGCAATTGATAAACAGAAAAAACCTGCATTAGGTTGGATCTGATCATGTGGGCTCGGTGGCGTAATGCGAAGTGCATTGGCTACTAAGCGGCTGGTTATGGTTCAATACACGATGAAGGCACAAGAAGTTTTTCAATTAAAATGAAAAAGTAGACCAGCACCTCTAGAGCAAAGGAATCTGATCATCGACCTTGGCAAGTCGTGAAATAGCTATAATTCCAGCCAAAAGTAATTGAGAAAAACTAAATGGTAGCACACTCAAGTTGCTGTTGGGCATTCAAAGTCATCAAATCAATTAAAACCTCCTTTTCCCAATCGAGGAAAGTTATTCTTTTGAAAACTGCGTCGACGATTGTGTAATTCCAAAGGATATCACGACCCAGTATATCGTCTGCAAGTATATCATCCCCATCGACTATGTTCCATTTTGTAAAGAACTTCTTTGGAAAAAATAAATTGGTTTTAATTATACCCAATGTTGTGCCTACAACGCCAAAGACACCACCCAATTGCTTGGTTTCTTGGATGTTTATATTGTTTGCATTTTTTATAGAACTTCTTTTTAGTAAGCTCGAGTCTGCTATTCTATCTACCAGAAGAGGTACCTTTCCGTACTTAGCTAATGGCATAGGCAGTTCGACGAAAACATCATGCTTACGAATGTTCTTAAATGAATACAATATTTTTGTGTGTCTATTATCTTTATTTATCCACATAGTAGATTTACAAAAAACTTTAGAAGTCAAGTTCTTTGAGGTATTTAGCAATGATATTGAATCTATGTAGCCTAAGGCGACACTTACAACCAAAAATAAGTTTGCAATAGGTAACCGGAGATAGACTTTTCTTTGTTTTTTCAACTGTGTAGAAGGTATAGAAATTTGCTGTAGTCTTACGATTTTTTTTACCTTTACTTGTCTTGTGTGCCGTGATAGAATTTTTTTCTGTTTGTTGCAAAAGTATTTTGCTTTGTGATGTTATAGGCGGTGTTTGGCTACACAGCTCTTATGACTTGGCTTTTTTTGAAGAGACAACTTTCGGTGGCGATTGTTTTATGGAGGGCAATTTTTTTGGGGCACAGTCTACGAAATTTTACTGTCCCCCGTTTCCGGTTTGTTCTCTTAAGTGATTCTTTTTGGAGAAACAATCGTCCTCCACATGCCCCTCCTTGGAACACCACTTGCACTCGGGGCTTTTAACTTGCTGTCCGGGTAACTCTTAGCGTGTACAACAGTTTTGATTTTGCCCATAGGTGTGGTTTTGCTTTCCACAGAATCCATATGTTGAAATTGGATTTATGGTCCTAGTTGGCTCTCTATTGCTGGGGTAGGTTGAGTCTTGTAAATAAGGATTGAAAAACGGTGGAGGTGTTTGACTATAAAATGGTTTAAAGGGAGGAGTATTATTTTGTATGTGTGCCTGTAGTGGCATACTTGGTATCACTTGAGGTTGTTGTGCGTATGTTGTATACATTACAGCAGGAGAAAGCGTTATTAAAAGATACGTTTTTTGTACTTGTATCTTCAGAAAATTTTGTGAAATCAGTTTCCGATGTTGTTAACATGTGTTGGCATAAGCAATGATCACTGAGACTTCTTAAACGCCACCTTTGCTGAGCTCATGAATTCTTTCGTCAGACCCTCAGATTCCGTGGAGGAATATCTGGAATTTATTATTTCTTTTGCTTTCGTTTGTAAACACAAAAGAAACTTAGCAAAAGACCGAATGTTTTCTGTAAAGAGTTGATAGGACTGTTTCATCTACATCAATACGGCATCCAATGTCGTAATTGGCAAGTACGCATTTTTAATAACCTCTTCTATATCTTTAAGAGTCTTCGGAGTATTGTTTCGAATAAGTTCAAACGCGTCACCTGTCAATCTGGTTGTTAAAAAAGAAACGTAAAGATCTTCGTTTGTGTCTGTCAGGCACTTTAAGCCCAACTCACACGCGTTCAAAAACTCATAAGCTCTCGTAGACAATTCACGCTTTCGATGGCCTGAGAACTGAGGAACAATGCGAGTTATGATGACTTTTATATATTGGAAGCCCTTGGTAATATTGTGGGTACTTCTAATATTTTTACGTTTTCTAGTTATTCACGTAAGCTCAAATTAGTTTTCAGAGTTTTTAATATTTTTACGTTTTCTATTTATTCACCTAAGCCCAAATTAGTTTTCATTTTTTTTCTGTTTTAAGAGTTTCTAATTCCTCGATGAGATTACTAAATTGCGCCCCAGAAATAATTTCAGCCATCAACTTTCATGCAAATTTAACTCAACTTCTTTTTATATGAATGTTCATAAGATACGGATAAAAATATAAATGAATGTCAACCACTCAAATTATTAAACAAAAATAATACTTACTTGTGATTTAAGGTATATTAAGGATTTCAATATCCGCTGTATATACAGGTTGGCACACGAATCGTGCTCCAAAAATAAAACGTAATAATTTTTTTCAGTGTGAGTAATCGGCTTATTTTTTTTATTTTATAGGCTACTATTTAGATTTATCAAAATGAATGCTTGGGATACTGAAAAAAGGATTTGGGTAGTGCAGCGATACCATTCTTTACAGTCCGTCATTTCCGTCCAAAGGGAATTTAGGCTGGAGTTTGGCGGTACTCCCCCGAGTGAATAGACCATTATGAGGCGAACGAAGATCGTATCATCGAGATCCCAATGCTCGGGTTCAGGATACAATCATGGCTGTTGCACCGGCAATCCAAGGGTTTCGACTCGAAACTTGTCGGGCCAAATTGGAGTTAGCAAGCGGTCATTACAACCGATAATTTATGATGACTTAAACTTATTTCTTTACAAAGTCCAAATTAGAAGCAAGTTAAACCCTCAGGATTTGCCTGTTCGCCTGGAATTTTGCCGAAAAATGATTGCAATGGCCGAAGAAGACAACACATTGATAAATTGTTTGTTCATGCCTGATGAGGCCATTTTGACTTAAACGGCAATGTTAACAAACGAAATTGCCGTATATGGAGTGAATCTAATCCAGAAATGCCCCATGAGAACTGCACCCAAAACGAGTTACTGTGTGGTGCGCAGATTCATCAAGGTGTATTGTCGGGCCATACTTTTTGAAGAAAACGGTGTAACACAAACTGTCAATGGGGACCGTTATTTAGAAATGTTGAAGGAGTTTTTTACCAAGAACTTCGCCGAAGACGTATCCCTTTCAGCAGGATTTGGTTTCAGCAAAATGGAGCAAGTGCACACGTAGCCACACAACTTATGGCGGAGCTCCAACGAAAATTCCCAAGCAAATTGATATCCAGAAACTGCACTTTGGGCTGGCCCCCAAGGTCACCTGACCTGACTGCATCAGACTTTTTTTGTGAGGTTATGTCAAGCAGGAAGTGTACAAAACGAAACCCAGGAAATTGACTGAATTGAAGCAGTGCATTAAGACAATAATTGAGGCGATACCAATTTCTACCCTTCTACCCTTATTTAAATTTCTTATTGTAGCACGATTCGTGCGCCAAGCTGTATTTTAATTCTATCGTAAATTTATTTTGATTTAAGTCAATTTAGATCTTTTCATAAACTTTTTTTCTCTTAATTTTCACTTTGCACAATAGTTATAGCACGCACATGCTATTAAATGGGATAAAATATATGTATATATAAATAGATACTATATATGTAATCTCCATTTTTTATTATTTCTGACTGAAACTTCTCGCGTATTAGCACAAGGTAGATGTATGTCTACTTTCTCTTGTCACAGATATTTTTTTTGTCGTTTTATTTTGGAAAACAAAAATTCTTAGACCAAAAACAATATGATACTTTTTCGTTTTTTAAAATACTATTATTTTTGTTATTAGTTTTTTTTAAGAAAACCAGATTCGCGAACCGACTGCGCCAAAGTTATGTTATATCTTTTAGTTTTAATCAAACAACCGTCACTTTTGATTTACAAATTAACACACTGCTCATGTTTGGAATTGAAGCTCGGGTCACCGCTGAACCGCTGACCAAATAGTCTACGAATTATTTCCAGGTCGCTTCCAATTGCGTCGTAAAACATTATCGATGAGTCAGCTTATGGGTACTCAGTAATAATGTTACTATACAGTGCGATGGCCTGAGTGAGATCAACTCCGGTTATGGTTAGCGACCTAAATGATGGGCACAACAACGTTTACGTTGGTTTCGTAACTAGGTTTACCAGAACGAAAATGTTGAAAAGAGGGACATAGCGAGTTTTCAAGGGGACAAATGTTCGAAAAGGAGGACAAAACATGTTTACAAAACCCGAAAAAAAATAAAGTAACAACATTTGTGTTCGATTTTTTATTAATAAAATATATTCACAAAAATCAAAAAATTAAGTAATCAGCCAGAGTAAATCAATGGAAACAAAACCAAATTTCATTTGTTATTTTGCTTTATAATTATTTCATTTTCAACGGGCAATGGCGCAGTGGATAAAATGCTTGATTGCTAACTTAGACATGTGGGTTCGATCCCCACGCCAGGCGCATTCTTTTATATACCTCCAATTTTAATTGGATACCGCCCATGGGTTAAGAATGAGACAGTCAATACCTGGTTCTCAAATCCACTGTGCCAAACTAGTGCCATGCATTTCAGGTTGTTTTTTAAAGACCTTAGGTAGTACAGGCATATATTAAAATTTAAAAAAAAACGCGCTCTACAAGCAAAGATTTCTATCTTTTCTCTAAGCATTTAACAACAATCCAGTTGTTAAATTTGTATTTACTATGATGAAAGTATTCACAGCTTTAATTTGGAAACCTGCTAAGAATTTGTTTAAAATAGGAAAGAGTAAGTAGTATAAACATAAAGTCATGTTTTTTTTCATCGACATAAAAGTCATGTTTGACTATTTCTGCAGCGACCGGATACTTCTCTTGTTCGGCCTCGGCTAGTTGTTGAAGAGTCTTAATAGCCAGGTATGGTACAGATGCTGTACCATAAGTGACAGTGTTAAGTGTATACTCTTTGATGGTAGAACTTCCACACAAATTTTCTGGTAATCTTGATGGTCTTCGTGTAGCTCGATTTGGGAATACATTTTCTCTACATCTAAAGTAAAAACGTATCTGTGTTTTCTTCACCGCATCAGAACTGTTGTAATATCGTCTGGCGGCTTGGGGTCTACGAAGGTCAATTGGCTTAGGCTCACTCCTGTCGTTGATTTTGCCGAACCATCAAATAGAACTCTTCGTTCGGTTGCTGTACTTCTAGGTTTAATGACGTCATGATGAGGCATGTTGCCATCCATGTTTCCTTCGTTTTTGGGTTAAATGGAATTTTTACCATGTACCTCCCATTTTCTCTTCGGTAGTACGTATCTTTATAGAACTGTTCGCACTGTTTGTCACCTTTGTTTTGGGAAACATCTTCTAGCTCCCAAAATTTTTCCATGATTGAGCGACTAAAATCTCTGCTGCCAGTCCAGTAACACTGTAATTTTCACTTTCTTCGGTTGATGTTCGCCCAGATATTAACCAGCCCAGCTGTGACTTCTGAGTTATTAGCGAATTTGCAGCATCTCGTTTATTTCCGTCAAGAATAATATCGCTTTACACATCAGCACCAATTATCATATCAATCGGTCCAGGAACATTGAAAGTAGGATTAGTTTTAGTTGGTTCAAATTCACAATTTTAAAGCAATTTATAGTTTTCGTTGGTAGTTGTCTTGGTACTTAAGGGAGTGTAAGAGCGCCTAATCTTAGTTTAAACTCTGAAGGTTTGGGTTTATTGTGACGTCTACCTTGTTCTTAGAGATGATGACAATTTGTTTTGCTGAAACATGAAACTGCTTGTCATGTGGTGAGCAATTCAAGCAGAGCTTAGCTTGTTTGTAAAGTTGTCACCTGTGTTTTATAGTCAAATTCAGGATTATTTGACATTAGTAGATCACATGTTTACTTTTGCAAATGTGGCATTGGGTTTTCTTGGAATCAATGTGGAAATTGTGTAGCGTATGCTTTGGTTCATCAAACGATTTTTATTGTTTCCTTGTAGGAGCAAGGATATCAAGTGCTTGGTAACGTCTCCCCAGAAAATCTAGAAGCGTCTTCAGAGCTGGCATTTTGTTTGGTTCGGTTAGCCTTTGTTTGAATATGTTTCTGCTTTCAGTATCAAGAAACTTCGTAGTGATGTGAACTATTATTAGCTACCAAGATGTAGTATCGCAGCCCTTGTTTTAGAGTGCTGCCAGTCCTTCAGTGATCGCATCAAAAATGTTTTTGATGGAAGTAACTTATGGTATGTTACTTGGTTGCACAGGCTTAAGCATCTTCTCTAATTGAATGCCTACAATTTTTGGTTCGTTATTGTGTCGTCCTTTAAGAATTTCCCAGGCACTATTGTATTCACTAGAGAACGTTAGATGTCTTATCAAATTGAGCGGCTCCCCCTCTAAATGCGTTTACAGATAATCCATCTTTCCTGTCGTACTGAGGCTGCTTTTGCTGTGAATTATTGTTGAGAATAGATCATTATTATGTATTGTATGAAAGCACATATTTAATATTATAAATATTAATGTGCGTATGCACAAACTAGTTTAAGATCATTTTATGAAATAAAGCTCAGTCTCTTGTTAAGTATCAAAGCGGTCGTTTTTATTTGCAGCATACATATTAATTGGCAACGAGGTTAAAAGTCCAAATAAAAAAATATATACATCGTATACCTGTGGTCTCCAGGCAGAACCGCTTAACTTGGTTTTTATCATTTTTTAGTAGAGCAGTTTGAAGTTTTTAGAAAAAGTTCGAAATTACTAATTTCTCTAGAAAATAATTGAAATTCGGACGGTACTAAAATAGTATGGAATTAAGGGTACTGAAACCCCTTTTTAATTTATAATCAAATAAATTATTAAACCGTGTAATTAAGAATGTGGGAAGCAAAAGAAACACTTAAGTTGTTTTGACTTGATAGAATTTTTATTTCCATAAACCATAAATCGTGTTTAGCTGTTTTTCCCTGAAATAAATTTAAGTTTTAGTTGACTAAAGCGGACTTTAGTTGTTCTTCCCTAATTTGATGTGAAGTTTTATAATTCAATATCTCGACTTGTTGTTATTACAAAAGCATTTAGTGAGCTAAGGCTGAAAAATACTGAGATTAAATTTATTCACTGTTGAAATCAAAGACGAAAGCTATTAATGAATAAGAAAAAGCTCCAATTTGTTTTAAATTATTTTCCTTATAAATACCTTTAAAAAATAAATATTAAAAAGAGGTAAGAACATAGAAAAAAAACTTAATAAAACACGAAACAAAAAAAAGTTTAAAAATCACACTCCAGATTTTATATTTATTGGCTATTAAATAATTAAAAACAAATAAAAGTCGTTATAAATATTGACATTGTTAAATAATTTTTAGAAAAAAATTGTTATCAGAAAAGTAATAGGTAGTTATACAAATTATAGCTTGCAGTGTATTGGATAAAATAGAAAAAAAATATATTTAATTTTCTTCTTCGTCACTTTCTAAATCAGGACGCATGTTCATTTGAGGTGGTGCGAAGGCTTCTGTAGAATTCATGAAATTCGGGATTAATATAATCTATCAAGTCCATAAGATACTTCATTTTTTCAGCAGATATAATATTTGGCACATCTTAAATCATCTTAAAACCATCCAATGAAAGAAGTTAACGCTCCTCTTTGGCCAATGGTAGTATCGTAAACGGTTTTTCTGTATTTAAAGCCATTTTATAGAACATTTTGCTACTTACTATCACTGGTGAAACGAATCCACCTCACGGTGTTCTATACGAATTTTTCGATTTCTAAATTGGATCGTTTCCAATTCAAATTAGTTTTCGACATTTCACAAAAATTGAAAAACTCAGCCTGTTACATTTCAAATACCTTTATTTTGAAATTAATACCGTCGATGAACTGGTACCAATCTTCTGGCACACATATTTCAACATTTGACTTTACTTGCCGTACTATGAGGCAAGTTATATATTCGTAAAAAAAAAAACAAAAAAGTGGGTCCCCCAATTCCATCTGTTTGTCTGTCGGTCTGTATGCCAGTCTGTCTGTCCTCGAGTCTGCAGCCTAAACGGTTCGGAGGATTTGCTTCAAAATTGGTACATATTGTTATTTTCGGTAATATGCCACACGTTTTTTTTGCTTTTTTTTTAAACGACATATAACAGTAGCTCCCATACATTTTTCTTTTGGGTCATGGAGAAAAATCGTATTCTTCTCAAAAACGGCTCCAACGATTTTTTTATAAAAAAAAAATCAGTTCATTAATGAAGGGAAAGCTTAGCTTTTGATATTTTCTTTTTGGACAAAAAATGTTAATTTTGCTTCCTCTAGTAGAACCATTTTTTTGGTTTTCGATTTTCTGGGAAACGGTTAATTCTATTTTTTTGAAAACTTTTACACAGAAGCTCCTAGAAAGTCTAAACACTATTGTAAGCCAAAATTTTCCAAAATATTTTTTTTTTGGAAATTGATTTTTTTTTGAAAACTTAAAATTTTGAAAACGACTCAATTGGTTGTTTTCGAAACTTCGTATTTGGCGTTTTTTTGACATTCTTTTAAACGGATAAAAATCTATTTTCTAAAATAAAAAATATCGGTACATCCCATACAAATGTTAAAACACCGTTAAGAAAAAATGTATTTCTCGAAAACGGCTCCAAGAATTTTTATCAAGAAATGTGTGTGTTCCTAGATTAGTACAGTCCACTTTCACGTATAACAATATTTTTTTTGCGTATTTATTAACGGTACTTCCCATAGAACCACTTTCCATATTTTTTACTTTCTCAACATTGGATGAACGGATTAAAATAATTTTTTTCACACAAATGGTCCCTTAAATTGCTAATAAAACTGCATACTCAAATTTTCAAAAAAAAGATTCTCGATTTTTAAAAATAAAGTCACGAAAGTTTTTTGAAATTTGAATTTTATATGTATATTAATAATATCTTCAAAATGACGTTAGAATTTTTTTTTTGATAAATGTTTTTAAAATTTTGTACATAAGAAATAATTTATTTAAAAAACCGCTCCAACGATTTTTGAAATTTTTTTTGATATATTTTTATTTATCCACGAATACAAATGGCATCTTTGTTTTCCCTCAGACTATTGCCACTAAGCAATATAAAAACATTTAATTATGTGTATTAAACATTTATTACTACCTTATTATATTTCCCTTCTACGTAATTCTGCATAAGTCAATGAATACTACATACAATGTAGGCCCTCATACATTTATATATATGCACATATGTGTCCTTACAAATCAAATAAATCATATGTAGCTATGCATATTGCATATCTACCAACCTACATCCTTCATTTTCATAATCATAAGTACACATTTACATACCTATAGCTTCCATACATGTATGTAAATAGGTACATTACATTACATTACACATTACATTACATATTATACTACTAATATCTCGACTTGTTGTTATTACAAAAGCATTTAGTGAGCTAAGGCTGAAAAATACTGAGATTAAATTTATTCACTGTTGAAATCAAAGACGAAAGCTATTAATGAATAAGAAAAAGCTCCAATTTGTTTTAAATTATTTTCCTTATAAATACCTTTAAAAAATAAATATTAAAAAGAGGTAAGAACATAGAAAAAAAACTTAATAAAACACGAAACAAAAAAAAGTTTAAAAATCACACTCCAGATTTTATATTTATTGGCTATTAAATAATTAAAAACAAATAAAAGTCGTTATAAATATTGACATTGTTAAATAATTTTTAGAAAAAAATTGTTATCAGAAAAGTAATAGGTAGTTATACAAATTATAGCTTGCAGTGTATTGGATAAAATAGAAAAAAAATATATTTAATTTTCTTCTTCGTCACTTTCTAAATCAGGACGCATGTTCATTTGAGGTGGTGCGAAGGCTTCTGTAGAATTCATGAAATTCGGGATTAATATAATCCATCAAGTCCATAAGATACTTCATTTTTTCAGCAGAAATAATATTTGGCACATCTTCAATCATCTTAAAACCATCCAATGAAAGAAGTTAACGCTCCTCTTTGGCCAATGGTAGTATCGTAAACGGTTTTTCTGTATTTAAAGCCATTTTATAGAACATTTTGCTACTTACTATCACTGGTGAAACGAATCCACCTCACGGTGTTCTATACGAATTTTTCGATTTCTAAATTGGATCGTTTCCAATTCAAATTAGTTTTCGACATTTCACAAAAATTGAAAAACTCAGCCTGTTACATTTCAAATACCTTTATTTTGAAATTAATACCGTCGATGAACTGGTACCAATCTTCTGGCACACATATTTCAACATTTGACTTTACTTGCCGTACTATGAGGCAAGTTATATATTCGTAAAAAAAAAAAACAAAAAAGTGGGTCCCCCAATTCCATCTGTTTGTCTGTCGGTCTGTATGCCAGTCTGTCTGTCCTCGAGTCTGCAGCCTAAACGGTTCGGAGGATTTGCTTCAAAATTGGTACATATTGTTATTTTCGGTAATATGCCACACGTTTTTTTTGCTTTTTTTTTAAACGACATATAACAGTAGCTCCCATACATTTTTCTTTTGGGTCATGGAGAAAAATCGTATTCTTCTCAAAAACGGCTCCAACGATTTTTTTATAAAAAAAAAATCAGTTCATTAATGAAGGGAAAGCTTAGCTTTTGATATTTTCTTTTTGGACAAAAAATGTTAATTTTGCTTCCTCTAGTAGAACCATTTTTTTGGTTTTCGATTTTCTGGGAAACGGTTAATTCTATTTTTTTGAAAACTTTTACACAGAAGCTCCTAGAAAGTCTAAACACTATTGTAAGCCAAAATTTTTCAAAATATTTTTTTTTTGGAAATTGATTTTTTTTTGAAAACTTAAAATTTTGAAAACGACTCAATTGGTTGTTTTCGAAACTTCGTATTTGGCGTTTTTTTGACATTCTTTTAAACGGATAAAAATCTATTTTCTAAAATAAAAAATATCGGTACATCCCATACAAATGTTAAAACACCGTTAAGAAAAAATGTATTTCTCGAAAACGGCTCCAAGAATTTTTATCAAGAAATGTGTGTGTTCCTAGATTAGTACAGTCCACTTTCACGTATAACAATATTTTTTTTGCGTATTTATTAACGGTACTTCCCATAGAACCACTTTCCATATTTTTTACTTTCTCAACATTGGATGAACGGATTAAAATAATTTTTTTCACACAAATGGTCCCTTAAATTGCTAATAAAACTGCATACTCAAATTTTCAAAAAAAAGATTCTCGATTTTTAAAAATAAAGTCACGAAAGTTTTTTGAAATTTGAATTTTATATGTATATTAATAATATCTTCAAAATGACGTTAGAATTTTTTTTTTGATAAATGTTTTTAAAATTTTGTACATAAGAAATAATTTATTTAAAAAACCGCTCCAACGATTTTTGAAATTTTTTTTGATATATTTTTATTTATCCACGAATACAAATGGCATCTTTGTTTTCCCTCAGACTATTGCCACTAAGCAATATAAAAACATTTAATTATGTGTATTAAACATTTATTACTACCTTATTATATTTCCCTTCTACGTAATTCTGCATAAGTCAATGAATACTACATACAATGTAGGCCCTCATACATTTATATATATGCACATATGTGTCCTTACAAATCAAATAAATCATATGTAGCTATGCATATTGCATATCTACCAACCTACATCCTTCATTTTCATAATCATAAGTACACATTTACATACCTATAGCTTCCATACATGTATGTAAATAGGTACATTACATTACATTACACATTACATTACATATTATACTACTAATATCTCGACTTGTTGTTATTACAAAAGCATTTAGTGAGCTAAGGCTGAAAAATACTGAGATTAAATTTATTCACTGTTGAAATCAAAGACGAAAGCTATTAATGAATAAGAAAAAGCTCCAATTTGTTTTAAATTATTTTCCTTATAAATACCTTTAAAAAATAAATATTAAAAAGAGGTAAGAACATAGAAAAAAAACTTAATAAAACACGAAACAAAAAAAAGTTTAAAAATCACACTCCAGATTTTATATTTATTGGCTATTAAATAATTAAAAACAAATAAAAGTCGTTATAAATATTGACATTGTTAAATAATTTTTAGAAAAAAATTGTTATCAGAAAAGTAATAGGTAGTTATACAAATTATAGCTTGCAGTGTATTGGATAAAATAGAAAAAAAATATATTTAATTTTCTTCTTCGTCACTTTCTAAATCAGGACGCATGTTCATTTGAGGTGGTGCGAAGGCTTCTGTAGAATTCATGAAATTCGGGATTAATATAATCCATCAAGTCCATAAGATACTTCATTTTTTCAGCAGAAATAATATTTGGCACATCTTCAATCATCTTAAAACCATCCAATGAAAGAAGTTAACGCTCCTCTTTGGCCAATGGTAGTATCGTAAACGGTTTTTCTGTATTTAAAGCCATTTTATAGAACATTTTGCTACTTACTATCACTGGTGAAACGAATCCACCTCACGGTGTTCTATACGAATTTTTCGATTTCTAAATTGGATCGTTTCCAATTCAAATTAGTTTTCGACATTTCACAAAAATTGAAAAACTCAGCCTGTTACATTTCAAATACCTTTATTTTGAAATTAATACCGTCGATGAACTGGTACCAATCTTCTGGCACACATATTTCAACATTTGACTTTACTTGCCGTACTATGAGGCAAGTTATATATTCGTAAAAAAAAAAAACAAAAAAGTGGGTCCCCCAATTCCATCTGTTTGTCTGTCGGTCTGTATGCCAGTCTGTCTGTCCTCGAGTCTGCAGCCTAAACGGTTCGGAGGATTTGCTTCAAAATTGGTACATATTGTTATTTTCGGTAATATGCCACACGTTTTTTTTGCTTTTTTTTTAAACGACATATAACAGTAGCTCCCATACATTTTTCTTTTGGGTCATGGAGAAAAATCGTATTCTTCTCAAAAACGGCTCCAACGATTTTTTTATAAAAAAAAAATCAGTTCATTAATGAAGGGAAAGCTTAGCTTTTGATATTTTCTTTTTGGACAAAAAATGTTAATTTTGCTTCCTCTAGTAGAACCATTTTTTTGGTTTTCGATTTTCTGGGAAACGGTTAATTCTATTTTTTTGAAAACTTTTACACAGAAGCTCCTAGAAAGTCTAAACACTATTGTAAGCCAAAATTTTTCAAAATATTTTTTTTTTGGAAATTGATTTTTTTTTGAAAACTTAAAATTTTGAAAACGACTCAATTGGTTGTTTTCGAAACTTCGTATTTGGCGTTTTTTTGACATTCTTTTAAACGGATAAAAATCTATTTTCTAAAATAAAAAATATCGGTACATCCCATACAAATGTTAAAACACCGTTAAGAAAAAATGTATTTCTCGAAAACGGCTCCAAGAATTTTTATCAAGAAATGTGTGTGTTCCTAGATTAGTACAGTCCACTTTCACGTATAACAATATTTTTTTTGCGTATTTATTAACGGTACTTCCCATAGAACCACTTTCCATATTTTTTACTTTCTCAACATTGGATGAACGGATTAAAATAATTTTTTTCACACAAATGGTCCCTTAAATTGCTAATAAAACTGCATACTCAAATTTTCAAAAAAAAGATTCTCGATTTTTAAAAATAAAGTCACGAAAGTTTTTTGAAATTTGAATTTTATATGTATATTAATAATATCTTCAAAATGACGTTAGAATTTTTTTTTTGATAAATGTTTTTAAAATTTTGTACATAAGAAATAATTTATTTAAAAAACCGCTCCAACGATTTTTGAAATTTTTTTTGATATATTTTTATTTATCCACGAATACAAATGGCATCTTTGTTTTCCCTCAGACTATTGCCACTAAGCAATATAAAAACATTTAATTATGTGTATTAAACATTTATTACTACCTTATTATATTTCCCTTCTACGTAATTCTGCATAAGTCAATGAATACTACATACAATGTAGGCCCTCATACATTTATATATATGCACATATGTGTCCTTACAAATCAAATAAATCATATGTAGCTATGCATATTGCATATCTACCAACCTACATCCTTCATTTTCATAATCATAAGTACACATTTACATACCTATAGCTTCCATACATGTATGTAAATAGGTACATTACATTACATTACACATTACATTACATATTATACTACTAATATCTCGACTTGTTGTTATTACAAAAGCATTTAGTGAGCTAAGGCTGAAAAATACTGAGATTAAATTTATTCACTGTTGAAATCAAAGACGAAAGCTATTAATGAATAAGAAAAAGCTCCAATTTGTTTTAAATTATTTTCCTTATAAATACCTTTAAAAAATAAATATTAAAAAGAGGTAAGAACATAGAAAAAAAACTTAATAAAACACGAAACAAAAAAAAGTTTAAAAATCACACTCCAGATTTTATATTTATTGGCTATTAAATAATTAAAAACAAATAAAAGTCGTTATAAATATTGACATTGTTAAATAATTTTTAGAAAAAAATTGTTATCAGAAAAGTAATAGGTAGTTATACAAATTATAGCTTGCAGTGTATTGGATAAAATAGAAAAAAAATATATTTAATTTTCTTCTTCGTCACTTTCTAAATCAGGACGCATGTTCATTTGAGGTGGTGCGAAGGCTTCTGTAGAATTCATGAAATTCGGGATTAATATAATCCATCAAGTCCATAAGATACTTCATTTTTTCAGCAGAAATAATATTTGGCACATCTTCAATCATCTTAAAACCATCCAATGAAAGAAGTTAACGCTCCTCTTTGGCCAATGGTAGTATCGTAAACGGTTTTTCTGTATTTAAAGCCATTTTATAGAACATTTTGCTACTTACTATCACTGGTGAAACGAATCCACCTCACGGTGTTCTATACGAATTTTTCGATTTCTAAATTGGATCGTTTCCAATTCAAATTAGTTTTCGACATTTCACAAAAATTGAAAAACTCAGCCTGTTACATTTCAAATACCTTTATTTTGAAATTAATACCGTCGATGAACTGGTACCAATCTTCTGGCACACATATTTCAACATTTGACTTTACTTGCCGTACTATGAGGCAAGTTATATATTCGTAAAAAAAAAAAACAAAAAAGTGGGTCCCCCAATTCCATCTGTTTGTCTGTCGGTCTGCTTCAAAATTGGTACATATTGTTATTTTCGGTAATATGCCACACGTTTTTTTTGCTTTTTTTTTAAACGACATATAACAGTAGCTCCCATACATTTTTCTTTTGGGTCATGGAGAAAAATCGTATTCTTCTCAAAAACGGCTCCAACGATTTTTTTATAAAAAAAAAATCAGTTCATTAATGAAGGGAAAGCTTAGCTTTTGATATTTTCTTTTTGGACAAAAAATGTTAATTTTGCTTCCTCTAGTAGAACCATTTTTTTGGTTTTCGATTTTCTGGGAAACGGTTAATTCTATTTTTTTGAAAACTTTTACACAGAAGCTCCTAGAAAGTCTAAACACTATTGTAAGCCAAAATTTTTCAAAATATTTTTTTTTTGGAAATTGATTTTTTTTTGAAAACTTAAAATTTTGAAAACGACTCAATTGGTTGTTTTCGAAACTTCGTATTTGGCGTTTTTTTGACATTCTTTTAAACGGATAAAAATCTATTTTCTAAAATAAAAAATATCGGTACATCCCATACAAATGTTAAAACACCGTTAAGAAAAAATGTATTTCTCGAAAACGGCTCCAAGAATTTTTATCAAGAAATGTGTGTGTTCCTAGATTAGTACAGTCCACTTTCACGTATAACAATATTTTTTTTGCGTATTTATTAACGGTACTTCCCATAGAACCACTTTCCATATTTTTTACTTTCTCAACATTGGATGAACGGATTAAAATAATTTTTTTCACACAAATGGTCCCTTAAATTGCTAATAAAACTGCATACTCAAATTTTCAAAAAAAAAGATTCTCGATTTTTAAAAATAAAGTCACGAAAGTTTTTTGAAATTTGAATTTTATATGTATATTAATAATATCTTCAAAATGACGTTAGAATTTTTTTTTTGATAAATGTTTTTAAAATTTTGTACATAAGAAATAATTTATTTAAAAAACCGCTCCAACGATTTTTGAAATTTTTTTTGATATATTTTTATTTATCCACGAATACAAATGGCATCTTTGTTTTCCCTCAGACTATTGCCACTAAGCAATATAAAAACATTTAATTATGTGTATTAAACATTTATTACTACCTTATTATATTTCCCTTCTACGTAATTCTGCATAAGTCAATGAATACTACATACAATGTAGGCCCTCATACATTTATATATATGCACATATGTGTCCTTACAAATCAAATAAATCATATGTAGCTATGCTATTGCATATCTACCAACCTACATCCTTCATTTTCATAATCATAAGTACACATTTACATACCTATAGCTTCCATACATGTATGTAAATAGGTACATTACATTACATTACACATTACATTACATATTATACTACTCCGTAGATAAATCTACGAAGTAGAGACACTGAAGCGAGACCATTGCCTTTAAACATCACATACATTAATACAACAGAGAGAGACAGAGAAAGAAAGATGATTTATGGGAAGTGATGCTTTCATTGGAGCCAAGGCCAATGACAAGTGTCAAACAAAGTTTGAGACACTATCCCCTTAAACATATCAAAAAATCAGCTTCGATAAAATAACGTAGTTGAGATGACATCTTAAAGGCCTCTGCCAGACGAAACGCCCCACTGTAGGGGCTTGACAAGTGCCAAACAAAGTTTGAGACACTATCCCCTTAAACATATCAAAAAAATCAGCTTTGATAAAATAACGCGGTTGAGAATGCACTGTTAAAACTGCATATCTTCATAAAGCCCCAGCTTTGAAAATTCGGAATGTCCATTCTTTCTTATCTACTTTGGTATCTATTCACAGAAAAAAAATCAGCTATGATAAAATGACGTATGTCTGCCGGCTATGGGATCTTGCTCTACTTAGAAAATTTGTTGACCTCTGTTCTCCATGATCACAAAATATAAATGAAATCATTCTAGAACAAAAGAAATCACGCCCGACAAAATACAGTAGGTAGTGGCGCGAACCGAACGATTAGAAAACCCACAAAAAAGGTTTCATTTTCGCATCATTGATTTTCCACATTCGTGTTGTGCGGCTAAAGAAAGAATCTCTATACTTGACAGTACGTCCGAAGTTGGGCTCAAGGGTAAATTGATGGGCTTTCCTAGAAGAACGAGTGTTACGGTTGAATAGTTTAAGGGGAGGAATGCAACTAGAACACTGTTTATTATAATACCGATAAAATAATGAAAGGCATGAAACATTGCGACGGTGCGAGAGAGGCTCAATTGTTTTAGTTATTGTTTCATCACCTATCATTTTTAAAGCTCTTTTTTGGATTCTGTCCAGGAGACTTAAGTGCGTTATGGGAGCACCTACCCAAATATGACAATTGTACTCAAGCTTTGGACGAATGAAGGCTTTATAGATTACAGCCAGATCAAATTGGGAGAAATATTTCTTGCATCGTCTCAGAAAACCCAAACATCTTGCAGCATTTTTGGCGACGTCGAATATGTGTTCATTCCACAAAACGTGGTCAGTGATGCACATACCGAGAACTGAAAGTTGTTCGGTTTCCTCGATGCAAGCGCCGCTAATGGACTACGGCATTGGGGGAGGGTCCCGCTTTAACGACAGACGACAGCATTGGGTTTTTGAAGCATTAAATTCTACGCGGTTTTTTATTCCCCATTGGACAATGCTGTCTAGATCAGAATTTAATGAGCTAATCATACGCTGCCGTTCAAGTTCCACATCCGAAGGACATGGATGAGAATCTAAAAACGAGTATGAAAAATTGAGGGTACTGTCGTCAGCGAAACAATATATTGGATTAGAAGTTTCAGACAAGAGATCATTGATGAAAATGAGAGAGTCGGAGACAGAAGAGCCCTGGGGCACACCAGCATTTATTTTATGAATATCAGACTTGAAACCGTCCAATACAACTTGTATTGAGCGATCCGAAAGGTAATTTCTAATCCAACGAAGAAGAGATTCTTCGATACCAAATGCACGCATTTGCGATAAGAGAGCCTGATGCCAAACTCTATCAAATGCTTTTAAAATATCAAGCGCAATAATCTTACTTTCTCCAAAACGATGTAAAGATTTGTGCCACTGTTCGGTGAAATATACCGTCAGATCACCAGTGGACCTATTGCTACGAAAGCCATACTGTCGGTCATTAAGGAGCTTTCGTTCTTCAAGATATTTCTTAAGCTGATAGTTAATCAGCGTCTCCATGACCTTGGAAAGAAGGGACGTAAGTGCAATTGGACGGTAGTTAGAGGGTGAAGAAGATTCGCCTTTTTTAGGGACAGGCTGGACAAATGCTGTTTTCCACCCACTCGGAAAGAGACCAGTAGAATAGGACAGATGGAAAAGCTTACGCAGTGGTTTTGCCAGCGTAGAAGAACACCTCTTCAGAACAATAGGGGAGATACTATCTGGACCAGCGGATTTGTGTATGTCAAGATCATTAAGATCTCTAGCAACTGCACGAGTACGAAAGAAGATACGTCCCATGAAACTGTTTATGCTCTCAAGTACAGGAGGAGTCATGCCACTTTGTGGTAGCGTAGAATTAGCAGCAAACTGAGCTGCTAGCAAATTTGCTTTTTCTTGTGCGCTTACGACAGGAGTGTTACTGGAAACGAGCGTTGGAACCAACGAGCTGGTGGAATTTCGTACGTTTTTTACAAATGACCAAAAATTTTTACTACCTTTGGGACATTGTAGTATTTTTTGCCCTAATTTTTGCTCATGTAGAAATTTGGTTCTTTGAATATGACTATTACAGGTCTTTCTAGCTTGTTTGAACTTATTCCGGTTTTCCTCAGTTGGGTTGGCTTTATAACATTGGAAACTTACCTCTCTCAACCAAATAACCTCCTTACAGCTCAAATCGAACCATGAGTTTTCTTTTGGTTTGATGCTTTTGGTTTTGTTCGGTATACAGGCTTTCATCCCCTTAAGAATTATATTTGTAATCATATTAGCGCTGGAGTCAACGTCACTATCGAGGAAGCATTGTGACCAGTTAAAGATCCTGAAGAAATTATTCAGACCGTCCCAGTTGGCTTTCTCGTATTGCCATACGGTACTCTTCGGAATGCTTTCTTTAACTGAGAACTTTGAGCACGAGAAATTGGCTGATATGATACAATGGTCCGATGTGCCTAGAGGCGATAACACACTAATAGTATATTTACCAGGTAGAGAGGTAAGAAACAAGTCTAGGGTGTTGGCGGAGTGACCTGCACTATCAGATATTCTTGTTGGCTCAGTAACCAGCTGAGTCCGATTATTCACCTCAGCAAAGAGCTCAACATACCTTCCTTCGGGTGCTGTCTGGCCAGAATAGCGTAGCCACTTGGAATTGTGTACATTGAAATCGCCCGTAACAACGATTTCACTGTGCGGATATTGGGAAACAATTCTTTGGATAGAGTCGGACAGCGCATCAAATTCGTTAAAATTCGAAGTACTGTCCAAACTTGGGCTACGATAAATAAAGCATGTGTGAATGATGTGCTTATGGACGGTAAATTTAAACCACATGAAGTTAAAATTTGTATTCAAGCAATGGCCATATTGTGGTTGAAGCTGATAAGCAACATCTTTTCGCACATGTACGGCGATACCATGATGTGGAAAAAAGAGTGGCACTAAACTATATCCTTGTAGGCTAAATTCTGAGGGATCAGAAGTGGCTGGCCTGCTATTCGCAGTATGAACATACGCAGCATAGAAATTCTTCCTAAGCCCACGTATGTTACAATACTCTACCTTGAATTCACTACCCATTACGAAAAAATAAACATAAATAAATCAAATCAGACAGTTAACTATGCTAATATTAGGTTTGGGTACCAAATAGGACTTCACAATATTTTTATTTAATTTTAACTTATAACTATCTTAAGGCTAGACAAAAATGTTTAAAACTAGCCTAATTATCAATAACTTACAACTAATTTACTGGCACTTTACGGGCGCTCTAAACTAAACTATATCTCTTAATACTAATGCCTTTCGACATTAAATCTATTTTATTTAATTCTAATTATTTTATTTTATTTTTGTTTTACCAAGAAAACTTTTTTTTAAAAGACTTGGTCTCGTATCATTTTTCATTTTTTTACTTATAAACTACATAAATCTAGACTAAAAATAATTAAAACTAGATACAATTAACTTATATACTAACTAAAACTACTTAAGATACCTAAAAATACCCAAAATCACTTAAAACTACTTAAAAACTAGAAGAGCCACAGCAGCATTTTTTTCGTTTTTTTTTGTATATTTTGTATATGCATGCAGACACACAGAGACATGCAACCCACACAGCCAAGTACATACGTACATACATATTCGTATGTACATACATACACAGGCACGCAGCTGCATGCACAAATGCCCCCGCAAACATACATATTTTTTAATTTTTTTTTGTGCCACCCCGACTGTTCCTTATAACTAATTTACCTAAATCTACGTAAGTCGGCCAAGACATACCATCCTAATCGACTTTATGTATCATAATGCTGTTCAGAGAGCCACCAGAACTGGTTCTCTTGTTTCGCCCTATTCCTTCGGTCCCTATCGGACACAGTCCTACTGAACCGAAGGCGCTCTTCTCCACCTTGAGCGATGACGTCTCGACCATACAGGAGTCGCCTATCTACAGTTTTCCGGCTGACGTGGTAGATGAGCGGAACCGCCATTCCATCCTGTATCAGCCCTCGACTGTCTTAAAAGAGGAATGCCTCGGAAGGGATGTAGCCACTTAACCGCACACTCTCAAAATATTCAATATTGGGGTAGTAAGCTCAAAAAATTAAGCTGCTGGTTGAGGACATCGCTCTTGCAGTGTGACCCCGAATCAGCTTAAACAAAAAATTATCTATTCTGATTATGTTGGCTCCGTTGTATAGAACCTGGTTGGAATAATATCTTGTGTACTCCGACTCTGGTGTTCTGTGTATTCCAAGGCAACGTCTAAGACATTGCCTCTCAAACACCCGAATCTTTTCCATTTGAGATGGGGCAACGTTGAACCACACCGGACATCCGTAGGCAATCATCGGCCTGATGAGGGCCATGTAGCAAATCACCTTCACCCTGCTGTCAAGACGGCTGCTATAAAACAGTCGATTTGTCAAGGCAAAGGCTCCCCTAGCCCTGGCCAAAGTAGCACCTATATGTCTGTCGAAATACAGGTACTGATCCAACCAGATGCCAAGGTACTTTACTACACTTTTACTCGCCAGTGGATGTCCATGTGGCCCTACGATCACCAGCTTGCGCCAGTTCTTTCTCGTATCCCTTGAGGCGCTAGACAACGGAGTCCTAAACAAAATAGTTTCTGATTTCTGGAAGTTGATTTTCAACTTCCAGTCATCACAATATCGCTGAATCTTGTCGAAGTCACTCTGCAAGAGACTTTTGATGACCTCAACTGTATTAGCTGTTCTGTACGCAATTAGATCGTCGGCGTACGAGTTAGACTACCTATCAGATCGCTGGTGTAAATGCTGAATAGAATCGGCGAGTTAACCGCTCCCTGCTGAAGACCATAATTAATATTAAAAATTGCGGTAGAAGTTACATTGCCACTCTTGACAACAAACTTTCTACCATTTAGCATGTCATAAAGCATATACAATAGAGGTTTACTTATACCTAGTCTGATTAGCTTTAGATAGAGACCTTCTAACCATACGGTGTCGAAGGCCTTCTCCAAATCAACCAGACAGGCACCCGTACACTGCTTTTTAGTTTTGTTCCATTGGATATCAGAAACTAGTTTAGACGCGGCATGAATTGTATCATGTCCCGCCTTAAAACCGAACTGATTATCCGGGATGATATTTTTGTCCTCTGCCCATTTGAACAGGGCTCTATTAATAACCTTTTCAAATACTTTGCTGATACTTGGAAGAAGACTTATCGACCGGAGATTCGCCGGATTGGAGTTGTCCTTTCCCTTTTTTGGGAGAGGGTGCACCACAGCTGTCTTCCACCGCACTGGATAATATTCATTATTCAGCGCGTTGTTAAAAAGTGTGGTATAAATATCAACTGCTTCTTGAGGCAAATGTCGTAGTACAACGTTAGATATACCATCGACTCCTGCAGACTTCTTTTCCTTTAATGAATCGAAGATGAGCTGGAGCTCATTCTTCGAAATTAACAGGGGACTGGGCCCATTTCGGTCGGCGATTATGGCGTTTGCCAAATCTTCATCATTAAACCCGGTAAAACCAAGGTTCTCAGATCGCCATTCGGTTATATCGTTCCGGAGCCATAAGTGATGAAGCAGAGCTCTGTTCTCCAGGTCATGATTCGGGCGAATGCTAGCATTCACCTTGTACACTTGCTGGAAAGCAGCCCCCACAGCCTCCACTCTCTCCTGCGGATCTTCGATTATATAGAGGTCATCGTCCAATACGGCATCCTCTGGGTTTATGCCTGCTGTCAGAAGTACGTCTCTGTTCTCTGTCGTCCTCTGGAGCTTAAGACACGGAAGATCGTTTTGATCCTTTCTTCTAAAAATCTTATAAATTTTTGGGAACATACTTGGGTCGCTGGAGTTAACGGCACGAATTTTATTGTCCCAGAACGAATTAATAGCCAATCTATAATTTTCTTTGATCAATTAGTTGATGTTTTTGATGGACGACTCCAGGTCTCGTGTATCAGTAAACCGCCTGTACAAGCGTTTTAGTCTTGTCAGTAGTCCACTTTTTTGTCTGTGAAGTGCGTCAATTGTCGCGTTACGGTACATGTCAGTTGCGTTACGTTCTTTGTATTTCGGTATTGTTCTGTTCATTGTTCGTAGAATCGTTTCATCAATTTGTTCTAAGTATTTGTCGATTTCAGTATTTGTTAGGTTCCTGTCATTTGGTGGGGATATACCATTTGAGTCAGCTTCTTACCTTTAAACCAATCGGACGTGTTTAGCCTAGCTCCTACTTGAGAACTTTTTGTTATTAAATTATAATTTTTCCGTGTCATCATTTTGTTTCCTTCAATACGTTTCCCAACCTCTGTCGGCTCTCTGTACAAAAATAATAATAAAAAAAGCTCCTACTTGAGAACTTTTTGTTATTAAATTATAATTTTTCCGTGTCATCATTTTGTTTCCTTCAATACGTTTCCCAGCCTCTGTCGGCTCTCTGTACAAAAATAATAATAAAAAAAAAAAAAACAAATAAGCATAAAAAAAAAATAATATTCGATTCCGTGTCACTTTTGACCTATATTCAGTCAGTCATAAATTAAAAAATAAACAAATTGTAAAAATGGAAAAGTGCGGTAATGTGGAATGTGCAGTTTCTGATAGCGCTGCAAAACTGATTGTGTGTGGTGGGTTATGCGGAAAATCTTTCCATCCCCTTTGCATCGGTCTTAGTAAGCGATCATTAACTTATTTAAATGAATACCTGCACAATTTTACATTTTATTGTGATGAATGTAAGCAGATCTCACTGTCTCACATAATGCTGGCAATAAGATGTCTGAGCGACAATTTAAACCAGATTTCATCTGATTTCAAGTTGTACCACAAAAAGGGTAGGCAAGAATTGGCCAGATTCGATGAAGTTTTAAAGAATGCCGATGAGTTGAATACAACCACCGTACAGTTGCAGAACCTGAACAAGCTCACGGCTATCGAGAAGCAGATTGCCACTCTGACACAAGTGGTCTCAGATATCTCTAGCGACCATCGAATTGAGCAGAGTTTTCAGTCATTTAAAACTGAAATTCAAAAAACTCTCAGCGAAAATCTAACCACCCTATGCACTTCTTCAGGTCAACAATTGAGTTCTCTGAAAATCGCAGTAAACTCTGTGGAAGTTCATCTTCAATCCATCTCACGTAACACTACACCACTTCGGTGTCAACATGATCCATTGCTCTCTGAATTAGCTGATAGATTTGTGGACATAAGCAATGACCTTGCATTAAATAGGGTATTGATCACCGACCTTTCCGACGAAGTAAGAGTGCTTTCCTCTAACAAAATCCATATACCTGATCAGCACCAGAGAAATACTTCCGAATCCAACATGTCTATACTGGCTGAACTAATGGACTCCAACCTCACTACAACAACACCTCTCTCAGTTCCTACCACCTCTCCTGCAGTCGAATTGGAACCTACCATCTCCCCTCCAACCGAGCCTATCATAATCCGTTTGGGATCCTCATGGACTCTTTCAGAATGGAACATGAGGATAATGAAACTAAACAACAACAACACTTCGAAATTAACAGTAAGGAACACTCCAAAATCAGCCGATAGCGTCTGGTTAGCCAGTTTTTTCCTTCGGAACTACAACATAAATATCTCTAATATCCAGAAGATCTCTACCCCAAACAATACTTCATTCCGGATAAGCATTCCCTCGTCCTATGAATAGCTGTTTACTAACCCTTTTGGTAAATCAATTAAAATTGGAAATATGTTAATTTCTAGTTGTAATAAAAAAAAAAGTAACTACCCATAGATTAGAAATACCTGTTCCCAAACCCCTAAAACAACTTTCTAATTCTAACTGGTCTTTTAAAACCCACATCATGCCTAACTTCGTTCCCCCCATCCAAATACCCTGTATCCCCCAGCATGCCCCAGTCCCGCAACCCAAGCCCCATAACTCAATCCAATCCAAAATCAAAGACAAATTCGCCACTTATCCATCCAATCCTCTTCCTAAAAGGGTGTCGTTTAATATCGAAACTACTCCTTCCAAATCATCTGTATCACCAAACCCACAAATCTCTGACTCTTTTTCAAGCCTCGACATGACGTCCGGAGCAAAATACCCTAATTTTGTCAGTTCTCACACACTTAATCCAATCACCGTGCCTCCCTCAGGAGCATCCTCCTACATTGACCCGCTCTTACCCCCCGCAGTCAAACTTACTCAGCAAAACATTGATTCAACAGAATCGCGATACGCTCTCTCTAGACTTAGAGACAAAAAAAACCTTTGAGAACATACGCATCTTTTTGTCTTATCTTCACGACAAATCGGACTCCGTTTGCTATGAAGGAAAGACTAGGACAAGCGTTATGGAAGGTCTTCCCACTGACGTCACCAGTCTCAAAAACCTCTATGTCAAATACCATGAGTATTTTAATTTGCCTCCTCAAAAAGTTGAGAGTGATCTATCTGCTTTCGGACAATACATTCACTCAAAACGAATTTCTCACCTTCAACGTAGCAGAGCCGACCATCAAAAGTTTTTTCGTCGATAATTCAGCCTCTCAGAACCTACCTCTTACGTTTTATTACCAAAACGTAAGAGGACTTCGCTCAAAAACAAGAGCTGTCCTTCAACAATCCCACGCTCTTCCTTTTGAAGTATATGCCCTGACTAAACTAATCTTATCCCTAGCATACACACCCAGGAATTGTTCCCATCTACTTTCAATGTTTATCGAGATGACGATCAAGTCCACGACAGTGATGACTCCCCTTGCCGAGGCGTCCTACTAGCTGTCACTAAAACATTGGACTCATCCCTTCTCTCAATATCCTCCTCCCCAAGCCTTGACTATGTTTCAATCAAAATAACACTACCTCATAAGTCGCTTTACATTATCTGCGTTTACATATTACCATCGCAACCACTCGAATCTTATGAACTCGCAATCGAAACGATTGACAACATTTCAGATTTGTGCAAATCCCATGATGAGATCCTAATTTTCGGTGACTTCAACCTGCCATATCTTAAATGGACCTTGTCAGACGACCAATCGTTTTACATTGCCCCTAACCCCACCTCTGCCAAAGAATGTCTCTTCGTTGATAGCCTAGCCGACTCTTGCCTCTGCCAAGTAAGTGGAATTTCAAACTACATGGGTAGGCAACTTGACCTTGTGTTTACAACAGATCCCATCAATTCCGCAATCTCACTTTCTCCCCTGCCTCTTTCAACCATTGATAATTACCACCCACCCCTCCTTCTCTCATTTTTTCTACAGTCTTCAACTCCGCTTAACCCCCCTTTACCACCAGCTTCATACGATTTCCACAAAGCAAACTTCCGCAAAATTAATGAATATCTCAATAGAATTAATTTTAATTTTGAAAATTTATCTGTAGAAGATGCCACATCCGCATTCTACAGACAAATACATTATGCTATATCCCTATATGTTCCCCTTTCTAGACGTAAAACTTCTTCCACTTCTCCACCTTGGTATAATCACAGGCTCCGTACTCTAAGAAATAAAAGAAATAAATTGTGGGCAATCTACCTTCGCACTCGATCTCCTTCCAACTATTCATCTTACCTTGGTTCTTATCTACACTTCCGCGAGCTTTTCATCACCCTTTACCAACGCTATTTAATCGAAATGCAATCTAACATTATAAATGACCCTAAGTCTTTTTATCAATTTGTCAACCACAAGAGAAAATCTGACGGATACCCATCCTCCCTTTCTTTCAATAATGAAACTTCATCTGAAGCGCTCCCTATAGCAAATTATTTCGCAAGTTACTTCAAACAATCCTTCACGGTCAGTTCTTTTGTTCCTGACACTGCTTATTTCTCGTTTTTACCGCATTTCTCTTTTAGGTCATTCCTCCCACGTTTTTTTGAAACCTATCATATTGAAGAAAAGTTAAATCATTTAAATGATGAGTATATTTCTGGCCCCGATGGTATCCCTGCCATACTTCTAAAGAAATGCTCCTCCACTCTTTCTTTTCCCCTCTCTAAAATCTTCAGTTTGTCCATATCCCAAGGATATTTCCCTCAAGTATGGAAAACGGCGTTTATAACCCCTATTCACAAAAAAGGTCCTAAGTGTGAGGTGAAAAACTATCGTCCCATCGCTAAACTATCGCATATACCGAAAATATTCGAAAGCATTTTGTATGAAAACTTAAGTTTTCATTGCAGGTCTCTCATTTCCCCTAGACAACACGGGTTCCTCAAAGGCAGGTCAACAACAACAAACCTCGTTGACTTTGTTTCATTTTCCCTCTCAGCCTTGGAGAATGGAAAAAAGGTCGATGTTATTTCAACAGATTTTAGTAAAGCTTTCGATAAAATCTCCCACAAACTTATTCTTTTTAAACTTTCCACCCTCGGATTTGAACCGGTTCTGTTGAGATGGATGTCTTCTTATTTAGAAAACCGTTTTTACAGCGTTCGGTTCAGATCCGTCTTATCAAGCCGTTTTTTAGCTACATCCGGTGTCCCCCAAGGCAGCCATTTAGGCCCTCTCCTCTTTATTCTAAACATCAATGACATTGAAATGATAGTCAAACATTCCTCCCTTTCACTCTACGCAGACGATACTAAGTTTTACAAGGTAATTTCTTCTCCTGAAGACTCTTCCCACCTCCAAGAGGATATCGACAATTTTTCAATATGGTGCTCCAAAAACTGCTTGGAGCTTAATATTTCCAAATGCCAATCAATTACCTTCTCACGTAAACGCATCAAATATCTTCCCCGTCTCTATCTTCTACACAGTCAAACCATTCCCCCCGTTTAGGTGATCCGTGACCTTGGGATTATTTGCGACAATGAGCTGAATTTTCTCAAACATATCGACGATATAATCCTTAAGGCAAATTCAACACTTGGCTTCGTGAAACGTTGGTCCAAGGAATTTGCTGACCCCTACGTTACCCGATCCCTTTACATATCATTTGTCCGTCCGCTTCTTGAATACGCTTGTCAAGTCTGGTCGCCTTACCAACAAGTGCACATTGCCAGAATTGAGAGCATACAACACCGCTTTGTTCGATTTGCTCTTCGAGGTCTTAATTGGAATAATCCTTTAATATTACCTCCTTTTCAAGACAGAATCAAACTTCTCAATCTGAATTCACTGAAAGATCGAAGAGAAATATTTGACATTCTCTTCATTCACCGAATGTTTTCTGGTTCCATTGATTGCACAGCCCTTATTGAATCCATCTTTCTAAATACTAACCCTCGTAACACTCGTAATCCTCGTCTATTCTATCTTCCCACCCATCGAACCTCTTATGGCTCCAACGAACCCATCTCCCGAATGCTGAGAAGCGTCAATTCTAACGCTTCCTGTTTTGACTTTAGCATCAGTACTCCCTGCCTAAAGCTTCGTCTCCTAAGCCTCCCTACCAGTTAATTTTAGTCTTAGCTATTAAGTTTCTTAGTTTTTAAGTTAGATTAAGAAAATAGCTTGTATTAAGCCAAATAAATGGGGGATTTGCCCCTACCAAAATTAAAATTAAATTGAACGTACTTCACTCAATAAGGCATTGGAGAAACGTGGCCAGCGCTCCTTACTGTAATTGTAAGTATGCACAGGCACATACTCCTCCAACTCCATAAGCTGGTTCGGAAGTTGTATTACGGCGGTGAGTCCGCAGTGGTCACTGTCGTACTCGATCGTTCTTAAACAATTTGTTGGCCGTTGACCCACAGCGTCAGTAATTGTTAGTCTTGCGTCTTTAAGCAATAGATCCAGATAGGCACCGCTTCTTGGGAACGATGGTCTGTCTGTGGCTAGAAGAGCGATGCGATACTCAAGGTTGTATCGACCCATCCAATTAAATAGATGGTTACCTCGAGGATTTTGTATTTGATTTCCCCAATCTGAGTGCTTGGCGTTTAAATCACCCGCCAATATATAGTAATTCTCTTCCGAGCTCAGTCTTAAGCATTCAAAAAGTTTTTCAAGCTCTGTTATAAACTGGGTGGGCTGAGGTCTTTCCGGTGCATAGGCAGCGATCACATACATTCGCTTCCCCTGTTGGAGATGAATGCACATGATGCATGCCTCTAGCGTCCGAAATTTTCGCACATCACTATTATATATTACCTTATGACTAATGCCTTTACGTATAAAGATTGCGACGCCTCCTCCTTGAGTGGAGTTGGGTCGGTCTCTTCTTACGATATTGTAATTGTTGTTAGTCAATGTATGTTTCTGGTTAAGCTTAGTTTCGCTAGCCATAAACACATCTGGACTTATGTCTTTAAGCAATTGGAATAAATTCGCTCTACGTTCGGTCCTAATCAGTGAATTTACATTCACAGCTAGGATCTTAAAGGGCCTCTCCGGCAGCGCGCCCTTAACCTCAAAGTTGCGTTAAGCTCGGCAAAACAGAGTAGAGATAATCCACCCTAGTCGCATGCTCCCTGATCTGGTTTTGGAGGCTGTTCAACTGGCCCTGGATGGCCAGTAGAACGCCCATAATATCCGCCTGTGTCGCCGGCGCCTTAGGCACGTGGGCCTGTTGGGCGACCTTTGGTGTAGGCTGTACCGTGCTTCCCCTTCCTGACGCCATTTGGGCGTAAGAAATTTGGGGGTTGACGGGCGTTGTTGTAGGAGGGCGCACTATTGGACGCTTTTGTACCACTGTTTGCTTTGCTGCTTTATTGTTCTTTATAAGCTGAAACGTCGGGCATCCCCGATAATTAGCGGGGTGTCCGCCGCCTCGGCAGAGTACACATTTAAGCTGGGTCCTATCTTCGACCCGTTCCCTTCCTAACTTGCATTCATCTGGATTGTGGTTCTCTCCACACTTAACGCAGCGTGACTGCATTTCGCAGTTTGCTGCGGCGCGGCCGAACCTTTGGCAGAGCATGCATTGAAGCATGTCGCCGTGCCTTTTGAATTTGTCCCAAGTTACAACCTGGTAGTTGAGGACGGATATACTCCTCAAACTATCCAGTTTGCTGCTGGGTGAGAGTTGAACAAGGAAGAAGGGAAGACTCCGCTTCTCCCGCCTAGCTCTAACTGTAGCGAACGGCTTGACCCCGATTAAATCGAGATTGTCATTCGCTTTTTGGCGGAGTTCATTTAAGAGCACCTGTGGTTCCGTGCAGGAATCTATGTCCTTCAAAAGGACCGTTTGAAATTTTTCGGTTTTAGGGGTGAAACTAAAGAATTCAGTAGTAGTTTCTTTTAGGAACTCTTTGATTTTTTTGTGCTGTCTTTTAATAGTACAATTTTGACCTATGGTCAACTTACATAGATTTATGGTATCCTGTAACTCCATTTTATAAGTATTTATGGGTGGCACCTTTTCTTTTTTCGTAATCGGCTGCTGTGGCTGCTGCTGCTGAGACTGACTTTTCTGCTGCTGTTGATTCTGCTGCTTCTGAATCTGCTGCTGCTGTTTTTCTTGCGATTGTTTCTGGGCTTGTGTCTGCTGCTGTTGCTGTTGTTGTTGTTTTTGCCGTTGTTGTTTTGGCTGCTGCTGTGGCTGTTGTTTTTGTAATTGTTCTTTTTTCTGTTGTTGTTCTTGTTCGCCGAGTTCTTTTAGTTGTTTCGCTCGGCGCGCTTCTTGGCTGGCCTTAACTTTACTTTTCAACTCTTGGATTTCTGCCTCCATTGTTAAATTTTAGCGATCATTCTTTGTTCCTCGTCCTCCTCAGATGACGCATCTGATGTGGAGAGGTTCACGAAGGCAGTACTATCGCCCGTCGTGAAGAGCCCTTCTCCTTCCTCAGACATATATGAAATACCCTCTTCGGGTGAAGTGTCTAGCTGGGTTTGTCTTGCTGCCTCTGACGTCTCGTCTATATCGGACGTATTCACCCCAGCTGGCAGCTTTGCTGAGGTGGCCGTGGATCTCCGCTTTACCAAATTTGGTGCGCACTTGATCCTCTTTCTGCGCTTTTGGTTAGCATCGGATGATGTTGCCGTTGTTGTTATTGCTGTTGATGTTGTTGCTGCAGAATCACTGCTGGTAATTGGAACATCTTTCGATGTTCCCTCAGCTGATGCCATCGCTGGCCTCATTGGCCCTAGGACACTTTTCGATGCCCCGGTGCTTAAGCTCCTCCTCCTTTGCTCGTTTTCCCAACCAATAAAGTTTTCCACTTCATGGTTGTGAAAAAAAGCTGCTAAAGTTCTGATGCCCGGCTGGGAATCGAACTGGCGACCCTCGGATTCTCGGTCGGCCACTCTACCTCTGTGCTAATGCACCACTTAAGAAATCTTGTTTTAATGTTATACTTAAACGCACACACGAAATTTAATTTGGAAAAAACTGGGAAGCCGAAAACGTGTTAACACCTCCACAGTACGAGATCGACTGTCACAATACAATTACTACTAGTGTTATGCCTTCGAAGCAATTGAATTGAACCGCCCCTGTATTCACAAAACCAATAACAGCAATATATCTGATATTACTTTGACTTAATCATTACCTACATTGTGTGAGATGACCACACACTGCATGTAATGATCAAGTCAATGCAACTGCGAGTGACTATGAAGGGGAAGGAAAGGAATTTTACCGCTCGCTTTGTGGTGTAAATGTTGATGGTGAGTGCATCATTTCATGAGTGAAATCAATGATAATCTCTCCTATATGACCGCTTTCATATAGGATTTCACCAACCGATTTTCCATTGAGGAGTGAATTTAATACTGGAAGGCAGAAACTCAAAACACCAAACAGCCAGACAAGCACACTATTACACATTCTTACACACATAATAAACATGTTAATATTATCAAGCCTTCATTAGGCGTTTTTCTTCTTTAATTCAGAGCAGAATCTGAGTTATCAAAAATTAGTTTGTGTTTCTTTTTAACTCAGAGCATGCAGAGCTCCAAATGTGTGTTTCTTTTTTCGTTCTGAACATGTGTAGATTGCACTCGCCGTGCTTGAACATAATTGACTAAGCATGTGAGTAAATTGCTGAACGCACAAAATGACATGTGTGGCAAGAAGGAAAATGGGAAAGAAGTTGGTCGCTTGTTGATTTTCTGTATCTGGTGTGTATCAATGTACATAAAATGGTAGGTATTGCTTTTAATGGTTAAAAATGAAAATGTATTCTGATTTGTATGGTTCAAGTGTATTTAAGAAACATATCAGTGTTCAGAGCTCGCTCTGTTTGGAACAAGTTCAGTTCATAATCTATGTTTCGAACTCTGTTAAGTACTCTGCTCTCAACGAGAAAAAGAAAAACGCCTATTATTCCTTTAACATACGGGCCAGTCCCAAGAGTCTTTGCGATCGATAGGACATTTTTTATTACAATTCAAAACAATTGAAACATCTTAAAAAGGAAAATATCGACCGCACACAAAAACTAAACTTAAGTTATGACAATTTTTTTTATTATAATCAACGTGCAAAAATAACCAAATTTAACTTAAGCCAACACTTGTTTCCGATTTGATTACGAAGTAACGACTAAACTCTACATTAGATTTTTATGAACTGACTCTTTAGCGTGGAAAAATGACGTGAAATGAGTTGATTTAAGTATTTTTATGATCAATCTTTCCTTGGGGAATAAGGACGAAACTCAACTTAAGACATAACAATTTTTTATCTTGGGGAATAACAGTTTAAATTGAATTTAGTTGTTTTTCCTCAAATAGAAATAGAGAAAATACAAAAATATTCTTGAGGAAGAACAACTAAATTCAAACTTAGTCCTTTTTCCCTAACACAAATAGTAGAAACTAATCCAAATTTTTCTCACAGAAAAACAACTGAACTCAAGATTAGTTGTTTTTCCCCGTTGAAAAATGAAAAAAAGTAAATCTAAAGTTAGCTGTAGATAATACGCAAGGCCTTTTTAAATTTTAGTTGAGATTAGTTGTTTTGCCTTAGGGAGGTTGTAGAAAGCCGACATAAGTTATTTTGTTTTAGTAAAATTGTGTACTCAATTTGTATGACACAAAGCTAAAAAAAAATTACGACGAGGATGAGATTGATACGTTTTTGGAGCAGTTCGAAAATTGAATGGCCTTAACTAAAATCGCCGATGATAAGAACAAAAAATCTTAGCTTTTGAATCTTACGCGGGTTAAAAACAAAGTTAAGAGGTCATTTTAATCCGCAAAGAAACATTATCTCAGAACGCTTCAAATTCGGAAGTCGCAATCAGCGCCAAGATGAATCAATTAGCGACTATCATTGTCCTAAGAGAACTTGCCGACACGTGCCATTTTGCCACTTTCTTGAACAATACCTTTCGGGATCAATTCGCAATTAAAGATAACCGAGTGATAGCAAAATTGCTTTAAAAATCCACATTAAGATTTCAAGATGCTGTGGATCGGATCTATCGAAGGGTGACGAAATGGCACAGAATCAAATGAAAGAAGGGCAACCAGCATCTGGTGAAATCAATGCTCTTCAGGACAAAACAAATCAAGGAATGAAAAGCATGACAAAATTGAGCATCGAGGTAGGTCAAAATTTCGACCATTCAGAACCAAAGATAAAGGTCTACAGTGCTATTATTGTAAAATGTATGGCCACATCAAAAGAAATTGTTACAAGTTAAAAAATCGAGCTGGTTGAGGAAGATTAGACTACAGGGATGGAGCAGAGGCAGAATGAGCGGAAGCTGACGAAAGCTCTGATGATGGAGTTTGGCTGGGCATACTGAATAACGTAACTGAGGTTGCCTCGGGAACATTAAAGGTTAAGCTATTACAAACAGGTGCTTATTTTAGCATATTGAATTAAAAGATGTTTCTAAATCCCTCTTATTTCTTATTTCATGGATGACTTAGGCTGATCCTGTTTCTTCGTAATTTTAGACGGACAATCAAAACTAATATTACATGTATTTCTAAAAAAAATTCAAAATAAGTTTTGAGACCAAATCTCTAAACATTAAGTTAATGTCAGTGGAGTTACAGGAACCGGCGGGAGGATCAGGCCTCCATGATGTGGAAACAGTGCGAGTTTTTTTGGTGGAGAGAAAGAAATAGCTTCCGGAATCGAGGAGTTTGGCGTGTGATTTTCTTCCAGGCGGTTTAGGCAGCAATTAGTTCCGTGAAACTAAAATTTTTTTAAATGAGATAGAGTATTAGAAAATGTTTAATTAAAAATAGTTTTTGTAAGCGGCAATATCTAACCGAGTATAAGCGTTTTAAAATGGAAAATATAAAAAGCTTTACAAAAAAATAACGCGGGGAAAAGGGTGGAAACTTACTGTTAATACGTGGAGAAGAATAGTACATTGCTAACGTCATCCATCCATACAGAGTATCCATATGTGCCTCCATGAAGTAAACGTAAAAAAAAGGGGGAATAAAATTTAAAGGAAAAATAATATTAAGAGAACCAAAACCCCGTCTTCTAACGAATAATACATGTAATTTCTTTCCAAACTTAATCCTACATCGAAAGGAAGTAAAAACAACGCCTCGGCCTTCACCTCTGTCTCCGAAAACTGCCCACGTGTGATCTTTTTTAGTTCCCTGAAAAAGGAAAAAAAAGACCAATATGAAATCGGATAGGAGATGAATACCTACCTACTGGTGTAAGACAATGAGAAAAAAAAATAATAACACTCTATGATTGCGTTAGTGTTGCAAGCGCCGTCACCTCTTGAACAAGTGGCCAGCAAATAAATTAATGCCGTTAAATTTATCCCGCTCATTGGTTGCCAGCAGTTTCCCAATCCGACTAGCTGTTATTTTCTGACGAGTACTGTTTTATCTTCGTGGTAAAAGTTTGACTAAAGCTTGATTTTTTTTGTTTTATTGCACAAATTGTATGCAGTCTGTTACATCTCATAGAAAAAAGTGAAGCACAATTCTAACAGCAATGTATATAGATAACTCTAATAAGAAAAAGTAATGTAAGTCATTCAGATAAATAAAGAGCATTTTTGGAAGTGAATTAAAATTACATAATTAATAAGAAAAAGAATGACAAATAAGTTACTAGTTGCATATGCCAAAAATCTATTTTATAAATAATAAAGGAAAAACAAAATAAGCAATTATTCCTTAAGTATATAATTAAATATAACATAGAATAATTAAATTGTGTAAGTGATAAAAGTGGTATAGAAGGCTCAAATGGATATTTTTCTCGTAAGGTGTATCTTTTTTTAACAGGTTAAAAACAACACTTGTAAGCCCCGATGCTGTGCACAACATTTGGTGGATCAAACTCATTGTTGTCGGTTAGGGATGTGAATAATTAAAAAAACTTTAAAATCCATTTCATGTCCAGTTTTAACTATTTTTCCACAAAAAGTTTTACCTTATAATTTTTTTATGGAAATTTTATAATTTTGTATTTACAATATATTATGTTATCTATTTAAATTAAACAGAGAAGAACTCTGAGATTTGAGTTTATGAGGACCAATAATTTTTTTTATATATCTTGAATTAAGTTACATATGAAAATTTGGTTGCTTGTTCACATTCTTTAAAAGTAATTTCTATGGAAAAAATATATATGTATGAACATAATCTTAAAGTGCTCTTTAAAATATAACTACCATATGTCGTTAACGATCGAAAAATTGTTTTGATTTAATGTAGGTTTAGTTAAAATTTTGGTGAAATTCTGTTACAAATACATATACTTATGCTTAATGAAAAAAAAAATCTTTTTTTTTAAACATATTCAACTTCGTATGTCTCTATCATCTGATCCAAATTTGGAGTTTTGAGGTCAGCCCTTTTGATTTAAAAATAAAAATAAAAATAAATATCCCGGGTGGTATGATCTGCAAAAGTTATATAATGATCTCAGAGTAAGAATTTACCAGAGGGGGAGTTGACCAGACCAAGCCTCGTTATCTTAGGGTAAGTTGCCAAGATTGGGATTTCTATCAAAACGATGACATAGAAGTCAAGGTGTATCAGTAGTATCCTTCAGGGTAGTATATTATGCAAGGGGTGGGTAAACCTCACAGGAGGTAACATGACATACACTTATCTCCACCATTAGCGCAAATTTTATCATAAGGAGCTCTAATATTTAATTCTAGGCCCTAACTTAACTTTTTCAGACAACAGTATCTAGTCTTAGGCATGTTATAATACGTAACATTGTTCGGTGTTAATGCAGTATGAACCTCCCTAATCCGACGAGCTACGACCAGGTGAAAGCAAACATGTCTTCTGCAACAAAAAATACAGACCCTCTATCATTCTTGCTGCCTGGACTGACTCAAGGAGTCCTATAGCCTTGGGCCATATGGGTGGTATAGGAGTGAGAGGTCTAGTGATGATAGACGATGTATATTTCTTTTGGGAATCTAGCTTCCTAAGGAACATTTTGGCTTAGTCATCAATGGAGGAAGCCGTTACAGGTGCCGCCCAACGTGGGGCCTAAAAATAGTAAATATTTAGAGTTCCCTTTTTTTATAGTTATAAAAGAAAAATGTTAGAGTTTTTCATGATTTGCAATCACTGGATTTTGATCTCATTCTCAACTTTTGTTTGACAGGTTTGACCGGTAGGTGGTAACGACGTCCTATGTCTGTTGCAAATTTGAACGCACTCATGGACATAAATACCTAATTGAAGAAAGATTCTTTTCTGCAATCCTTAGCCGGTAGATACATGGTATTTTATATCTACGTCAGTTGTGAGGTTAGGATGATGTAATTTGATAATGGAAGTTAGGTAGTTTAAAATAACTTTGTCGGTTAGTTAGAACCCTGTTGGAGGACTAGGTAGTTGCCCGGTTATTGAACAACTTTCTTTTTACTTCTAGTTCTTTTTTCGCAGAAATGAAAATCTAAGGGTGCATATAAATGTCTTTATTATGGTCTGCAGTATTTTCCCAAAAAACTGGCAGTTGCAAAGTAAAACTCTTAATGTGGAAATAAATCGACATTTTTTTTAACAACTTTGCCTTGTGTTTATCATATTATTTATCTTTAATTTACCTAATTTGAGTCTTAGCTGGTCACTCCTCCATATGATTATAATATACGAAAAGTCTGCTTTCATTAATTATAGTTTTGATTTTACTTCATTGGTTCAACGACTCTATCATTTATTTTTATATTTTTTAGGTGGTATTTACCTAATTTGAGTCTTAGCTATATTTTTGGGAAGATTTCTAAGTTAAGGTTTATAGGTTGGTTGAATAAGAAAAAAATAATTTTTTTTTAAATTGTTAGGTTCGTTGATTAGGAATTTGTATAGTTGTGAAATTAGTTTTAAAAAAAGATTTAGTTTTGAAAAATTTATTCTCCATAATAAAGTAAAATGTTTACATATTCAGTGAAGAGTTTCCGTAAGAAACGTGCTATTCGAAGAAGATAAAATACTCTTCCAGGTAGAAGCATTGAGCAAAACAGTTCTTACCAGGCAACTATTGATGAATGATCAGGATCTGGTAGAAATTCATTAAATTCGACCAAGAACATAGAAACTGCTTCGGGACCCTCAGGCTTACAAGCTGATGGCAGTATTAGAAATAAAAAACCCGGAGTAAATTTTGAAAACCAGAGTCTCAAAGAAATTATTCAGCAAACAGTCATAGACACTTTCTTTGTATTCCGAACAGAAGGTCAACAATTTATTAGTGCGGAATTGGAAAAAAGTAGGAACCTTTTGCGGGATGAAGTTCCTGCACTTATTCGCTCTTCTCTGGCGGCTAATACTCCTGAGCCACATTTAAGGAGCTCTCGCGGAAGTGACCCCCTACCATGTTCTTCTGCAAATGATCCACCACTCCATTCCACCGCACCCCGTCGAGTACATACCTACAATCAGGAAGTTGCAGGCCAAAGCTCTAACGTGAATAGTTTAATTAAAGCGTTAAATAGCATGAATTTGAGTGAGGCGCCAGAAAATACTCACGAGTCGCCCTACCCCTTTTCAGTAGGCAGGTACAATGCAAAGAATTATTATAAATAGGGTATCAAATATGATAAAAAATCAATGACCGTCGACGATTTTCTTTTTAGATTAGAAAGACTAAGAATTTGTTATAATGTTACGAGGGATGAATTCGTGATGAACTTTCACCACTTTGTTAGCGGCCAGGTAGAAAGGTGGTATTGTGTCTTTTTAAAATCAAATCCAAATAAGACTTGGTTTGCCCTTCGTTCAGCTATTCTTGAGTAATTTAGAGGTTAAGAGACTGATTCGGAGTTGGCCAGGAAGATGTATGATAGGATACAACAGCCGACTGAGTGTTTTGACGACTTTCATACCAGTATACTGCAGATGAATAGTCGTGTCAGAGTTCCTAAGCCCGATAATGAGCTAATAAAGCTTTTAAAGCAAATTGTTAAGAAGAGGATGGGTGAATTACTCATCACGTTTCATACTAGTAGTTTTGCGGAGTTGGTCCATGTTTGTAGGAAAACGGAAAAATTCCTCAATGACCATGATCCATGAGGGCTTAGGAAAAGCTTCGTTAATCAAACAAGGAGGAATAATGTTTGCGCATTGGAACCAGGTGTTTCGTCATAAAGATACAAGCAAGTATGTTTGTTGGAAATGTAAAGTTACTGGACATACTTATTATTAATGTCCCGAACCACAGACATCCCCTTTTTGTTATAAATGCGGAAATGAAAACACAACGTATCGTTTTTGTCCCAAATGCACGGGATACGCCAACCGGAACAATTCTGTGACCGGGGCGAATTTTTCACAGGAGAGAAACCCGGGAGCTCTAAAGAGGAATCCATTCAGGGATTAAATCCCAATTCATTGAACCATACCTATGATTTTCCAAATATTCAGATATTACGTCGTGAGCCAGACCTGCGGCTCCCCAGCTCACATACCAATTTTAGTACAATTGACTTAGATCCCGAAAAACCAAACAAAACTCAACCAACTCTGCATGCCCGATTAATAAATTGTTATTTAGTTCGTGAAAAGATTTTGGTAGTTCGGGTTATAAACTGCCCAACAAAATTCGTAAGCAGAGAAATTTAAGGAAAAGAAACGGGTGTTTAAAGCAATCGAATCCACTTCGCTATGCACACTCGACCCTACGTTACGGTTTCAATTGAAGGTGAAAGTATATTAGGTTTGCTCGATAGTGGAGCAAGTGTGACTTGTTTAGGTGTAGGAGTGGTAGATTTTTTGAAAAAAACATGACATCCACGTTTCACCTATTTCGGAAATTAAAACTGCTGATGGAAAAAGGCAGTCTATTGTAGGTAAAGCTACGATAGACTTTCCTTTAAAGGTGCTTCCAAAGAGTTGACAATTTTTGTTGTCCCAAGTCTTAATCAAAAACTATATCTTGGTATAGATTTTTTAAAATAGTTTGACTATATGCGTAAGGTAATTTCTGAACTTTCGGCTAAAGTTACAACAAGAGAAATCGATCCAAATGCACATGTTCTATCAGTAAAAGATTCAAACAGACTTAAAGAAGCCATTAATTTATTTCCATCCTTAGCCAGTTATGGCTTAGGGTACACTAAGTAGGACGTACATACAATCGATACAGTTAATACCAAGTCTATAAAGCAACAATATTATCCGGTATCGCCGGCGGTGAAGAAACTTCTTTATGATGAACTGGACCGTATGTTGCAGATGGGTGTAATCGAGGAGAGTGATAGTCGTTGGAGCTCAACGGTAGTTCTTGTGAGGATTCCCGGAAATAATTGGATCTGCTTGGACTATCGCAAGGTCGACGAGTGCACCGTCAAAGATGCGTATCCTCTTCATCATATCGAAGGATTGTTAGGACGTCTTCCAGAGACACACTCTATCTCTAGCGTGGATTTGAAAGACGCCTTTTGGCAGATCCGGCTGGATGAGGAATCCCGGAAAAAGACCGCTTTTACGGTTTTTGGAAAACCCCTTTATCAGTTCAAGGTCATGCCATTTGGTCTTTGCAATGCCCCACAGCGTATGTACCGGTTGATAGACAAAGTGATTCCATGTGAACTGAGACAATATATCCTTGTCTACCTTGATGATTTGCTGATATAACTAATACGTTGGAAGAACACTTAAAAATGTTGAAATTTACTTAAAGAGGCTGGCTTGAGGATCAACATCGCCAATCGAAATTCTGTTTTCGTGAGCTAAATTAGGCGATGAAATTCCTGTACCAAAAACTGTCCGACAAGTTAGACAATTTTTGGGAATGGCAGGGTGGTACCGTCGATTTGTAAAAGATTTTTCTTCCTTGTCAGGTCCACTAACAAATACCTTGAAAAAAACTAAAAGTTTTATATTCGATGGAGCAGCCCTGACCTTATTTGAAAAAATTAAATCTGTGTTGACAAAAGCTATTAGTCAATCCAGATTATAGAAAATTATTTTTACTGCTGTGCCATGCATCGGCATCTGGAATTGGCTGGGTTTTTTTGTCAAGAATGTGACCTTGGAAATGAAAGACCGATATATTATTCCTCCCACAAATTGAACAAAGCTCAAAAGAACTACAGCGTGACAGAGCGTGAATTTCTTGCAGCGATAATTGGAATTAAAAAGTTTCGTGCTTATATCGAGGGATACCCTTTTAAGGTGATAAGGATGAGTCAGCGAGATCTGAGAAGTCGCTTAGCTCCCTGGAGCCTAAAATTACAGGGATATGACTTTCCCATTGAGCATCGCAAGGGAACAGTGAATGTCGTGCCGGATGCCCTGTCCCGAGTTTACGCGGTGGAGGAAGTTATGATGCCTTACCCAATGGAAGAGTATTCCTCTGATGCACTGCACATCGATCTTAAGGACTCTAGTTTTCAATCTAAGGAATACCGTAAAATCATAATCACCATCGAAGAGAAAAATGATCAGCTACCTGACCTTCAAGTGTCGAGCCATTTCGTCTACAATAAGGTCAACTACTGCACAGGGATCCACTCGAGGAAACTCTGGGTTCCAGACGAGCTGACCGAGCACTTTATATCGCTGGCTCTTCGGCCACCCAGGGCATCGCATGGTGGTATACCCAATACCCTCTTTAGATTCCGTGAAAAGTTTTTCTATCCCAATATGGCGGCGCAGGTCAGAGCATTTGTGGAAAATTGTGAAACTTGTAAGATGTCAAAGGCGCCTAATACAATTCTTCAACCAACTATGGGGAAGGCATTTGTCGTAGAAAGGCCATTCCAGTTAATTTATATTGATTACTTAGGCCCATATCCAAGATCAAAAAATGGTAATCCTCGTTACTTTTAACCAGCTTAGTAAATTTGTAATACTCCAACTAGTTAGGGCTGCAATAGTTCACGCCACCGTAAGATTCCTAACAGAGCAGATATTTTGCGTTTATGGTGTTCCCGAATCGATCTTATCTGACAATGGCAGGCAATTTACGAGCAAGGAATTTGATTAATTGATGACTACATATGGCGTTGGTCATATTAAGACTGCCTTTTACTCCCCGCATCCAAATGCCAGCGAGAGATTTAATAGATCAATCCTTGTCGCCATTCGCTCCTATCTCGATCCCGGTCAAAAGACTTGGCATTTAAATTTACGATCTATTGCTTGTGCTTTGCGCGCAACAGTGCATAAAGCCATTAAAAGGTCGCCATACGAAGCCTTGTTTGGCCAAAGAATGGTTGAACATGGCTCGAATTATCATCTTCTACGGGCTTTGGATGGCCATTTTGCAAGTGCTTACGAAAGGAGCAAAAATGAATACAGTTCAGTCCTATATTAAGGAAGCCTTAGAAAACGCAACCAAACAATATGAGAAAGCTTATAATTTACGTAGCAAAGTGATGAACTTCGAAGTGGGAGACATTGTTTTCCGAAGAAACTTTATTTTCAGCGATGCAATTAAGGGAATAAGTGCCAAGTTAAGCCCGAAGTTTATAAAATTAAAAGTCCAAAAAATTGTAAGTAATAATTTATATGAACTTGAGGATCTGTCAAGGAAGAAGGTAGGTGTTTATCATGGGAAAGATATCAGGAAGTGAGCTGACGTATGAATTTGACTTATAAGCTTTCCCTTTACGTTCTATGCGTTGGGATCTTATACAACGAAAGGGTTTGTATGAAGCTAAGCTATGAAAATACATATTAACCCAGTCAAAATTGTTCAACTTTGTATAAAATGTACTGAAAATGTGTTTCTACTATCGGAAAATAAATGCAATAACCAACGACATCATCAACGTCAGTCAACTGTAAGCTTAGCTGTACACAATAAACCACGATATTACGCTCTCTAATATATGGTGAAAGTAATTTAATTCTTTTGTCTCATTTTTAATCTTAAGACTTTTGAAGGAGCTATAAGTCAAAGCGAATGATATGATAACTTGTGATAAAACAAAACAAAAAGAATTTTTTACCGCCAACCAATCTCCACCCACACTATACATTTTTTTCCAAGTTCCATCATGTTTGTCCTGTTTCTTCCTGATTTTAAACGGACAATCAAAACTAATATTTCATGTATTTCTAAGAAAATTCAAAATAATGTTTGACACCAAATCTCTAAACATTAAGTTAATATCAGAAGAGTTACAGGAAGCGGCGGAAGAAGTAGACCACCATGATGTGGGAACAGAAATAGCTTCGGGAATCGAGGAGTTTGGCGTGTGATTTTGTTCGAGGCGGTTGAGGCAGCAATTACTTCCGTGAAACTATAATTTTTTTAAAATGAGATTAGAAGAGTATTGGTAAAAGTTTAATTAAAAATAGTTTTTGTAAGCAGTAATATCTAATCGAGTATAAACGTTTTTAAATGGAAAATATAAAAAAAAAACTTTACAAAAAAATTTATAAATAAATTACGTGGGGTAAAAGGTGGAAACGTGCTGTTAATACGTGGAGAAGAATAGTACAGTGCTAACGTCATCCATCCACACAGTGCATCCATATGTGCCTCCATGAAGTTAACGTAAAAAAAGGGGGGAATACAATTTAAAGGACAAATAATATTAAGAGAACCAAAACCCCGTCTTCTAACGAATAATACATGTAATTTTTTTCTAAACTTAATCATCGAAAGGATGAAAAATAATGCCGAAAACTGCCCCCGCGTGATCTTTTCCAGTTCCGCGAAAGAGGAAAAAAAGACCAATTTTAAATCGGATAGAAGATGAATACCTACCTATCCGTGTAAGACAATGAGGAAATAAAATAATAACCCTCTATGATTGCGTTAGTGTTGCAAGCGACGCGACGTCACCTCTTGAACAAGTGTACAGCAAACAAATTATTGTTGTTAAATTATCCCGTTCATTGGTTGTCAGCAGATTCCCAATCAGAGTAGCTGTTATTTTCTGACGAGTGATTTTTTTCTTCGTGGTAAAAGTTTGACTAAATCTTGATTTTTTTTGTGTTATTGCACAAATTGTATGCAGTCGGTTACATCTCATAGTAAAAAGTGAAGCACAATTCTAACAGCAATGTATATAGATATCTCTAATAAGAAAAAGTCATGAAAGTCATTCAGATAAATAAAGATCATTTTTGGAAGTGAATTAAAATTACATAATTAATAAGAAAATAAAATGATTAAATAAGTTACTAGTTACATATGCCAAAAATCTATTTTATAAATAATAAAAGAAAAACAGAATAAGCTATTATTCTTTAAGTATATAATTAAATATAACGTAGAATAATTAAATTGTGTAAGTGGTAAAAGTGGTATAAAATAATTTTTTCTATATAGGTATATGTATATTGAATTAAGTTATATATAAAAACTTGGTTGCTTGATCATATTCTTTAAAATTAATTTCTATGGAAAAAAATATATATATGAACACAATCTTAAAGTGCTCTTTAACATATAAGTACCATATGTCGTTAACGATCAAACAATTCTTTTGATTTAATGTAGGTTTAGTTAAAATGTTGGTGAAATTCCTGAAACAAATACATATACTTATGCTTAATGAAAAAAATTTTTTTTTTTTTTAAACATATTCAACTTCGCACGTCTCTATCATCTTATCTTAATTTGGAGTTTTGAGGTCAGGTCTTTTGGTTTAAAATAAAAATAAAAAAAATAATAATAATAAATATCCTGGGAAGTATGATCTGCAAAAGTTATAGGATGATCTCAGAGCAAGAGGGGGAGTTGACCAGACCAAGCCTCGTTATCTTAGGGTAAGTTGCCAAGATTGGGGTTTCTATCAAAACAAGGACATAGAAGCCAAGGTGTATCAGTAGTATCCTTCAGGGTAGTATATGATGCAAGGGGTGGGTAAACCTCACAGGAGGTAATATTACATCTAATTATCTCCATCATTAGCGCAAAGTTCATCATAAGGACCTCTAATATTTACTCCTAGGCCCTAACGTAACTTTTTCAGACAACTCTATCTAGTCTTAGGCATGTTTTAATACGCAACATTGTTTGGTGTTGATGCAGTAAGAACCTCCCTAATCCGACGAGCCAGGTGAAAGCAAACATGTCTTCTGCAGCAGAAAACCCAGACCCTATCATTCTTGCTGCCTGGACTGACTCAAGAGTCCTGTGGCCTTGGGACATATGGGTGGTATAGGATTGAGAGGTCTAGTGATGATAGAAGATATATACCTCTTTTTGGAATCTAGCTTCCTGAGGAACATTTTGTCCCAATCATCACTGGAGGAAGCATTTACACCTTTGCTGGGGCGAAATTCCTTGGACCGTTTAAATACTAACTGGAGAACGTTTTTTCCAAAAAAAATAACAGTAATTCCTGAAAATATTTGTAAAGTTTCCAATATTTCTACAAAGAGAGATGACATAATTCAAGTTAAAATATAATTTCGCTATTGTTTTTGATAAGAATTTGGAAAAACCGATTGTGGGTTTTGAGGCCGATGTAATTTTAGATGAAAAGCCTAAGCCAATAGTATATAAGGCATATATAGTTCCATTGGGGTCACGAGAAAAATATGTTTCAGAGCTTGAGAGACTGATAAGTATTGGGATTTTGGAAAAAGTTAGGCACAGTGGTTGGGCAAGTCCATTAATAGGCATCATGAAGAAGGATGGTGAAGTGAGATTGTGTATGGATTGCAAAGTACCACAAATAAATAAATGAAGACTGAGCACTATCCGCTTCCTCATCCTGAGGTTATATTTTTGGATTTAAGTGGTTATAGTCACTTCACAATTCTTGATTTGACGGATGTTTTTCAGCAACGTAAATACGTCCTCAGGACTTTAAGATATACTAGACTTGTTAATGGAGCAAAGGCATCCAGCTCAAGTTTTCAGGAAGTTGTGGACAAAATTCTAAGAGATATAGCTTATGCATCATAATACATATATGATATAAATGTTAAAGTGACAAGTTTTTTAGATTGCGTTAATAAAACAGCGGTTGTTTTGCGAAAATTACAAAAGCATAACGTCAAAATTAACATTGAAAAATGCAATTTTTTTAAAAGTAAAATTAAATATTTGGGATTTATTACTCGTATTAGTGCTGAAGGGCGTCATCTCAACTCAGATAAAATTGATGCAATATTAAAAGCTCCAAGGCCTATAGATGTTTCACAGCTGCGGTCTTATTTATGCCTCGTTAATTATTATTAAATTTTTTTGCCAAATTTATCTTCGAAGCTGTATGACTTATATAGCTTGCTAAGGAAAAAAACAGAGTTTTCTTGGACTAATGTCGATTTCGTTTCAATAATTAGGATTCGCTACTAAAACCAATACTTTTTGGCTTTGAAAAGAACGATTACGGACCGAATCTCTTTTTGGGACTGTGTGTGTTGCTTGGCAGCTCTAAAAAAAAACAAATCTTCAATTCGTTAAAACATCATTATTTCGTTTTAATTTCCCGATTCCGACGCGGGGGAGTTCCTAAGCCCACTTGCACTTTTTTAATATTTGTTTCCAAGAAGTTTTTAACAATTTTTTTTATTTTTTAATATATTAATTTACTTTTTCTGTACACTGCCACAAAATAAAAATTAATACACAACACAACAATTGAGAAACGTCAAAACAAATATTGTAGTGTGTGTACGAATCTGTGCACAAATCCGTTTTGAATCCGTCTCCAATAAGAGATTCAATACGGATCTGTTTTTCCAGAAAAATATTGGTTTTAATTTGAAACGAATTTGATTTTCAGAAAAAAATTGACGGCGGATCGACGGCAAGTCGATGTTTTTGTTGAAACGAAATCGACATAAGAAATACGATGAGACTTTCAAAAAAAAAAACTTTTACTGACAGGTGAAAAAGTCTTTGTTCATTTTAATCCACAAAGAAATTGTTTTATTTTGCGGTGCAAGTCCCTACCCCGAATAAAAAAATACAAGAACACACTCTATTTTTTCGCTTTGTTGTTGTAATTTTTGACAACTCGTGTGACGATAAATGAGACAAAAAATGAAAACGAGATAAAAGCGAAAAAAAGTTTGAAATTGAAAGGTTTGGATTTTGCGAAATAGCTTTCAAAGTATTTTGTGCTGTTTGTGAGTGTAATAATACCAACAATAAAAAAAGCAAGAGCAATAAATTAAGAGAAGATGTGTCCTTCCACACTTTCCCAAAAGGTCCTGTAGTGTTGAAAAATGGGATTCGATTTTGTAAAAGAAAGGATGCTTTTAATGTAAAAGCAGCTAAAATCTGCAGTGACCACTTCACTGTAGATGGCATAGAAACAAATCTCCAATTTGAATTGGGTAAGTGCATTTGAGTTGCTTTAAAATAAGTAAATAAAAAATAATATTCTATCTTCATAATCTGTACGGATAAAAACGCCCTCGCCTTAAACCTGGTTCCATACCAAAGTGTACAAAGCAACGGGAAACGCTGATCTATTTGGCCGGGTTACTAGAGTTTAGGCCAGGGATAATAAAAAAAAATGGTAGAAACCCTGTTGACGCAATTCTAACCCAAAAAAGAAGGGTCCATGCATAGTCTTTGGTCTCGACACCAAAAACAAAATCCTGGATGAAATGTCGGAGCTGATATCAAGCATGAAAGTAATTTAGAAATCTACCTTACTTTCATTTTAGAAAGGTTGAATTTATTTATCATTAACACACATCTAATTTCTTAGGAATTATTCAATCCAATAAGGCAACATAGTTTTTATTCAAGGACTTGGTAAGCCGATTTGGATTCATGTATGTGTTGTCGTAGAGATTGAACCAGGATGTACTAGAAAACACATTTGGTGTGTTACGTGGCAAGTCCTCCATGATCATCCTGATCAAGAAGAATTCCGCTTTATAATGCGTTTTCATTAGAGCTCAAATTACATAATTTGGCAAATTACAGAAAAAGTGTTTTCATTACAAATTATCTCATTTCGATTGACATCTGGCTGAATTTGGCTGAATTTCATTTGACATTTCAAATTTAATTAAAGATCTTGTAAAATTATAAAAGTTTACAAAATCCTTTTTCTACATGTACTGTTCCCGCTTAATATTAGAAAAATTAGATATATCTGTGGACGCTGATCCTGTAAGTATTAAATTTGTGAAAGAAAATTAGAAAGGCTCATATTTATCCTTTTTTATTAGATTGTTCGGGCAGAAGTTAACGAATTGGATTCAAATGGTGTCCCTTATACCTACAATTTTTTTTGTGACTTAATAACGAAAATAGAAGGTTTTTTTTTGGAAACAAGGCTAGTGGCACAGTCGATATATCTTCTATTCGATTTGATAATTCCAAAAAAATAGCAGCTGGCGATCGCCTAAGGGTCCAGTACCAAGTTCTAATTCAGGATCCTAATAGTTTTTTAAATCTCGACCAAGATTTGCCAAATAACATGGTTCAGCAAGTGGGTATAAAATCTCTGCGAAATAAATGCCTTTGGTGCCAAACCGTAGAGATAATTTTTTTAACAAAAGCAAAAATTATTAAGTTCGTTCGTTAAACTTTACCCAGGGTCGAACTAGGTTGTTTTGACAACAACCTGGGGTTTTCGGTTCTCAAAAAACACCCGAAGGTCATTAATTTTATGCTGCAGAAAACCAAGTTATGTCATTTAATAATTAAAACTTGAAATATATTATATTTAGCATCTGTAACTTAGTACATTTTTGTTTGCCCTATGCTAAATGCACAATTTCAAAGGTCTCCATTTTGCATGTCTGTGTTTTTTTTCTTAAATAACAAATGAAATCAGATCTCATGAGACTTTGACGTTTAGTCATTTACCTCAACTTGTCCCAGATAAAAACCTAGATCTACTTCAGGGCGAGTTGAGGGCGACCCTAGGTTTTAAAAAACACAGAATTTGTTTGTTAGGGTAACTTCAGGTTTTTCAAAAATCGCTTTAAGGTGACCCTAGGGCGACTTCAGGGCTCAACGAACAAACCTATTGATACGTGCAATAACCCACAAACAATTCACATACCGTAAAACTTAATAATTGTTTTAATTTTTTTCTTGTATCCTAACAGAATAGAAGCAATCAATGGCATATCAAAAAATGGTGGCGGTACTACAAAGTGATTAGAAGGTTCGGTATCAGCCCTGACTTATTGGACTGATAACAAAAATTGCCAAGACCTATAACGTGACTTCACGATGGGATCTGATAGCAGACGTCTCCTGGTGTTAGTTTAAATGCCATATTAACTGTGGAGACGAAATACATAGATTCCATTTTCAGCTAAAGTGAAGGTCTTGGCTGATATTACAAACTGTGCTTCTTATTACTTGTCATCGATATTAAAATCCAACTTCGAAAATAAGCTTATCCCATTGTCAGCTCCATTAAGTTTATTTAACACAAATATTATGACACATTTTTTATTTAAGCTTTGGCAATAACTATAGAAAAAACACCACTTCGTTGACAAACAAAGTTTTTTTTATTAGCAACAACAAAATCTTTTTAGTTAAATATTCCTCATCTGCTTCTCACCTACTGTGTCCCTGAAACAGACATACACACATATATTATTGTGGTGTGGTATTAGCAATTTATGTAGATACCATTCGTATAATAAAGCGTCAATTCTTCACTCCACGTTTTGTACATATTGGTAAGAGCTAAACGCTTTCCTTGCTGAGAGTGAAATATGGTGGGTTCTGCTTTAGGTTTCTTAGGTGTTGTAAGTCTGCTTGCTGCCGTAGTCATCATACATACAAATGGCTTTTCCCATATTAAATTATTAACATAGCTATTTCCAAATTGGGAATCCCCATTACACACAATAATAATTCACTTTTGAGTAGTTACATTATAAAAAAATATATCAGTATAGGTATCACGGCCACAGAGATGAAGGTACAAATTTCAAATTAAAAAAAAACTAACAGGTACAAAATCACAGAAAACCGAATCAAGGACGACCGAATCAAGAACGACCGAATCAATGAATCTACGACCAAACAATGTACAAATATAGACTGAGACTGACAGAAAGAATTCCAAATCCACCAAACGTTTAAGTTTATTATTTCTCCACTTTTTTCGATTCGGTCCAACGGTCCTTATTGAATACCCAGTTTTATTACGACGACAACGGTGACAAACAGCAATGGTGTTGATAGTAGATTTAACGTATCATTCTCCTCAGAATAGGTAAACTATACAATTTATATAATAATCATTAATTTGAAAATGTCCTCGGTTACATCCTACCTACCAAAAAACATCCCTTCTCGGCAGTCAGGAGAATTACAAAAGAAAGGCACGGGCTCCGACCGGTTTCTGCCTGCTGCTGTCGCCTCAGATATCGGATTTATTGTTTGTGCTCTTGTCCCGTTGTTCTTTTTTTCTGTTGTAGAAGCTTTTCAGGACCTCGATTGCGAGTGTGACTCTGGAGAACAACAAAAAATATTTTTTTAATCAATATTATACAGTTTTTGGTTAATTTTTTCTTATAATTAATATACATACTGCCGAGATTGGAAACCAAAACCCAACAGGCTTCTCGCATTGTATGTGTAACTTCTCGTGCAACTTCACTTCTTTTCCTGCCTGGATTTGACGTCGGAGTCTTTCTTTCTGCCATTGGGACAGATGCTGGACAATCGCCGAACTTAGGTGCAGATTTAATTCCCATTAATGCATTTTTCGTATGATTTTTCAGAACGCCTGTCGCCACGATGGTAGTTTTGATTTCTATAAGAATTCTAAATAAACAAAAATATATTAGTTTAACAAATTCGTTTTCTTAGCTGTAGGTGGTTGGGTTCAACACATCTTATTTTTTCTGTTAATAAAAATTAAATAATAACCTTAATGTTAAAACGTCAAGCTTGACAATTTGAATCAAGTGATTCAGTTTGTATTCAATTTTCATTCAATTTATTCAGCAAAGGTGTCTTCGCTATGTATGTTAGTTTTAACTGAATGGTTTCATTCAATTTGCGAGATAATTTCGTTCAAATTATCTCAATTTGGAAATTTGATTTTGTATGGGAAATGAGATAAATTGGGACTCAATTTGCAAATTGTGAACGAAATTACGTAATTTGCCCTAATGAAAACGGGCTATTAGGTTAAGGTCCCACATTTTAAGACACAACGGCCGGATATACATATGCCATAAATTAAAAAAAAATACAACCGAAGAAAATGTCGCATTGTGTTCAAGGGTGTACCATCTAAGTGAAGGCGGCTTGTCAAAGCCATCACCAAGGATGTTGTTTGACTTGACGAACTTGGACAACATTTTCAAATCCTTCAATGGAGAAGGCTGTAATTTGTCCAGACTACAAAATACATTTAATTGAATTGGCCAATGTTCTTGACTGCGATGTGGAAATAAAAAAACTTTTTTTCCGCACGAGGATGTATTTTAGAATAAAAATACTTAACTCAACAATATTGTACTCTTATCCAAATGCAAAAAAAAACGAAAATACACCAAAATTAAAACATAATCAAAATATTTTCCATTTATTTAATGCACAAATTTTCACAAGTTGTTGTTTTGCTTAATTTAAGTTAAATCTTCGATATCCATTTAGCACTCTTTCTTTCTTTGATTCTTAATTTTTTCGCAATTAATTTGAATTCAATTAAAGTAAATTTAAGTCAACAATATTCAATTATTTAAACAAACTGTACGTTTATATTATTCGCGCACGAAATATCCATTAATCCACATCGGAAAAACAAAACAATTTCTTTTACTGTCAGATTTTTTTGTTTCTTATGACGTCTGCAAAAAAAACGATAACGGAAGTGTCGTAATCTTGTTTACTTTGATTCATTTATCCCTATGGCATAGGTTGTGTGCTATCGAATATTGATGAGGGTAAATAAAAACCTTCCATGTATGCTAGCAGTTCCTTGAGTACATCCGAAAAACATAATTCTCAGTGCACAGAGGCCCTTAGTATAATATTTGCCGTGAGAAAATGTATAATGTTTATATTTGGCTGAAAGATAACTATGTATCTTCAAAAACCACCAGCTATTAACACAAATTCTTTAGGAGAAAACACCTACCCCACCTGTTGCAGGTTATAGGTTGCAAAGATGGCAGTAGAACTTTGAATGTATGATTGTTGCATGTTATACAAAAAAGGGTCAAATAACTTGAACGCAGGTTGTCTGTCTAGATTGCCATTGCCTCATAAATCGGGAGATGAGGGTATCTTTATAAACACTTTCAATTAGGTCTATTCTGCCACATCTGTTATTCTGCTATGAATTTTCTGTTATGATGCATAACAGATCTTCACCATAAAAGATATTTTATAATTGTTATTCAGGAGTTCGATCTTTTATAAAAGTCTGTTATGTAACTTCGAAAAAGAAACATTTATACGAACAAACCTAAAATCTGCTATCAAATTATCAGCTGTAGTAGGTAAATAAAAACTCTCGGCAGTAGGCAGTGACTCATAAAAATATTAACCTGCGCAATTATCGTGTTTTGTTTCGCGTAGATAAATAATATTTAATTTTTGCAATTCGCCCATAACAGTTCCTGAATTTATTATATCCAATATAAAAACTTGTGCAAAACGAACTCCGGCAAGATAAGCGACACTTTCTTTTACGTTTTATCCATTATGAAAAATCCTGATACAATGCGTTAATCTTAATTAAGCCTGTCCGTCCGATTTAAAAATAAAAGAACTACAACTTTGAATTTTAATTAATTTTTATTCAGCAACCGAACAACTACTGCTCGGGTCAAGAGTACTTTTATAATCCAATGCATTATGATTTTTAGCCTCCTTATATAGGCCACATACATACACATACATATTATTTATTCTGAAGTTATATTGTTATTTTCAACATCCTCCGGGCGCCCCGAAATATTAATTTCCAGGGGATACAAGAGCTGGATTGCACGTCTCATCTTTGTGCCATCTGCAAAACGAACTTCAGCTGCTCGCACCTTGTTGTCTCTTCCGGGAAAAATACATTCCACCACAGCCATCTTCCAATGCAATCGAGCCTTTGCGTTATCATGAACAAGAACGACGTCTCTCACTTTTACTTCATTTGATGGCGCCGCGTTCGTATGATGAGCCGATCTCAAAAGGCAAAGATATTCGTTATTCCATCTTTTATACAAAAAGGATATATGCTGGGTTCTAGAAGTCCACTTTCGTCGAAGCTCGATGTCATCAATTAGTTTGTCCCTTGTAGATTCACCATAATAGCCTGCAAGAAAATTATTTGGTGTAAGAGGGGTTAAGTCCAAAGGATCGTCACTAATATAAGTTAAGGGGCGGCTATTAATGACAAACTCTGCTTCTGCTAAAAGAGTTGTTAGTTCCTCGTTGTTGATTTTTGCACGCCAAATGGTGACCTTCAAGACGTCCTTAACACTCTTTACAAGACGCTCCCAAAAGCCACCCCACCAGGGCGATCTCTCCACTCTAAAACGCCATACAATTGCACGATTGCTCAGGAAACCGTAAAATATCTCGCTGTCCAAAATGTTTCCTAAACAAGCTAGATCTTTCGAAGCTCTTTTAAAAGTTTTCGCGTTATCTGAATATATAACCCTTGGAGCGCCTCTTCTGGCAATAAACCGGCGAATGGAAAAAAGACAGCTCTCTGTTGTTAAATTTAATACTAGTTCTAAGTACACAGCACGAATAACAGCACAGGTAAAAATCATTATGTAAACCTTACCAGAAATATCGTTTTCCTTGGTGTAGAGAGGACCAGCAAAATCTACTCCTACCGTTTCGAAAGGTCGAGATGCCATCATTCTTTCTCTTGGCAACGGAGCGAAAGGATTGGAACCGGGTTTACCTTTAAGTTTTTGACACAGCTTGCAACTTCGTATTACTTTCTTGATAACTTGTCGTCCTCCAACTAACCAGAACTTTTCTCGTAGTCTCACCATGACAGCATTTACTCCCCCATGAAATGTAATTTCATGAATGTAACAAACTAGTAGCTTGGTAATATTGCTGGACCTCGGGATTATGATAGGGTTGATGACATCAAATGAACTTTCTAATTGCTGAAGACGGCTTCCAACTCGCAGTAGACCTTCTTTATCTAGGAAAGGATTAAGCGATAAAAGAGAAGAAGATTTTTTAATAGCTTTGTTTCGTTTAAAGGTTTTAATTTCATCGCTAAAACAAATATTTTGTGAATATTTAAGCCAGTACCTTGCTGCATCTTCCAGTTCTGGTGCAGTCAAAAATGTATGTGGAATTGGTATAGAACGCATACATTTAACAGCTCTAAGAATTAAAGCTGTAACACGTAATAGTTTTTTCCATGAACTGAAAGATTCAATCGCAAATAATGGTTCCTGAAGAACAACAACAGCAAGATGATCGTCTTCGTTTTGCATTCCAACAGCCAGAAAGGTAACACTCTGTTTGACAATTGGGCATTCAGGCCAGGTGTTCTCGGATTTTTTAAGCCAGTCGGGTCCACATCGCCAATCACAAGCATCTTCAAATTTGTCTACAGATATTCCCCTTGTCAAAAAGTCCGCCGGATTTCGTTTGCCTGGACAATGTCTCCATTCCTTCGGCTCTGTGTGCTCCTTTATCTCTGTAACTCGGTTAGCAACGTAGGGCACCCATTTTTTTAAATCACCGCTTATCCAGTGGAGAGTTATCTGAGAATCAGTCCACAAAACAAATCTATCTACTGGAAAATTTATCTTCTTGAAGTAAGACTTAAGTCTAGAAGCAAGTAAAGTCGCTGTTAGTTCTAGTTTTGGCAAACTTAGATCATCAGACTTGGGTTCCTTTAAGGGTGCTATTCGTGATTTTGCTCATACAAACTGAACATCTACCACACCTAAGTAATCCTCTGTCCTAATAAAAGCCACTACTCCATAGGCCTTTTGGCTGGCATCAGCAAAAATATGTACTACTACTGAACGAGATTTAGGACTTATTCCTAACCAACGAGGCAAAGACAATTCTCCAACTTCAGCTAACCTCTTCAAACAAATATTCCATTCAGTAGACAGTTCAACGGGAAGTGCTTCATCCCAGCCTAACTTAAGACGCCATAATGATTGAAATAAGATTTTTAAACGAATAACGATAGGAGCTAAATAACCTAATGGATCGAAGATACTTCCAATTATCCTTAAAACATTTCGTTTTGTTGGCGAATTAATTTCTAGGAATACTTCTTTTTGCATATTAATGGAAAGCTCATCAGAAAAAACATTCCATCTAAGTCCAAGAACCAGCTGATCAGTCTCTATTTCAGCAGTTGACAACTCATGTTTCATATCAGCAGCGTTACAAACCCATTTTCGCAAATTCATATGCGCCCTTTTCATAATTCCAATGGCCTCCTTATAAAATTTTTGAACCTGCGATTCATAATCAAAGCTACACACCAAATCGTCTACGTAGAAAGATTTCATCAAAACATTACACGTTTCTGGATATTCTTGCATCACAGATCTGATATGCTTCTGTATTGTAGCCGAGATCAAAAAGGGGCTACAAGTCACTCCAAAGGTAACCCTTGTCATGCGATACTCAACTAAAGCTGGCAAACTACCTGTAGCATTTAATTTTTCTCTAAACCATAAAAATCTGTGACTGTCGCGATCCTCCCTAGCAAGAGAAATCTGAAGGAACGCCTTTTCAATATCAGCTATAACTGCAATCTTACCCAGTCTAAATCGTAATAGACTTTTAAAAATTTCTGGAAGAAGATTCGATCCCATCCAGATGCAGTTGTTAAGTGACAGGTTTCCTGCAGAATGCGACGAGGCATCGAAAACAATGCGCAGTTTCGTAGTAGATTTATCTGGACGGTATACAGGTCGGTGTGGAAGGTAATAAATTCTCTTACCAGAATTATCTGGAACCCGCTCAGCGAATCCAGCAGCAACAAACTCGTTCACAGCGTCATCATATTCAAGCAACTTCGATGGAATTCTAGAAAGCCGTTTAGCGAGTGCTTCTACTCTCTGGATGCCGACATCTTTGTTTTTGGCTAGATGATCATTGGTACACCACGGTATGTGGGCTTCAAATCTCTCTGATTCTAGGTTCCTCCGGATACATGGCTCCTCGTATTTGGTAATTTCATCCTTCACTGGTTGAATCCCTATGGATTCTAGGTCCCACATCTTTTCCACTGCGACGTTCACAAAAGCAGAAGAAAATTCTAATTCAGTATTTGATGAACTTACCGAGCCTTGGCCATGGAGGGTCCAGCCGAAAATAGTGGAAACCGCTGCCAATCTGCTGCCCAGCTTTTTGGTTTTGTTGTCGTGAACAGCCCAGTAGTAATCTGCCCCTTTCATCAAGCCGATGCCATCTTCTTGTAAAAAATTATTAGGATTAGAGTCCGCTAAATTAAACAGAAAATTATTCGGTTCGGGGGCCATTACACAATCGAAGCAAATTTCGGGTACAACAACCGCACGTATTTTAATGTTTTTAGCACCGAATTGGCTTTGAATGTTAAGATTCACTAACTTAAAGTTTTTTGGAGTTGGACAGTCAGAATTACCGAAAGGAATAATTGAAAGTTTTATATTGCCCGTGAAAGCTAAATTTAATTTGTCAACGACACTCTGAGTAACATAAGATCTTTGAGATCCACCGTCGATTATTACTCGGACAAATAGTTTTTTATCATTCGATGGAGAAGGCAAAATAACTCGCGCAGTCTGCAGATAAATATTGAATGACTTTGATTCACTGGCCACAAATAAATTTACCGCTTGTTTTTTGTCGTTCTTATCGGTTAGTTCTTTTTGTGTATTCGCGTTATTATTGCAAACGACGGACGGTCGCGTGATTCTTTTTACATAGGTTGCACATAATTTTAACTCGACAAAATTTTACCGTATGTCCTTTACGTGTACATCTAAAGCATCTACCTTCTTTTTTTAGCAAATTCCTTTTCTCAACCATCGGACGATCACCCATACATTCTTCCGTGGTATGTGCAGTTGATTTACATAGGATGCATGGAAATACGGTAGTGAGCAAGCCAGCTGCTGTAGACATTTGATTTTGTTTATATACTTGTGGTTTTGTTGCTTTTCCTACAGCGGATCTTTCAATTGATTCTACTTCTTGTTTGAGAAAGAGCAATATATTTTTGACTTGCTTATCACCAGCAAATGAAAGAGCAGAGTCACCTTCGGATTCAGATTCACAGTTTTCTTCTCCTCTTGATTTTTGTAGACGGTGGTACTGTATGCGAAGTTCGTTTGGCATACATCTTAGCAAAAGTGACTTGAGCATTATATAATAATGCGAAGATGGAATGCCCAATGCCGTTAGCGAACGGCTAGATAAGATGACAGCATTATAGAGTTGACGAAGTGCGACAGAATCAGTTTTATTATGCACTGGTGGAAGAGTCATTAACTGTTACATCAGGCGATCTACAAGTTTTTCATTATCACCATATTCTTCTTGTAACAGTGATATGGCACCATCATAGCAGGAATTCGAAGGGTTAAAGCCCGCAATTGATTTTGCAGCTTCTCCTTTCAGAACAGATTGAAGGTAGTTAAACTTTTCGCTCCCAGTTAATGAATTGTTGTCATGTATTGTTGACTTGAAGTTCTCCCAGAAGGGTATCCATTCTTGGAACTCACCAGAAAAGGTTTTTAATTGCAGCTTTGGTAGCTTATAATGGTGATTTGACCTCGCTGTACGTAAACTTTCATTAAGCTCATCCGTAGCAGTCCTTCCACTAGGGTTATTTCGCTCTCTTACCTTAGCTAATCTTACCTCCAGACGAGACATTATTCCCACTGTCGTATCTTCGTATTCCTTCTTATCTCCGAGTTCTCTTTCGAGAATTATTTTATTGACGGCACAAAGATTATCATGTGCGTTACGCAATCTTTGTAGAAAGGAAGCTAGTTCTTCCTCTAAATTTTCCATTTTTAATGGATCATCACTTACTCGCGATTCCGGTTTGAGTATAAATTCGTTGGCTTCTTTAACAATTTTAGTTATTTGGCTACGATAGCCCGCACGCACTTGTAAATCCATTTTTCTAAAAACACGTTAATCCCGGGTTTCGGCACCAATATGAAAAATCCTGATACAATGCGTTAATCTTAATTAAGCCTGTCCGTCCGATTTAAAAATAAAAGAACTACAACTTTGAATTTTAATTAATTTTTATTCAGCAACCGAACAACTACTGCTCGGGTCAAGAGTACTTTTATAATCCAATGCATTATGATTTTTAGCCTCCTTATATAGGCCACATACATACACATACATAGTTATTTATTCTGAAGTTATATTGTTATTTTCAACATCCATCAAATGTGTTCTGTGCTTTCGTGTATTGAAATAATTACTTTGAAATTATTTACATGTTTGTTCTTGTTATTATGTATTTTAATAATATTTTGTTATATCTATCCTTTTACGAAAAATTCATTAACAAAATAAAAGTTTTTACTTCGTATATTGAAATCTTTTATGATAAAAGTAACAAAAATGTGTCTTTTATTCTTTTATGATTCATAAAAGATTCCATAACAGATTGTGGCATGCTGAATACCAAAAATGCAGTTCGTAAAAGACTTGTTGAGAAGTTTTGACAGCTCATTAGCAGATTTCTTAGAAGATTTCATAGCAGATTTAGCATGCAGAATACCAAAATTATAATTCATAAAAGATTTTTTGACAGCTTAAGCTTTTGTATGAAAATTCATAACAGAATAGCAGAATAACAGAATAAAAGATCTCGCCGAATAGACCCAAAATGTTTCATATAAAAGTCCATTAAATTTGCATGATATAAGAAAAGAGACCATAAAGAATAAGATTTTAAGCAAAATTAAAGAGTGCATGGAAGTTAATAAGTGGCCTGATAGAAAAAGTCTTGAGTTAAAGCCTTACCTTTTAAAAAGAAATGTTTTAGAGTTAGAAAAAGGGGTAATTTTTTATGCTTTACAGATCGTGATACCTTTTTCTTTAAGAAAATAAATTTTAGAAATATTGCATGAGGGTCATGTAGGAATAGTTCGCATGAAAGAATCGGTTCGTTCTTTGGTTTGGTGGCCTAAAATTGATGACAACATATCAAATTATGTCAATTCTTGTAAAACTTGTGCAGTGACAGGAAATCATTTTTTAAAACATAATTTATAAGAATGGCCAGACTAGTTTTCCATACGAGAGCATTCGTTTAGATTTTTTTTCTTTGCAGGACAAACTTACCTCTTAATCGTAGACAGCTATAGTAAGTTCGTTGATGTTTATATAATGAGAAATTCATTAATTAAAAAATTAAGAAAAAATTATGCAATTTATGGTCTTCAACTAAAATGCGTTCCAGATAATGGTCCGCCATTTAATTCATATGATTATAAATTTTTTTGTGAATAACATGGTATGGAGGATTTAAAATCGCCTGGCTACCACCCACAATGAAATGGCCAAGCTGAAAGGCTCTTTCAAATTGTGAAAATAATTTTAAAAAGTCATATTTTGACAAACAAAACTAAAAGACGTTCGCCGCAGCAAGGGGTGGATAATTTGTTTAATAAAATACAGGAATACACCAACTACGACAACGCTCGAAACTCTAGCAAGTTTAATATTTAATTTTAGACATTCTGAAAGAAAAAAAAATAAACAAAGTTATATTTTATGTCAAATATTTAAAAAACGTGAAGAAGTATATTATAAAGGGAAATTCAAAAAATACATTAAATGGTAACCAGCTGTAATCGTTAAACAAATTTCTTCATATGTATATCTGATTAAGTTCAAGGACAATTTACGACAAGCGCATGTGAACCAAATTAAAAGAAGGCTTGAGAGAGATGCGTTTGCTCCTGTGCACTAATACATACAAGGAGGTTTGTCTAACGAACGCGGCGCTACCAATAAAACATTAAGCAAAAGACGATCAAACATAAATAAATTATATCCAAAACGATCTTCTGAAAGAATCAAGAAAATTTTCAATAAAAAGAAAAAAATTTACAAATACTAAAAAATTAAAACAAACAAATTTATTTGATTGTATAATTTTTTATCTTTTAGATATGAGTATATAAAATATATGAACGTTAAAATAAATATAATGAATTAGTAAAAATTCTATACAACTATTAAATCTTGTAATTATTATAAGCAAAACAATGTTTTAAATAAGAAAAAGGTGAATAATTATGTATTGTATGGAAGCACATATTTAATATTATTAATATAAATGTGCGTATGCACAAACTAGTTTTAAGACCATCTTATGAAATAAAGCTCAGCCTCTTTTAATTATCAAAGCAGTCGTTTCTATTTGGAGCATGCATATTAATCACGTAATGGTTTCTCCTCATGCAGGTCGGTAATGTTGCGAAGTTGCTCAAGCAGCATCTTTTTTTTTGCTGGTATTCATAGATTTCTCTTGAGTAGGCTGTGAATGTTTCTTCGAACTCGTCCAAGTTTTCCATGATGGCAGTGACTTTTTGCCTTAGTTTCTTTAACTTTGGCTTTGAACTTCTGGGCTATATTGGGGCTTTGCTGCTTAGGTTTTCGATGTTTCTGGAATTGGATTTATTGTATCCAATTTCTTTTGCAACTCTTTGTACACCGATTTAACTCTGCTGTACGTATCAGTTTGCCTAAAAGGAGTGTGCTTTTCAAAGTCGATACGACTTCTTATGGTTTGAGTCGAATTCGCACCATTGTTCAATAAGGCGTAGAAGCCTTTCTTCCTTATACCGTTGGGGTTTTCTTGAGACAATGTGCTTCCCAAAATTTCTATTAAGGGTTTCATTTGCTTCCTCAGCTAAGGTTTTCTGCTTGGCTACAATGATATAATCGTCGGTCTCGTCCAACATGATGATTAGCTCTTATTTTTCTTTAGTTGTATTCAATTGAGTATTAGTAGAAGGCAAACGTAGATCTACGTTTATAGATTTAGTTTTGTATTATTTTTAACTTTACACTTGTTGTATGTATTTTAAATTTATCAGTGTTAATATCCCTGATAGTCCCGTTTTTGGACGTATGTAACTGTTTGAATACTTTGCAAAGCGAATTATTAACTCAAGAGAAAAGCTGAAAAACTAAATGGAAATCTAATTTATGTTAAATTAAAAAAGAACGACTTCATTAAACCACGTTTTATTTCAGTATTCAATTTATGTCGAACTCATTCTTGGTTGGCATTTGACGTTTTCATGACAGTTTTGGATTGGAAAGGTGGAAACTTATTATTTCGAATTGAGTACTTCTCAACATTCCGCCCACCTCGTGCAGTTATTGCGACGAAACATCTGGCCGCCCACCGTGTTCATCCACAGAGTCGTTGTCGATTGGAAGCACGACCAGCTTTGAAATAGCTACTTTTATTATTGATGACTGTGTACAAATTGTTACAACCCGTACTAGACCATCTTCGCCATTATGAGTTTGCAAAACACGGCCCAATAGCCATTGGGTCGGCGGTGCACGTTCATCTCTTACTAGAACCAGGTCGCCTACTTTAATGTTTGGTTTTGATTTTTGCCACTTGCTTCTTACTTGTAGATCATGCAAATATTCACAGCTCCACCTTTTCCAGAAATCCTGCTGGATCTGCTGGATTTGTTTCCAACGTGAAAGTCTTCCTGTCTTGATGCCGTGCAAATCCGGTTCCGGAGTGGCAGTGATGGGACCGCCCACTAAGAAATGCCCAGGGGTCAAGGCAGCGAAATCAGCGGGATCATCTGATATGGCTGACATTGTCCTCGAATTCAAAACAGCTTCAATTTGCTTGAGGACTGTGTAAAATTCCTCGAAGATTAACGTTGCTTCCCCGATGGTCCGCTTCAGATGGTGTTTCATGCTCTTGACTCCAGCTTCCCATACACCTCCAGAGTTTGGAGAGCCTGGTGGAATAAAGTGCCATGATACACCATGACAAGACACGGATCGTGCCCCTGCTTCCAGTTGCTTTCGGTAAGCCGCGAAGTCTTCCTTCAGAACTGCATTGGGGCCAGCAAAAGTTGTCGCGCAGTCGCTATAGATGCTAAGGCTGTACCCTCGTTGAGAAAAAAATCGTCGTGAAGCTGCAAGCAAAGTCTAGGTTGTCATGTCGCTCAAGAGTTCTAGATGAATAGCTCTAGTGCTCAGACAGACAAAAAGAGCGACCCATCCCTTGTAACTACGATGAACTCGGGCTTTTGTTGTACGAATCGCATAGGGTCCGGCATAGTCTAGTCCGGAATGCTTAAACGGAGCAGCTGCGGTGCACCACGGTGTGGGAAGAATTCCATAACTTGTGTTGTAGGTTGTGAAGTATGGCGACAACATGTCAAGCATCGACGAATAAACTTCTGTACTGAGGAACGACAGTTGATAATCCTTCGAAGAAAGTTGATTGTCGTTTGCTTGCCCCATGCATAGTGGCCTTATGACTTTGATCAATAAGCAAAGAGGTAAGTATACTTTCCTTAGGCAAAATTATGAGAAATCGTTCCGACACAGTCAATAGGGCATTTTTCAATCCGCCATTCAATCGTATGATGCCATTATCATCCATCATTGGATTTAGCTTCATTAGCTTGCTCTTGGAGCTGACAGGTTAACCTTGAAGGAGATTAAAAATTTCATTATTAAAACGTATTCTTTGAACATACCTTATCCAAAACTGTAAGGCAACTTGTCGCTTAGACGCTGTGCACCAGGATGATGTAGCATGTGGTTGCTTTAGTTTGATTGCAACATAACGATAGCACCAGCATGTTACTCCAATCAAGGTATTGATGTTAGAGTATTTGTAGAGAAGACCCAGTGCTCCCCCATCTTCTGTTAGCTTGGGCGGGCTATGAGTAGCAAGAAGTGCTGTTATCTCATGAGCATCACTGAATACACCTATTTGTTAAGGCCATTTGCTTTCATCTTTCCAGCCATGTTGGACCAGACCGCCATAAGTCAAGATTCTGTAGCTGAGAAGGGTATAGGCTACGAGAGGCTACGACAGCCGGATTGCTTGTCTTCAAGAAGTGCTCCATTGAGTTCCAAGCATGGAACGGTGATTTTCTTCAAAGGTGCCACCTTAGTTTTTGCCATAAGAATTGACACTTTACATTCACCATGAAATGTTATAACTCGCAGATAAGAGACAGCAGCATAAGGTAGATGCGTCCGAAAAAACATGCAGTTGAAAGGTTGAAGCATTTGGAGACGAGAATATCCATAATGGAACCATGATGTCCTCAATCGAGGAGAGCTCTTCTCGAAATTGAACCCAGTTCTTTTGATGTGGTTCTGGAAGTGGACCATCCCGTGATATACGAGACAGCCAAAGTTGTTGTGAAAGAATTTTGCCTGTAATCACTACTGGAGCCAGTAGGCAAGTTGGATCATAAATATTGGCAACATCGGAAAGCTGTTGACGTTTTGTGATTGCTTTTGAAACTTTTGTGACGTTCACTTTGTAGCCAATGCAATCAGTTTGACAAGACCAATAGACCCCAAGGGCCTTGGTTTCACGATCCAAATTAAGATCACAACACTGCTCAGTCAACTTATCATTCGTGCTTATTCCTTGCAGAAACCCGGTAGAATTTGAGTTCCACTTTCGGAGGAGGAATCCTCCTCGTTGCAGTAAGTTCTGGAGTTCCGATTGTAGTTCTTGAGCAGCATCAACCGAGTCAGCACTGTGAAGACAGTCATCCATGTAGAATGATTCACGTAGTACCTTAGCAGCTTCAGGAAAGTCAGTTAATTAATTTTCGCTTATTGTCAAAGTGGCTTTTTAGGATGTCCTATGCAGTCTGAAAGCTATCCCCGTTAATCCGAATGTTTTTTAGTACATTTGTAGCACTGCCACGGAGGCTAGAGTTAAGATATTGTAGTCTTTGTACATCGGAGAGCATTTTATCATTGATAACGCAGCTGGTGAACATGTCTTTATCATTCAGCCATTCTTCAAACGATCCGTTGAAAGTGGGTAGTTGCAGCGGTGGTAATGTCGATTTGATTGTGCTGATGCCTCCATTCATGACAAGACGAGTCGGCGTTGAATGAAATATCGTTTCATGAGCAGTTGTGGAGAGCTCGTCGATTGTGTCGTTGAGGTCCCCAAGGGCCTCACAGCAGGCAGATTCAATGTCGACAAAACGTTCATCGGAAAGAAGCCTTTCGAGATCTTTCTCGTTGGTTTCTGTTGGATCCATTGTTGAGATGATGTCATGAGCTTCATTGAACTTGGTCCCGTAATCTTCAAGCTGTTTTCTTCTGCCCATGAGATATCCTTTTGTCTGTTTTGCCTTCCCTGCCTTCTGTGTGTTAGCGGAGAATTTATAAATTAGTTTCGCGATAGATTCTTCTTTAGCAAGCGCCATTATTCACCAAGATAAAACTCTTTACAATTATCTAGTACATTCATTTTTTATTAGCGCGGAAGATTAAAGTTCCCCGCAGGGGATGCCAAATGTTTGAATACTTTTTTTTGCGAATTATTAACTTAAGAGAAAAGCTGAAATACTTAATGGAAATCTAATTTCTTTTACATTAAAAAAGAACGACTTCATTAAACCACGTTTTATTTCAGTATTCAATTTATGTCAAACTCATTCTTGGTTGGCATTTGACGTTTTCATGACATATTTAGATTGGCAGGGTGGCCACTTATTATTTCGAATTGAGTACTTCTCAACAGTAACCTTTTTTTTAAAATAAACTAATGCCGGAAGCGTTGGTTACGCTTTATAATATTTCAATTTGTTATTTTTTTGTATTCTTAGTAGTAAACTAGTGTTAAAAAGCCTTGGTTACGCTTTATGTTTTGGTTTTTCCTCTCGAAGGACCAATGTTAATTTGACACTTCTTAATTAAGTGACCCCTTACCTTTCGTGGGTGAATTAAAAAGGAATGAACTGTTATGCTTTGTCGCATAATAGCAAGTTACTTTATTGTTTTAATTATCCTACCTTTATAAAAAATACATACTTACTCTACAATAATTTAAATGTACAATAAGTATTATAAATATTACAGAATGACAAAAATAGAATATAACAAGAAGGTATAATTGAGATATTGCTGTTGAGTGCTTGTCGCGTCGCGTAGTCGCGCCGCATCGTCATCATCGTGGTGCAATGTTGTATAATGTTTGGTCTATGGAATGTGCATAGCTTGCTGATGCTTCTATTCTGTTGTAGTCTCTACCGTAGATCTTATGATTGTATTTTGTATTGCAATTGTCGATGATTCACTGTATATCAAGTTTTTTGAATAGGGCTCAAACCTCTCCACTCTATTTGTAAGCAATTACTTTAATAGTAAACTTTCTGCAAATCAAATAAATATTTTAGTTAAGGCAAGGAAAGGACTGAGATGTTAAATTTGAACTATAGACCTCACAGAAACGATAATCCCGGGTGTAACTTTGCAATCGCAACGAAATCGAAGATGTCAACCATTTTTAGCCGTTTGTCCTTTTCTGCCAGAAATTCGAAGACTTTATTTCTCAAAGAGCTTTCTTAATAACGAGGAAGCGAAACACATTTTACACGGAGAATGGTGTTGGACGATCCTTACAGTTTTATTGATCCTGCCTTATATTACCGTAACAGTTTTTTAGAGAAAATTCAAAATTTAAGATTTATGTATATTTATGTATCCTATTCTAAAATGTAACGAGGAAATATATATTATAAAATCATTGCATTTATCCAATTATTTATATCTACTTATAAGCTTATTATAATCTTAAAATTAAATTTTTTTTATTCTTTACATTTATCAATTTCCAGCCAGAGGGTAAATATTTTTTTTCACATGCTTATGTTTTTAAAATTATTTTCGAGTAGGTATATTTAAAGTTTTGGTTAAATAAGAAATTCATAATAATAATACCACAAATACGAGTATCAGTTCCAACTGTTTTGGTCATTGTACACATTATGCAGAAAAGGCACATCTGTCGTCGCAAATAAGTTCCTGATATGATTTTCACATCTTACTCTGGTCTGAGGAATAACATTTTCCTGGCTGACTTCGTTGGTGAAAATGAAAAATTTTACTGGTTATGGGTGATCCATTCCTGGTAAATTCCTGGACTGCATAAAGAACATCTTTTTATTTTCGGCAATCCTTTTTCTTGAGAAACTTTTAGCCATTCAACAATGATCAATTCTCCTTCTTCAGTTAAAACTGTTGCGGGACCAGGACGTACCTTTGAAAAATGTGTGCGTAATCGGAACTGCAAAGTTAAACGCAGTATTTTGTAGTATTTAGAAGCTGCTTTTTTAGATATAAATAATGTTCAATTTTTATGGACAATAGAGCTTCTAGAACATCTCTGTTGCTGATGTGGTGGCACCATAAATATCTATAATTTTTGAACGCGCTATTTTGTTTGACTTTGTAAGATATTGTTGTCTCCTTCTAAGAGTAGTACAAATTAATGCCTAAGTAATTGAATTTAGTTTTTTGGTATCAAAGAAGTAAAGATGGCGAAAGCACGCTAAAATTTTTAGTGCCTATTAATTTTTGTTGAAGTTAAACTTTGCTACTTATCTTAAAGAATATAGACACAACTAAATTAATAATCTGTTAAAAAGGCGTGTTTTAATGTTACTATAAGTAACAATTCTAATAATTTAGCTTCGTTTGGACAAGTCCAGTGTTGGATTAATTCGATTTACCCGGATTATTTTTTGATTGCTTTTACCTGAAGCTGGAGGAAAAGACAATGTCGAAGGATGCAGACAGCGAAGCTTGCACGTAACTAAATAGTGCAGACAATATGGTAAGATGTGACAGTTGTAAGATTTGGTTGCATTATGGGTGCGCAGGAGTTGAGGATTCCGTAAAAATTCGCTTATAGTTCTGCAGAAAGTGCCAACCAGAGCAAGCAGGCTGTTCAAGTAGTATCAGGCGTATTGATATCATACCTGTGACTAACAACAACATCACGTTAGTACCAGGCAGAAGGAGCGTTCGTACTGGTGTTTCTTCCAGAAACAGGCGGATGCTGGATATCGAGTTGCTTCAATTGGAGGAGTAAAAGGATTTAGAACTGCAGCTGTTTAAAGAGAAAGAACGTAAAGAGAGGGAGTATTTAAAAAAAAAGTTCGAGCTAATGAAATTAAGGCAGCAGGCTGAAGACGAGGGTGGTACGACCGATGTGTGTTCAATGGTTAAACGTACAGATGTTGGCAGTTTCAAGTCAAGGGTAGTGCTGAAAGATTCATTGGTGAGCGCACAAAGATTAGATTCCGCAATCAAAGATGGAAGTGCCTCCACTAGAAACTAGGGGAATGTTGACCTGAATGGCCTATATTCATCAGCAGTTACCGCAATAGCACGAAGTTGTACAATTATTCAACGATGAGAACTTGTTAGGGCCGCAGAAAGCTTTGAAGGGCAGAGCGTTTGATGCAGCAAGCAGCCAGTTGTTGCTTCCCACATCCGTGCCGGAGATTATGTCCACTCTTGAAATGCTCTTTGGGCCACCAGAGCATATAGTCGAAGACCTTATTAAGAAGGTGGAGAATTTACCTATGCCAAGAATAGACCGCCTTGAAACCATCAACTCCTATGCACTAACAGTAAGAAATTTAAAATCAACTATTGAAGCTTCGGAACTGGTAGACCACCTGAATAACCCGTCGTTGCTGAAGAAACTGGTTGACAAATTACGTTCAGCCATGAAACTAGATTGGGCAATGGGTGTGGAAGCAGACAAGCTTTAACGGAATATCAGAGGGTTTGGCGAATGGATGTTCACGAGGGCAGAAGCAGCTTCAGTCGTGATAATGTATTCTGACGACGGTAACAAACTGGACAAACGATCGGGACTGGTTAATGCGCACGTTCAAGACAGTGAGCCCAAAACAACATCTACAAAACGGCCCTCCTCAACAATGTGTCATGTCTTAAATAATCTATCGGTTCAGGTTCGCAATAGACTGGTGGAAGAAAAATGCTTTGCAGTTGTTGTCTAATGCACTCTAGGCGATTAAAGTGCAAAAGTGTTAAAGATTGCGGCGTAGAAGGGTCTAAGCTTAAACATCATCGCTGGTTACGTTTCGAAAATGACATGGGCGCTTGTTACTCCCATCAACAAGACGAAGAAATAGGAACGCTATTTAGGATTCTAACGGTGATTCTACACGGTGATGGAACGGATGTTCACATGTATGCTTTCCTGGATAGCGGCTCGTTACTAACCTTGCTGGAAGACTCGCTTTTGAAGAAGCTCAAGTAAGGTAATCCTAAACCATTGGGCCTTATATGGACGAAGATGATTCTGGAAGCTACAACCAATCGAATCGAAAGCAATTACGAGTGTGGTCTTTTATGGCGTCTTGATAACATTTCCATACCCCAAAGCTACCAAATGGCATTCAAGCGTTTGTGCTGCTTAGAGAAGAAGGTGCTCCGTACACCGATGATTATCGACATCATCAATCAACAGGTTGGTTGAGAAACGTTATGCAAGAAGATGCAACTAAATGGACTTAGATGCAGTTTCACCGAAAACTTGGTATTTGCCGATTTTTATCGTCAACAACCCCAATAAGTAGTGCAAAGTCAGACTGGTGTGGAATGCAGCGGCTCAAGCACATGGATTATCCATAAATCAGATGCTGTTTAAGGGTCTTAAATAACTGAGGGATCTTCCTGAAGTACTCTACGGATTCAGAACTCATAAGGTGGCAATTACAGGAAACATAGAAGAAATGTTCCACCAAATACGTGTGCGAGAAGAAGATCAATGTGCACATCGGTTTCTCTGGCGCGATGGGGAATGCAACCGTAAGCCGGACGTTTATCAAATGGAGGTACTTACGTTTGGGGCTTCTTGTTCTCCGAGCATGGCACTTCACGTTAAGGACACCAACGGTGTGGAGTTTTCTGAGAAGTATCCACGGGCGGTGGAAAGTATTCTAAAGCACCATTACATGGACGATTTGTTGGATACTGTGGCAACGAAGGAAGAGGCTGTACAGCTAACTACTGAGGTACGGGAGCTTCATTCAAAGGCTGGGTTGCGAATGAGGGGTTGGATGTCAAATTCAGTAGAGGTGATTCGCGCTGTTGACCAACCTGCTGAGAGCAATGGCGGGACAATGGGCTGCGGCATAGAAAACAATATGGCTAAAGTCTTGGGGTTATGGTGGCGGCCAAACGATGACATTCTAACGTTCTCCTTGAGAGTTGTCAAGGCGCAGGAGGATATTTTGTCGGGAGCCAAATTACCAACAAAGCATGAGTTATTTAAAATCTTAATGTAAAATTACTTCTGCAGGACGTATGGCTCAAAAAACTGAACTGGGATGAAACTATTGTCAACGTAGACCGGGAGCATATTCTGAGATGCTGCACTACGATGACAAGACTGTGCAACTGGACGTATTAGTGGACGCTAGTGAGGAAGCTATGGCGGCGGTAGTGGGATCGAAGAAAAAGGTATCCCCGCTGCTCCCAATATCCGTTCCCAGATTAGAACTACAGGAAGCGCTGATGTGTTCCAGACTTTCTAAGGCGGTACTGAATAGTCATGACATGAATTAAAAATCGAAAGGAAGTTTTTCTGGACAGACTCAAAGACCCTACTGCATTAGCTGCGTTCCGATGCAAAGATGTACAAGCCATTCGTGATGTTTCGCATTGGGGAGATACAGGAGAATACGAAGATAGATAACTGGAGGTGGTAGCCCACCAATCTCAACGTGGCGGATGAAGCAACAAAGTGGTCAAAGGAGCCGTCGTTCGATAAGGACAGTAGATGGTTTGCGGCACCTTACTTTTTACACCAGGTGCAAGACAATTGCCCTGAGGAGGTTCAAAACAAGCCAAAACTGGTCTGCAATGAGTATCTGCGAGCCAGATATGTGCTTGCTATAAGGGAAAACATCAGCCGAATATAAAAATGCATTTAGGCACTGGTAATAGACTTCGACCGATATTCCACCTGGGAGCGTCTTCGGAAAGTTGGTGCATGGATCGTCCGGTACTGCAAAAATATGTAGAAGGCGGTGAAGGCGAAAACTAGTGATACGACTGTGAGGAGCAAGTGGCTGGTGAGTGGTCCGATTCGATGGAAAAAGTTGCAAAATGCGAAAGTAATATTATGGAGAATGACGCAGTGGACCGAGTACGCTTATGAAGGATGGCAAGCAAGTTTCGAAATCTAGTTAAATTTACAAACTTAACCCATGCGTCGATGATCAGGAAGTCCTACGTCCTAAAAGACGAATTGATTATGCAGAATTTGTGAACACGGAAACCAGAAGACCAGTAATCCTACCGAGGCAGAACAGGGTGAGTTTTTTTGTTGTAGATTCTTACCACTGAATTTTCAGGCACGTTTGCGATGCAAATGTTTATAACGAGGCGAGGCAAAAATATTTCGTACCAGCTTTGAGAATCCTGGTGAGATGAGTGAGAATACATTGCTGGCTACATAAGGGATGCAAACCCCAGAATTCGTGAGATGGCTCAACTACCGCGGACCAGACTTGGAGCATTTTGAAGGCCGTTCACTTTCGTCGGTATAGACTATTTCGGGCCGATATTGGTTGTACAAGGGAGGAGTCAAGCAAAACGAAGGGGAGTTTTCCTTACATGCCTTACTAGCAGAGCGATTTATCTTGAGTTGGCATTTTCCTTAATAACCGATTCCTGTATTTTGAGCATCCAGCGCTTTATTGCCAGGAGAGGAATATCTTGCGAGATTTATTCGGATAATGGAACTAAGTTCGTGGGAGCAGAAAAAGAAATACGCGAACATTTCCAGCATGTCAACAAGGAGTTGCTTGCTTGTAAATTCACAACGCCATATATGATTGTAGCATCTCATATAAAAAAGCTACAAATAATTTGAACGCAGATGGTCTACCCAGATTGCCACTGACTCATAAATCGGGAGATGAGGATATATTTATAAACACTTTCAATTGTTCATATAAAATTCCATTAAACTCGCACGAAATAAGAAAAAAGACCGTAAAGAATAAAATTTTAGGCAAAATTAAAGAGTACATGGAAGTTAATAAGTGGCCTGATAGAAAAAGTTTTGAGTTAAAGCCTTACCTTTTAAAAAGAAATGTCTTAGAGTTAGAAAAACGGGTATTATTTTTATGCTTTGCGAATTTAAGAAATTTAATTTTAGTATTATTTCATGAAAGCCATGTAGGAATAGTTCGCGTGAAAGAAGTGGTCCGTTCTTTGGTTTGGTGGCCTAAAATTGATTTCAACATTGAAAATTATGTCAATTCTTGTGAAACTTGTGAAGTGATAGGAAATCATTTTCCGAAACATAATTTATGAGAATGGCCAGACTAGTTTTCCATACGAGAGAATACACCTAGATTTTTGTTCTTTGAAGGACAAACTTACATCTTAATCGTAGTTAGTTATAGTAAGTTTGTTGATGTTTATATAATGAGAAATACTAACTCAAACTCATTAATTGAAAAATTAAGAACAAATTATGGAATTTATGGTCTTCAACTAAAATGCGTTACAGATAATGGTCCGCCATCTAATTCCTATGATTATAATTTTTTTTGTGAAATATATTGTATGGAGGATTTGAAATCGCCGGCCTATCACCCACAATCAAATGGGCAAGCTGAAAGGCTCTTTCAAATTGTTAAAAATAATATTAAAAAGTCCTATATTGACAAAAAAAAAAAACTAAGACTTTCGCCGCAGCAAATAGTAGATATTTTTTTTTTAATAAAATACAGGAATACACCAACTACGACAACGCTCGAAACTCTAGCAAGTTTTATATTTAATTTTAGACATTCTGAAAAAAAAGAACATTATATTTTATGTCAAACATTTAAAAAAGGGGAAGAAGTATATTATAAAGGGAAATTCGAAAAATGCATTAAATGGTATACAGCTGTAATCGTTAAACAAATTTCTTCATATGTATATCTCATTAAGTTCAAGGACAATTTACAACAAGCGCATGTGAGCCAAATTAAAAGAAAGATTAAGAGAGATGCGTTTGCTCCTGAGCACTTATACATACAAGGAGGTTTGTCTAACGAACGCGGCGCTACCAATAAAATATTAAGCAAAATACGATCATACACAAAGAAATTATATTCAAAACGATCGTCTGAATGAATCAAGAAAATTTTGAATAAAAAGAAAATAAGTTAAAAATTCGAAGTAAGCAAATAAAACAAACAAATTTATTTGATTGTATAATTTTTTATCTTTTAGATGTATATAAAATATATATATGAACGATAAAATAAATATAATGAATTAGTTAAAATTCTATACAACTATTAAATCTTGTAAATATTATAAGCAAAACAATGTTTTAAATAAGAAAAGGGTGAATAATTATGTATTGTATGAAAGCACATTTTTAATATTATTAATATGAATGTGCGTATGCACAAACTAGTTTTAAGGCCATCTTAAGAAATAAAGCTCAGCCTCTTTTAATTATAAAAGCGGTCGTTTCTATTTGCAGCATATATATTAATCATGAAATGGTTTCTCCTCATGCAGATCGGTAATGTTGCGAAGTTGCTTAAGCAGCATCTGTTGCTGGTATTCATACATTTCTCTAGAGTAACCTGTGAATGTTTTTTCGAACTCGTCCAAGTTTTCCATGACTTTTTGCCTTAGTTCCTTTAACTTTGGCTTTGAACTTCTGTGCTATATTGGGGCTTTTCTGCTTCGGTTTTCGATGTTTCTGGAATTGGATTTATTGAATCCTATTTCTTTTTGAGCCCTTTGTACACCGAATTAACTCTGCTGTACGCATCAGTTCGCGTAAAAGGACTGTTTTTTTACAGTCTATACTTTCTTCTTATGGTTTTAGTCGAATTCGCACCACTTCGAAGACTTTATTTCTCAAAGAGAAATAACGACGAAGCGAAACAAATTTTAAACGGAGAATGGGATTGGAACGATCCTTACAGTTTTATTGATCATGCCTTATATTACCGTAAAAGTTTTTTTTAGAGTAAAATCAAAACTTAAAATGTTTTTATATTTATGTATCCCATTCTAAAATGTAACGATGAAATATATATTATAAAATCATTGTATTTATTAATTTATTTATACCCTCTTATAAGCTTATTATAATCTTAAACTTTCATTATTTTTATCCTCGATAAAAGTCAATTTACAGTTCCAACTATTTTCGTCATTGTACACATTATGCAGAAAAGGCACATCTGTCCACTATGTATGGTTTTTTCTCCGATTTCTTCGACTTGATTTGCAAATTAGTTCCTGGTATGATTTTCACATCTTACTCTGGTCTGAGAAATAACATTTTCCTGGATGACTTCGTTGTAGAGTTCAAGCAGCATCTGTGTTTCTAAACCATATAAGCCATCCTTTTCCTGGTAGAACGCAGTATTTTGTAATATTTAGAAGCTGCTTTTTTAGATAAACGTAATATATTTCTTTGTACTTTTTTCTTGTTTTTGGTATTTTTTCACACTTAAAAAGGTACCTGACGCTTTAATGGTATAGCTATTAGCAGTCTTGAAAATATAGTTAGTGTCAGTGCTTATAATTAAAAATTGAAACAATTATTTTCGCCCGAGTGCCAATAATTGGAAACCTTTCTTTATTGAAACCAATAATTGGTAACGGTAAATAAGAATTATATTTTTTAAATAAATAGTTAAATACGAATACTTTATTATAATCTGATATTAAATATTATATAATATTCATATATTAATTACAAAAAAAGGCTTACCAAATCTTAGGTCCTTAGCAAAACATACGCAATCTTGCAAATGTTTCACTTTTTTAAAATGTTTTTACACTTTCATTACCACACACCGACTGAAGAACTAATTAAAACAAAACAAAGGAGTAGAAATGTGAGAATAAGTAGTAGCTTAAGACTAAAATGATACTCGTATTGGCTTGATTCTATTGATAGTTATTGTAAGAATCCTTAGTGCATGGGGTTGCCAATGGTTGTATCCGTTATATGTAACATACTCGTACATTATTTTCCTCTTGTTTATTTAATTATTTTTAAATTTCCGTGTCATACAAAGGTTATTCAAATTACTTTAAAGGCACCCAAAGAAGTAAGCAGAGTTAACTCTTATTTAAAAATGAATATTTTGTAAAAATAGGTAGGTAGGTACTACATTGTATTATTGAAATAAGTTTTTTTTACGAAAAGAATTCAATTCTGTGTGCAAAATATAAATCTTTTGTGATTCATATTTGCTTCTTTGAATTAGTCTTTTCTTATTCTTATTCATATTCTTATTCTTACAAATAGACCAAAATAGCATAAATAAATGTGGAAAAGTTACACAAAAACATTGGTCGAATTCAGAATATAATATTGTTATTTTTATTTTTTATTCTTTTTACAGAGTGAACTGCACTGGGAAATCATCAAACAGCGGAAATAAACTTTCTTTTACGTGCGCACCCCACTATTATGGGCATATCAAAGAAAATCAAACTGGAAGACTTACATAAAGAACCCAAAATTGCTAATCATGAAAAAACTCCTGAACATTCGTTAACTTTTTTTTCAACTACATCAAGCGGTGGAACAAATAGTCAAATATCCGATCAAAATAGTGATGGTGAACTTGATGATTACGCGCCAAAAAGAAAACAACGTCGTTATCGCACCACATTTACAAGTTTCCAATTAGAAGAGCTGGAAAAATCATTTTCGAGAACTCACTACCCAGATGTGTTTACAAGGTTAGTTAAAATTTGGTAATCATATGGCTTTTTGTTTGGAAATCCGGAATCCTTCTCCGATCCCGGATCCCAACTGAACAATTTTTTGATTCTAACAATTCTGAATATTACTGTGTATATGTGAACATAATTGTGTGTGTGAAAATAATCAACATATGTATAAAATAATGATTGTTGTACAATTATGATACAAAAAATGCCAACACTTGTTTGCCGGTCAATTGCATTAACGTTTGAGTGCTTATCCCTCGATTCTGATTTCAAATCCAGAAGCAAAATTCTCTTCTTTTCAGAATCAGAACTGTAATTTTTTCCCAAGTGAACGCTTGCAGAAGAGTGCAGAAGGTTTGCGGATTGGCAAATAAGAATGACATTAATTGCTTGAATTTGATACTTGTTATAAGAACAACTTTTCCTTTTCTCAGTAACTCAATCTCAAAAGAAAGGTCAAAATGAATAAACTTTACGTTTACAGTATGTTTTTTCTATTAATTTTTTCATATACATATTTAAGTCAATTCCGCTTAATTTAAATAGCAATTTACCATAACTTACTTGTAAATGTATTTTGGTAAGTATTTTTTGTTTTATTTAGATACATTTTTTAATTGAATTTTACATACATTTTTATATTTATTTCTATTTAAATTGACTATAGTATTTGGTACTCTTATCAATGTTAATCCAACCTAAAAGCCGGTCATCTTCTATCTTTTAGTTTTCCAGAAAATTGACAATTACCAATATTTAGCTATTTTTTTTGTAGAAAATAACCTCTTCCGCTTAAACAAGATCATAAGCCTACATTCTATGTACAGTAAAGCACGCTTATAATTTTTTGTTTTATTTAGATACATTTTTTAATTGAATTTTACATACATTTTTATATTTATTTCTATTTAAATTGACTATAGTATTTGGTACTCTTATCAATGTTAATCCAACCTAAAAGCCGGTCATCTTCTATCTTTTAGTTTTCCAGAAAATTGACAATTACCAATATTTAGCTATTTTTTTTGTAGAAAATAACCTCTTCCGCTTAAACAAGATCATAAGCCTACATTCTATGTACAGTAAAGCACGCTTATAATGAAACTCGCTCAAATGAAAAGCCCGCTTACCGGAAAATATTCACATATCGCCAAGTATATTTTTTTATTCAAACTACCTCGCTTGACTGAAACTCACTTAAGTAAAAAACCCGCATAACTTAAACAAATGTTCCTTCCATTCTTTTTATTTTTCTATAGAAAACATCTCCATTAAGTGAAAAATTAAAAAAAAATTAACAAAAGAAAAACTAAACGGGTGCTGAGTGATACGTTCACATCCACCACTTCCATTCATATGAATAATGTAATACTTACTTACTTAAGGTGGCGCTACAGTCCAGGGTGGACCAGGGCCTCAATCAACAAGCTTCTTCCAGTCGGCTCGGTTTCCAGCTATCTGTCTCCAGTTTCGCACTCCAAGTTGGTTGAGATCCTCTTCCACTTGCGTGCGCCACCTTTTACGCTGTCCACCTCTACTGCGCTGTCCCACGGGGCAGCGAAGACTTTCCGGGCCGGAGCATTGGTGTCCATTCGCTCTAGGTGACCCAGCCATCTCAGTCGTTGGCTTTTCAATTTTGTGACTAGGTCGTTATCGCTGTACAGCCCGTATAGTTCGTTGTTGTATCGTCTTCTCCATTCCCCATCTATGCAGACGGGACCAAAAATCACCCGGAGAATTTTCCTCTCGAAACAACCTTACGCGTTCTGATCCACCGTTAACATTGTCCATGTCTCTGCAGCATACATCAGGACTGGGATGATGAGCGTTTTATATATGGACAGCTTAGTTGCTCGAGAGAGGGCTTTGCTTCTCAATTGCCTTCTTAGTCCAAAGAAACAGCGGTTGGCAAGAGTAATTCTGCGTTTGATCTCAGCACTGGTATCATTCGCTGAGTTTATAGCGGATCCTAGGTATACAAAGTCTCTGACCACTTCAAAATTATAGCTGTCTATAGTGACGTTCTGTCCGAGACGCCGGTGCTGGGTGTCCTTTCTTGTTGACAGCATATATCTTGTTTTGCTCCCGTTCACTGTTAAACCCATCTTCTTACTCACGAAAGCACTATTGACATCACGCTTTGTTCGTCCGATTATGTCAATGTCGTCAGCGTAAGCGAGTAATTGGACGGACTTTTGAAAGATTGTGCCTCTAGTGTTGACGTGAGAGTTTTGCACTATTCTTTCAAGAATGATGTTAAAGAAGTCGCATGACAGCACGTCGCCCTGTCTAAAACCTTTTTTGACATCAAAGGTGTCTGTGAGGTTTTTGCCGATCTTGACGGAGCAGCGTGCATTCTCCATCGTCATCCTGCATAAACGAACGAGTTTGGTAGGGATGCCAAAACTAGACATGGCTCTATATAGCTCGTCTCTGTAGATGCTGTCATACGCGGCCTTGAAATCGATAAAAAGGTGGTGAGTATCGATTTGAAATTCCTGGGTTTTTTCCAAGATCTGCCGTAGTGAGAATATTTGGTCGATAGTGGACTTCCCTGGCCTAAAGCCACACTGATAAGGACCTATCAGGTTGTTGACGAAAGGCTTTAGGCGCTCACAAAGTACGGCAGAGAAGATCTTGTAGGCGGTATTAAGAAGACTGATGCCTCTGTAGTTGGTGCAGGCCAAAGGATTGCCTTTCATGAGGATCGGGCAAACAATGCTGAGGTTCCATTCATCGGGCATGCTTTCCTCCGACCATATTTTGCGGATGAGCTGGTGCATACTCCTTACCAGTTCATCTCCAGCCGCTTTGAACAACTCGGCCGCAAGACCATCAGCTCCAGCAGCTTTGTTGGACTTAAGTTTAGATATAGCTATCTTTGCTTCGTCGAGATCGGGTGGACGGTATTGTTGGCCTACGTCGTCCAGGTTGAATGGTACAGTCTGCACAGTAGCGGGATTCGGTTCGACATCGCCGTTAAACAATTTGCAGAAATAATTTTTCCATATCCTCAGCACCGACTGCGATTCTACCACGATGTTCCCTTGATCATCCTTGCAGGTTTCGGTTCGGGACTTGTACCCCAGGGAGATTTTTTTTACTTTTTGGTAAAACTTCCGAATTTCATTCCTGCAATGGCATCCCTCTATTTCCTCGATCACCCGCTGTTCATGCTCTTTCTTTTTCCTTCTTAGAAGCTTGTGTTCCTCTCTTCTCTTCTGCTGGTAGAGCTCGCGAGCAGCTCTAGTTCTTTTATGCAGCGCCGCTTTGTATGCCTGTTGTTTGGCTGTGTGTACTTGCCGGCATTCTTCATCGAACCAGGGGTTTCGCTGTGGTAGTCGTGCGAGGCCAAGCACGTTAGAGGCGGTATCTCTGATTGCTTCCTGGCATCTCTTCTACTGGTCTTCGATACTTGCAGTTGGCAGCAAAGGACGATTTAAGAGGGCGTGAGAGACTTGATCGGAAAAGGACCTTGTGATTTCCTGCGACTGATTTGCTTTTGGTCTGGATATCCTTAGCATTACCTTGGCTACAACGAGGTAGTGGTCCGAGTCCACGTTTGCTCCTCGGAACGTTCGTACATCCTTGATACTGGAGGAGTGCCTTGCGTCGATCGCAATGTGGTCAATCTGGTTGGCGGTTGATTGACCAGGAATTCGCCATGTCCCTTTGTGTATATCGAGATGCGGGAACTGTGTACTGGCTACCACAACGTTTCGCCCCGCAGCAAAGTCGATTAGCCTGAGTCCGTTATCGGAGGTGGTGTCGTGCAGGCAATATTTTCCGATTGTGCCACCAAAGACGTTTTCTCTTTCCAGTTTGGCATTAAAATCGCCTAAGACAATTTTAATGTCATAACTAGGGCATTGCTCATACGTCTTGTCCAGGAGCTCGTAGAACTCGTCCTTGGTGTCGTCATCTTTCTCCTCTGTGGGGGCATGCGCGCATATGAGGCTGATGTTGGCGAATTTAGCCTTGATGCGAATTGTCGTGAGGCGCTCGTTCACACAGTTGAAACTCAAGACTTCTTTTCTAATTCTTCCTCTAACGACGAATCCACACCCAAAAAGGCGTTGCCCTTGTGGTCGATAGCAGTCACCATAGTAGATATCGCAGTCTTTGAATTTTCGTTTGCCCGGCCCATCCCATCGCACTTCTTGGATGGCGGTGATGTCTGCTTTGTAGCAGCCTAGGGCCTCCGCTAAATGTTCGGCTGCACGTGGTCTATAAAGAGACAGAACATTCCACGTACAAATCCGAAGTTCGTTGTCCTTATTTCGTTTGCAGGGTTCGTCAACAGTAAATCCGTCCGTATCCGAGGCTTGTTGTTGCTTCAGAACTAAAAGTTGCTTTACGTGGCCGGGAAGTCACCCCGACGGCACGACCCCCAACCTGGAGGACCAGCCCCTTACAATTTAACTCCAAGGGCGGAGAGCCAGATTCACCGCTCCTTATAGGCCTGAGCTCCGAATATGTCGTAGTAGCCCGTATAAGGTGTTCACTAAGTAGTTCAGCCTCACTGGAACTGTAGACGCCACCGTTGATTTTATCTGGGGAATTCTTCCGCTGTCGTCTTGTAGAGGGAAAAGTGCCTTAGTGGGAACACTCTTCTCGGTTTCTGTCCTCAGTGCTGTTGATGGCACCGTTGATTCTCTGTGGTGAATTCATCCGCCGCACACCATCCTTCTGATAGGCTCGTCCAAGACTTGAGCCCAGTTATACAGCCAGTCATTTCCGACAGAAGATTATAGTGTTGCTATTTTTGTCTTTTGTTCAACACTCGCGCTTATTAGTTTAGCAAGTCAAGTTCGGATGAACGAGACCAGTATCCGATGGTTACCACTTGGAATTAAAATAAGCACAATTGACGGGTAGTATTCGTTGTATCACTGGACGTCGCCATGTTGACGCCAATCAGTGACTTCCCGCGTCCTACAACGCCCAACCATCATGAATATTGTAATGCTAAGTTTTATAACCGTAAGGAAATTACAATAAAAGGGGAAACCCCGCAATTTCTATTTGATTATGTTGTTGGTTTTATACCATGAAATGCATCTGAATAAAAAAATCTTATTGTAAACTTCTTTTTGGCTAAGGCATTCAAACTAATATATACTTAGTATTATTATCTTAATAATTCCTATGTAAAATATGAATTGGACTCACTTTGAAACTATGTGCAATAACTAGGTTCTATATTTTCTTATTAAGCACATCAGTTCGATGCTATCGTACCCTTCCCAGACGCAATGTTTTTCGGTCGATGGTTACCGACTATTATAAAATTTGCAGCATTTACACGCTGCAAATTATTTTATTTAGGGAAATTTGGTTAAATTCGTGCACTTAATTGAATGTTATGCCCGTGGTCTGGCAAGTAATAGAATAGAAGAAAACGCAAATAATATAATATATTTTTGTTTTTGTGGACTGTGTGGAATAAAGTCAAATTGAAGATTTTTATGAACTGTAGTCCAAAATGCGTTTCGCCCAGGTATGATAATTGGGCTCATCAGTTTTATATTAGTCGGTAACCATCGAACGAAAAACATTGCGTCTTAGAAGGGTACGATAGCATCTAACTGATGAGCCCAACCATCGCACCTGGGCGGAACGAATTTGAGACTACAGGTCATAAAAATCTAATCTTCAATTTGGCTTTACTCCACACAGTCCACAAAAACAAAAACAAAAATATATTATTATATGCGTTTTCTTCTATTCTTTTTCTTATTGAGCTTAAACAAATTTATTTAAGAACGCAAGGAGCATGTGGAACTTCTAATGAAGCGTTATAGACTGTAGATGCTTAGATCGCTGAGATTAGCAAAGAAAAAGTCTCCCAGATGGAGTTTACATCTATGAGCAAGACATGTACACAGAAAATGAGGAACAGATTCCACATATTCTGCAAAATTTTGAATAAAGCCTTATTGCATGTTTGCCTTTAAGGCAGTGTCCGGTTATGACACCACTTACGGAGCGGGTGTGCAATCTGATTAAGGATATCAAACACTTGGAGCGTTTCAGATCAAGTTTTGACCAGAACTGTTTTGTCGTCAGACATGTTGTTGTATTTCTCCATCTTCGGTTTGTCCTTTCTATACCATTTGGTTTCAGCATTACCTTACATGTAGCGATGGGTATATTTGCCTTTTCAGGTAATAAAGGGAGTGTCGTATTATTTTTGGTAAACTCATCAGCCTTACAGTTCCCCGGAATGTCCCTGCGCCCTGGTACCCAACATAAGTGAATACTGAAGTCCTGCGCCATCTCCATAAGAGATAAACGGCAGTTGAGAGCAGTTATGGAGTTTTTAGAGGACGATTCCAGAGATTTAATAGCCGCCTGACCATCTGAGAAAATACGGATATCAGTAATTGATATAACGTTTTCTTTGAGCCAGGAGGGGACTTCTCTAATTGCCATAATTTCCTCCTGGAACACGCTTGAGTATACACCTAAGAAGCTTAAGTCCTCGCATACACTTCTTGGATAGATGAAGACTTGGAAGCTTATATACATTGAGGCTGATCATTGGACTTTGCTAAGCTTGTCACGAATTGCAGCTGTTTTCTAGGGCAGTCCACCATACTGTTACGCCATAGGTAAAAATCGGTCTGATTACCAAAGTATATAGCCAGTGGGTAATACGGGGTTGAATACTACATTTATTTCCTATAGGTTTTTTGCATGAGAAGAGTGCCACAGTGGCTTTTTTAACTCTTTCTTCTATATTAGGTTTCCAACACAATTTCTTCTCTAAAAAAGAGAAAGCTAGTGGAGTACCTTTGATAGAAGGGTAATCTACCTGAGCAATTTGGCATTTTCTTGAAAATACGGCAAATTCCGTTTTTTAGGGTGGACTCCTAGGCCACACCTTTCTGCAGAATTTATTAGCTTAATTAGCGTTTTGTAGGAGTTCTTTTAGATCGTTGGGGTACTTTACTAATACGGCAATGGCAACATCGTCCGCATAAGCAACCACTCTGTAGCTCTCCGCCCCCAGATCTATCAGCAGCTCTTTTGATACCAGATTCCAGAGAAGAGGAGATAGAATACCATCTTGCGGCGTATCTCTACTCACAAATCTTCTTGCAGAGAAACCGCCCAGTTTTGAGCTGATAACCATTCTAGTCAGCATTTGATTAATCGGTTCACCAAAGATCTGATAACCCTGCTAGTCAGCATTCGATTAATCGGTTCACCAATAGATCTACTGCATCTACTTTTAGACTTGATATTGCAGATGCGATTGCTGATACGTCGACATTGTCAAAAACATCTTCTATTTCCAGGAAGGCGACCATATTATACTCCTTATAGTTGAGGGAGTATTCGATAGTTCGTACTAGTGTATGTAAGGTATTATCTACCGATCTTCCTTTGCAGTACGCATGTTGTGCCGTCGACAAAAATCTCGTGTCTATGCTATTACGGAAGGTGATATCAATCAATCTTTCAATAGTTTGAAAAGATGATAGACTAATATGTGTGAGGTTTTTCGGGATAACTTGGGTGCACTTATCCGCCTAGGATATGAGCAGAACCTTAACTTCTCTCCAAAGCAGATCTATGTGGACCAGATCTAAGGAGCTGTACTACAGATTCTTCAGAATGGCTAGAAATAGATCTGAGTTCCTTTATAGCTCAGCTGGAATTATACCATGCGGCATTGAACGGTTTTAAGCAATTAATTGGCCATATCAGTTTTTCCCTAGTAATTAGGCAATGCGAATTGTTAGCCTTTTTAGACGCCATGTGACATATGAAGCTAAAATATTGATAGGTATCCAGTAACAAGTTCAGCGATTGTTCGAAGGAGTTGGTCCATGCGCCATCAGCATATTTTAATCAGCTGGGCATAGATGGATTTTTGCAGAGAATTTTTCTTAACTTCGATGTTTCACAGTTGTCTTCAAATTTGCCACAGAGGGATCTCCAGGAAAATGTCTTTGCTTTCCTTAATTAATTCTTAAAAAGCTTAAGGCATTCTTTACATGAGTAGTAGTCCACAGCTTTCATATTTTGTTAAGCTCGATTAAAGCGCTTACGGCACTCTTTTCTAATGGGTTCTAGCTTGAATCCCATCAGTGTGGTTTCCCTTTCCCTCTTACTTGAGTAAGCGGGCAAGATATGGCTAAGGATTTATTAACTGCTGATGTTAGATTATTGATTTTACCGTCAGGTTCAGCTATATTGGAAGGAGGATTTAATAGCCCGGGTTTAAGCAGACCTCTATTATACTATATCTAAGCCAATCAGTTCTCCGGTAATTTCGAAATTCCAAGCGACTAGGAGTGTCATCATTGAGATTGAATTGAACTGTGTGATGTGCGTTGGTTGACTACCAATTATTATTAAGGAATACGTGTGAGAACCCCTAGGTTAGGTTAAGGTAAGGTTGGAGTTGGGCCAGGAAAACAGCTGACACACTTATACCTTAGACAGGTCCATTGCGATACCACATTAAGAGAAGTTTACACTTTAATCAAACTAGTTAGAGCCTCCAATGAAGCGATGAAGTCGTGAATCTCTATATGTCTAAGATCACTGGATTCATCGAAAAAGTATTCCCCCAGGTGTAATCTTTGTCCTTTGGAGAGAGCAGGACATGAGCAAAGAAGATGGGAGATGTTCTCCTCTTCCTCCTCGTCCATGCAGCTTCTGCAAATGTCATTGGAGAAAACGCCAATTAATTCTTTTGGCGTGTCTACCAATTAAACAGTTAAAGAGAGTAAACCTCTTGAGCGTCTTGGGTCTATTACTGGCCAAATTTGTCTGGTAGCCATGCACGTATTGATGTTTTACCATCTAAAATTTATTTGTTTTATGGAGTTTTAATTTAACAATAGTTTGCTCGTAGCGGTAGGCATACCGATTTCTTCCATTTTCGGTAGAATAGGTATTTGGGTTCCTTTTCTGGTGAGTTCATCGGCTTTGCAATTTCCCAAAAAATCACTACGTTCCGGCATCCAAATCAGTTGCATGTTAAACTGTTCTCCCATCTCCCTGAGAGATGATCGATAGTTGCGGGCAGTTATAGAGTTTGTCGAAAGAGCGTCAAGTGATTTGAGGGCTGCTTGTCCGTCAAAGAATATATGATCCTGGTGGAATGGTTACCTTGTCTAGTATGAGACCTAGATATTTGGCTTCATCTGAGAAAGTCAGTGGCGTACCATTTATTGATGGCGGTATAAGTTGGGTAATTTTATATTTCCTAGTGAAGAGGACAAGTTCTGTCTTGGTCGAGTTAATATGCAGACTACACTTGGCCCAAATTTTTAGTCGATTTAGAGTATTTTGCATTAAATCTACTAGAGTTGGACCGTGCTTATCTGTTACAACAATGGTAACATAATCGGGGTATGGTATAACCTTATAACCCTCCACTTGCATGTCTATCAGCATTTCGTTCACCACTGTATTCCATAGAAGTGGGGATAAAACACCACCATGTGGAGTCCGTCTGCTGACATACCTTATACTCTTTCTAGAGTTTTTAAAAGGAATGAAGATAAACTGATGCTCTGAGGTCCTTCGGATTTACATGCGTACTTTTGCCTACTTTGCGGATAAATATGACCTTAACTTTTCTCCAGAGTAATGGGATGTACGTGAGGTCAAGGCACCCATTTAGAATAACCTCCAGGATAGGTATGATTATATCTGAAGTTATCTGGAGTTCGGCAGGTATTATGCCGTCTGGTCCCGTAAACTTATAAGGCCAAATTAGCTTTTCCCTTGTAATCAGACCAAGATTGTTATTATTTTTATAGCCAGTCCTTGATTGTTCAGTGCTATCAATATTTTGTGAGCTAGCCAGGAAATGAGTATCTACTAAAATGAAAGCGACTCTTCGCTTGAGTTGGTTCATACCCCGCTAGCTGTTTTTCAAAAGCTTGGCATCGGGGGATTTTTCGAAGGGATTTTTCTTAGTCTAGAATCTTCAGAAGTGTCTTCAATGCTTTCACAGAAGTTTCTCCATGAAGTTCTTTTGCTCTTCCTCAGCTGTTTTTTGTAGATATTAAGGGACTCTTTGTACGAGTCCCAATCTGAGTTTTGTCTTGATTTTTTAGCTCTATTAAAAAGTTTTCTACAGTTTTTATTGAGCGGTGCTAGCCCTGAATTCCACCAACGGGGTTTTTGTTTTCCTCTTATGTGAATAAGAGCAGAGGAAATGTCCATTGATCTATTTAGGGTGATGGTTAAGACCATGACCTTTTCATCAAGGTCGCTGTTATTTTTGGGTATCATGATAAGGGAGGGACTAATTAGCTTATCGAATGTTTCCTATATAGTTCCAAGTTAGTTTAACGATAATTCCCGAATGTTGGTTTTTTATTAACTTTTCATCTAAGCAGAACTGGATGTATCTATGATCAGACAACGAATGTTCCTTTGATACTTTCCAATGAAGAATAAATGAATTACAACAGAGACGGGAGTAATGTCTAAGACTTCTTGTTGGTTTTTGGTGATGAACGTCGGTTCATTCCCATTGTTACTTACAATTATGTTAGTACTGAGTATAAATTCAAAAAGTGACTCACCTCTTTCATTTATATTTGTACTGCCCCAAACGGTGTGGTGGGCGTTTGCGTCAAACCCGATTATTAGGCACATTTTTTGCCGTTCAGCCATCGAAATAAGCTTCCTCAGGTTGTCGGCAGAAAGTGGGCCAAGGTGCTCATGGCCAAGGTATACAGCAGCTATCAAGTACACACCATTTCCGGTTTGCACCCTTGCCACTGTCAGATCTCGATCGCTGAAATTAGGAAGTAAATATACATAAGTACTACTTTTTACCAATATGCCAGATCTTGGTTCTACTTTATCCACTGCATGCTGCAAGTAGTATCCTGAAGTCCTGAGTCCTTGAATTTTGGATCCAACGATCCAGGGTTCTTGGATCAGGACGACGTTTTCCCCTTTGTTGTGCAGCCGGAGAAGAAGGGAGGTCGCCAGTTTGGAGTTTTGGGTGTTAATCTAAACTAACTGCACCATCTTGGTTACAGTCAGCCGGACCAGGCAACCACCACTGTTCCGTCGAGGTCTTCATCAGACTCAGAGTCCGGCCGCAGTAGCTCTTCTTCATCGCCGAAAATTTCGTGTGTGGAGTCAACACCATCCATTTCGGAGTGTCCGTCGACGATAGAAACCAAAATAGGTGATTGTGAAACTGACGAACCCGCGGAGGAGGTGCACGGTGTATCTTCTTCCGTCCTTAGATGTTCAATAACCGAGGCAGGCTCCTCCATTAAGTCCTCACTTTGTGCAGGTGGAGGTACAATGTGTACACTGTCCTCATATTTTTTGTAGATTTTAAAGTGTATCTTCTTCCGTCCTTAGATGTTCAATAACCGAGGCAGGCTCCTCCATTAAGTCCTCACTTCGTGCAGGTGGAGGTACAATGTGTACACTGTCCTCATATTTTTTGTAGATTTTTAAAGTAATGGTCGCCCAGCTAAACCATAACACGACTTGAGTTTCCGCTAGGGGAGCCAACGAGCCCCTATTTATCACTATTAGAGCCGATCTATAAGGACCCGCCGGATCCTCGAGCTTGGCAGCTGTCCAGGCATGGGTTGGCAAGGCTGGGTTACTAAATTGAATCATTTTGAGGATTATATCCTTGTAACCTGGTGCGGGCTCTTGATCTGCAGGTGATGTCCTCCTTCGTTTCGACATCAACCTTTGCACCTGACCACAAGCCTTCAAGCCTATTAATAGCAAGTTTGTACAGACCGGACGACCTCTCACTATCAAAGGCAATGACCTTAACTCTGGCTTCGTATCAGACCGCATCCTCGAAAACTGGAGGTTACCCTGGGTTTTCTTGCATAAGGGTCCAGTATGAGGTTTGGAGCTTATTTAAGACCGTTTGCCAATGGTCGTAAGTGATCGTTCGTCTGCATTACTTCTATCTATAACAGCGAGTATAGTTTTGTTCTTCAACACGTCGCCGAAGGACAAATCTTTCCTTGTGATGGTGCCGGTGTTGTGCACCTTTTGCCGGTTCCGGTATGGTCCCTCGAAGGACCTTATTCCCTTCGACGTTAAGTCTCCGCTGGTACTGGTGTTGAGAATTCCTTTAGCCCAGGCAAGTTTAGGGGATTGCTTTGATTTTAGTCTTCAGTCTTCACTATCGTCTCAGCGTTCCGTCAATCCTTGTTTGAGGGCAGTTCTATCCCCTTCACGGTGGGAGCGGGGCTGCACTACAACCAGTAAGCGGATCTTCCTTCGTGCAAGGGAGATATCGTAGTCCCCCTCCACACGTAAGAGGTTTTGAGATGGCGTTGGAGGTGGAACCATCACCAAGAGGTGTATTGTTTGCATAAGGGGGGCATTTCCACAAATAGCCGCATCTAGACCAAGAGACGATTCACTCCCCATGGATAGCGTGAACACCATTCCGAGAGTAGGGGTCGTCTCAAGGTTCCTTCCGCCACGTTTTTTGTTTTTCTTTTTCTTATTATTTTTGCTTTGTACATTGTGTGTTCTTATCACTGGCGACTTATCTACTTTCGAGGCCAAGCCCGCGCCGGCAGCCGTGACTTCTAACGACTTTGAACGTATATCCCCGTTCCATTTTCTTCTTTTTTATTGTACGAATCCATATTTTTATTTTCAAGTTTTCTAACATTGGGATTATTTTGGAGTTATTGTGGTTTGCAGGAATCCTCAGCTGGATTGCTGGAGATCCCTACATTAAGCCCCCCACCACGACATGGTCAACTACATAGGGGAGGGAGAACCCATCAACACTTTTCAAAAAATGGGAACGACCGGTCAGTGCAAACACAATCATAATATTTCCATCTACCATTAATATCTATGATCAAAATGTGAATGCTTCCGAAGATTCAGATTATAATATTATACTTTCTGCTAAATTAAGTCTCTCATCTAATACTGATGTCATACAAGTCTACTACCAGAACGTTGGAGGAACGCGTTCTAAATTACTTACTTTTTATAATGCCGTTGTTGATTGTAGCTATGCTGTCTCCGCTCTCACAGAAACTTGGCTGGGTGATGACGTTTCAAATGCCGAAATCTGCAATACCGATTACGAAGTCTATAGAAGAGATAGAGACAAAATCTGTACAAAGCTTCCAAAAGGAGGTGGCGTGCTGCTTGCAATTAAGAGTAATTTTAAGTGTAGGCAAATAACTCTCGCAAACTTTTCAGGTTTGATAAAACAAATATGTGTTCATGTAAGCTTCTCCCACAATTTTGGCGAAATGAGTATCTATTATTTGGTTTCTTACATCCCCCCAAAATCAAACATTGAAATTTATTATGCTTATATAAACAATATTAAAAAAATTGAAGGTTTATTAAACATTCACTCACACCTAGTAGTTTTAGGTGATTTTAATTTGAGTATACTGTTAATTGCATTTTTTCTGAGGATTATAATTCTCTTATCCCATATAATATTGTTAATCGAAAAGAAGTCTTTGTATTAGATACTATGTCAGCCTTAAATTGCCTACAAACGAACAATGTTGCAGACTCTATTGGAAGAATTTTAGACTTTGTATTTGTCCAAGAAGACCTTGAAATGTACTTATTCGAAGAAGACTTTCCTGTATTGAATAATAGTATATTCTTCGATCTTGTGTTTTCAGGACGTTAAAAAAATTATAAGACTTTGCTGAACCTAATATACAAAGCCTTTTTTTCCCTTATCCCTGTTAAGCAAATGAAGAAAAATAATAAGCCCGTTTGGTTCACAAAAAGTTTAACCAAATTAAAAAATGAATTGATTAAAACGCAAGCGATGATTACGGTGAATTCATGCTTTCGAAGTGAATTTTGCCGCTTACATTGTGAATATCATTTTTTGAAAAAATTCTTACATAAGCAGTATGGTTGGTCCTTGGAATCAAATATTAAATCAAATTCAAAATGTTTCTGGCACTATTTAAATTCTAAAAGAAAATCTCTCGGTGTTCCAAGTTATATGACTTATGAAGGTATTGGCTGTAGCGGTCTGAATAATATATGTAATTGCTTCATTTTTTCAGTCGAATTTCATACAAAACTCAGTTCACTCTGAAGTAAACTATGAAATTACTTCTATAACGAATGTACCTTATCTCTATCAAAAAAAATTCTTTAGGCACTCGGTAAATTAGATAATAGTCTCAGTTTGCCTCCTCTTCCCAAAGTTTTTGAATCCTTGCTTAAAACCAAAATGCACGGCGCTGTTTAAGCACATATCTCACCCTATTAACATGTGGAGAATGCAGAGTAACTAATCTCACATTGTTTACGAACTATTGTATCAACGCCACTGAGAAAGGAAGCCAAGTAGATGTTATTTACACTGACTTCTCAAAGGGCTTGGATAGAGTTAACAATAAACTTCTATTGTCAAAGCTTAAATATTTAGGCTTTCACTCTCAGATGTTAAATTGAACTAAAAGCTATCTAGGAAATAGAGTACAATCAGTAAAAGTTGGTCGAATTAAATCTGAACTAATTTATAATTACTTGGGAGTACCACAAGGAAGTCATCTGGGCGCCCTTCTTGTTTTTACTTTTTGTTAATGATTTACCAAACCTTATTTAAGAATCATGTTGCCTGTCTTTTGCAGATGATTTTAAGAGTCTTAGTTTTAGTGTCCTTACACTGCTAAATCGCTTTTTGTCAGTTTTGTTTCTACTGCTGTGTAGTTTGGTCTCTTACTACAGAAATGCATCTAATAGAATTGAAAGAATTCAAACAAGATACACAAAATATTCGCTTCTTAAACTTGAATGGGCCTTGCCCTTACCATCATATAAAGATCGGTGCGCGTTGATTGATATAAAACATCTAGAAACTAGAAGAATTTTTTTCCTGATTAAACTTGCTAGAGATGTAATAACAGGGCACGTCGATTGTGTTCCTTTAGTTGAAATCTTTATAAAACACAAACCAGTGCGTTGGATAAGGCCAAGAGTTAATCATTTTTTCTTTATCAAGTGTTATTCTACGAATTACGAAGTAAATGAACCGGTTACTAAAGCGTGTCATTTTTGTTAACAAATATGCTGATGTAATTGAACTTGACAGTTCTAGATAATTGTTCAAAAAAAGAATTATGAATGCCATTGTTGTTTAATAAAGTAGTATGTACCTACTATAGACCAGAATAAATAAATAAATAAATTATGAGGCTTGTTTTCTGCCGTACTCCATTCGCGATGAGCCTCTTCAGTGTATTACCGGGTAGGGGGCTAAGGTGGTCATGGCTCAGATCTGCTGAAACGAGCCAGTAGGTTCCTTTTGAAGTTTGCAGTCTGGCTGCGGTGATATCTCTATCACTGAAATCGGGGAGTAAATATACATTAATGCTACTTTTAACAAATATGCAAGATCTAGGGACACCTTTGCCTTAAGCATACAGCACATAGTATTCAGGAGTTCTCAGTCCTCTAACTATGGACTCTACAATTCAAGGTTCCTAGATCAGGACGATATCTTCCACGAACCTGAATAGACGAAGAACTAACAGGTACCTCAACTACAGCATGACGACTCATGCAAAAGGGCTTTTCAATGCAACGAAGAAATCAAAGGTGGAGAAAAAATTCAAATTCATGTGGATGAGGAATAACCCAATTTATCGGCGGAAACGAGAAGGAGACAATGCTATTCGAGTGAGATGTTTAGAAGAGCTTAATGGTCTTTCATTTTTTTTGTTTTCTCTTTTTTAAATTTGTAAACATAACTGATATGCATTCTTCCCCTTCAAATTATGCAAAACTTTGTCAAAGCTTTAGGCTTAATAATATATCTTTTGCCCACCAAAATAAACGTATCATGAGAGCAAACTTTAATTCTTTTGTGGCACACATAAATGCACTAAACTGGGACGTTGATTTTATTATTTTATCTGAAATATGGGCTTAAGACTAAGAGCTGTCTGTCTATAATATTCCCGGTTATGAACTTTTTGGCAACTGCAACAATTCTTATAGAGCAGGTGGTGTTGCAGTGTTTGTGAGGAGTTCGCATGTAGATAAATGTAAGGTAAAACGCGTCAGTATGATGCTGATCCGTTATTAAATTATTCTCCTCCATGTAATACCTAATTTTTTTTTCTACAAGTTTTTCTAATACCTTTTCATAAATAGGAAGCATATTAATTGGCCTGTATTCTTCAGTCAAAATTGTATTTTGTTTTTTTTTTTTGAGTAGGTATTACCAACGCTTCGTTCCACTTGCTTGGAAAACAACCAGTAAACATGGATTTATTGAATATTGATTATAATATCGACCTAAGGATTTTAAAACCATCTAGGAACATTTGCGCACTCATTAATTTGTAGTCTTTCTTTTCACCCATAGACTTTATTTATATCTTTGTTTTTAATAATTGTGAAGTTAAAAACAGTGTCAGAATTATTAATTTTATCAGAATACGTTTTTTTTTTGGAATTTTCGCGATAATATCATCCACACTTGTTATAAAATATTTATTAAATTCACAAGCTATTTGTTTACCATCATATGTCATACATCCACTAAATTATCCGTTTTTTATTTCACTATTGTTCGTTTTTAATACTAATTTCTTTAAATTTTTCCATCATTTTTGGGAACTCGTCGATGGGTTAATCCTTTTTTGAATGCAACGGTTTGTAGCTACTTGAGGTTCTGTTTTATATAAATTTCTTGCTGAAATATATTCTCCCCAAACCGAGTTTTGGTGTCCAAACTTGAACTGTTCATACTTTAAAATTTTATTTTGTTTTAAATTCGCTAACTTTCTATTAAACCACTGACATTTTCCAACATTCACGCTTTTCTCAACTATCATTTCTTCCAAATTCGATTTTCAAGAGCTTTGTGATCTAGTATACACTTAAATTATATTTATCATAATGTTTCGATCAGCAGTATTAAGTTCGAGATAATCTGATCCCTCATTGTTTTTGACCTCGTTAATAACTTTATAATTTAGTTGTTTTTTCATATAAATCAAAACACTTCCAGTGTGTGAAGACACACTTCTAACTTGACCTAAGTTATAATCTTTTAATATTAATTCTGAATCATTTATTTTATCCGTCACATGTGTTTCACTTAAGTAAATTAGATGCGGTCTTGTACATTCAAATACACACACTTAATAGTACTTAGCGGCTAGTATACATTTTTTCCCTTTCAATTTTCAGTTTTCTTTGAAAAAACTGGACAGAAGACATCGCTGGATGGGTGGTTCACATCCATATGTTGTTATCACCTTTGTTCAACTTCTCCTTCATTATGACACAGTTTATGCAGCTAGGGTTTCCACTCACACAATCCTTTTTTTTTTTTTTTTTTTTTTATAATCTACACGCGCTCAAGGGATTATACTACCCTTTAAATGTTTCAACACAAACACAGCGCGGGCGTGAGGTTAAGGAAGAGAAAGAAGGATAGGAAAGATGTGTAGCGCGATGTTCTGAGACTCTAGGTGGTTGTTGTCTCAGATTTTATCTCTAGAGATGGCGGCTGAACTAATGCGGAGAAATTTCCGTGTCTTATTTATCTATCTATGTCCTTTATATTTCGCATTATTTTGTTATTCGTTGTTTTAGTTTTACTAATTTCGTTATATTAGTTTTACTCAATCACATGTTGTTAATGCTATGCCTAAACAGCATGTAATGAGCAAACCAGCAACTCATTGGATGACAGTTATTTTAGAATAGGTTTTTAATGGAAAAATAAGAGGACATAGACTACGGCAGGGATCGAACCTGAAGCTTGCTACGCGATTTCCGCCACACTTTGCACATATATCTTTCTCTGTTTTACATTTAGCCGCACTATGATTATAACCGCTACAATTAAAACATCGCTTCACATTAATATTTTCATAACAAATACACTCGTCCCATTCTATATAAACAATTTTCGCTTTAATGACATTTGCAAAAGCTTCACCGTTAATATCCACAATTGCATTAAAAATACGCCTGTTTTTATGTGGTTGATAAACTTTCAAGCATTTAATTTCTTTAAAGATAATAGATTTATTTTGCGCTCTCAAAGCCACTTCCACTTCAATTAATTGATCTGGTACATACCATTTCCGGCAAAGGAAATAGTCGATTAAGTCGATTTCAAAAAATTAAATGACTATTTAAGATTCGAGTTTTGAGAAGAGGTCCTTGAAGAAGCAGACTCCACGTTAGGCTACCATAATCTAGTCAAAATGTTAAGAGAGCGGTAGAAATTTGTCGGGATAGATTTTACTCTACGAAGTTTGTAAATAACAACCTTAATAGATAGAATAGCAAAAATAAAAATAAATTATATTTGAAATTTTGACAATTTCAAGTCAAGTGGATATTGTTAACGCTTTTACTAACTTTTTTCTTTCAGTTGCTTCTGAATCAAAACCCTCTTCACCGCAATTAATTTGTAGTTGTTATATTTTTCCAGATATATTTTGCGATAGTTCCAAAGTAATAGTTTTGTCTTCGAATCTTTTACATCATATGAAGTTTTCAAATCGATTATGTACTTCTGATGGCATTGCAAACTGTCTTCTTAACCGTATTGCATTTACTATTGCAGATATATTGTCTTACATATTTAATAAGAGCGTTAATTGTGGTGTCTTTCCTAAATCGTTAAAAGGTGCTGAAGTTATTGCTCTTTTTAAAAAAGGCAATCGAAAACAAACCAGCCAGTACAGACCAATTTCCCTACTTCCTACCTTTCCTAAATTATGTATTTGAAAAAACTTTGAAACCACGGATGGGATCTTTCTTTAAAAAAAACAATTTTTTTAAGCGATGCCTAATTTAGATTCCGTGAAGGTATGTCCAAAGATGATGCCATTCTTAAATTGTGCAGCGAGCAAACTATGCTCGGGTCTTGAAAAAAAGCACTGTAGCTTTATTTATTGACATGACCAAAGCTTTTGATATAGTCAATCATAGTATTTTGTTGGGTAAACTATTTAAAGCTAGATTCAGGGGCTCGCTATATAATTGGCTTGCCTCATATTTAGGTGGAAGGTCTCACAGAGTGAAACTTGATAACATATTCAGTGAAGAGAGGGAAATAAGAGTAGGTGTGCCACAATGCTCTGTTTTAGCACCCCTGTTATTCCGTATCTATGTGAACTCCATATTCGACCAACACTTTAGTAGCAACATTACAGTTTTCGCTGACGATTTGGGACTTACTTATATGGTAAAAACTTATTTGAGTCTTTATTTAAGTTGCAATGGGATTTACAAATCTTAACATGAACTTTTGGTAAGCAAAAATGCAAAGCTTAGAGCCTTTAGAATATAGAATCGATTGAATTTGCATATAATTTTACTCTGCGGCATGTGAAAAATTTAGCATGTCCTTGCACACTTGTGATAGACAAAACTTTCATGCAAATGCCTTCTGTTCTGCGACTTGTTTTAAGATTGAATCAGTGTATACTTTTAAATATTAAGGAGTTTAAATTGACAAGTATTTAAACTGAAAAGCCCATTCAGCTGAATTACATAAATATATGATGTCTTTTAATGATAAATAAGCTTTATCAGTACTGCATCTTGTGGAACCTCGAAGTTAATATTAACAAATACAAAATCATGATATTTCGAAATGGAAATGGGAAGTAGGCACAAGACGAAAGGTGGACCTGGCAAAATAAGGAAATCGAAAAAGTTAAAGAGTACAAATATCTTGGAGTTACAATCAAACCTAAACTCTCTTACAGAAATCATCTTGAAGAAAAATTAAGAATCAAAGCAAGCTATCAACTGCAACTGGAAAGCTGTCGTCAGAAAAAGAATGTTGCACTTAGTACTAAATGCAAATTTTATGAAGATGTGGTTATATCCAACATAAGTTGCGCAGCACAGATGTGGGGTATATAGGGATGATTCGATTCAAAAACCTTTGTCGCTTTGACGTGGAGTCGGCGCTGGTCTGAGAATTCGCTAAAATGCCTTTCGCCCATTTTGGCTTGGCGTTCAGCTCTGGTTTTCCCTCGACCTCCAGCTTGTCGGCAAGGGACTTGAGAATCCTTAGCGACGAACGCCTATCCATATATCTATCCTAAGACGACCTTAAACGGATATTTCGTGACCCACTCGTGAGAGAACCAACCTGTTTCAGAGATTCGAGGATCATTATTCACAATCCTATCACCGCTGAAGAGGGCCCGTATCTTGGTGAGGTTTATTCTAATTAGTAGAGGAAGGATCATTATTCACAACCCCGCCACTACTGAACCTAGGTATTTCTACGTTTCCACTACTTCTCTGGGTGTGATTTGCATCAGCGGAGAGACCATGACATGTCACAGACTCCTCGCTGATACGAATCACAGGAGAAACGGCAATCAGCTTTGGCGGCATGCTACCGCACGGTTTTGAAGAAGACCCGTGTTCATCTATCTTCTTTTTTTGTTTTTATTTTCATCATCAAAGTCCAACGAGTAGCGAAAAAAGGGTGGTCCGCCTGTACAGAGAGTCGCATATACAGATAATGCTAGTTATTCCGTAGGTTGCCAGGTATCGGGATAGTCCGTTATGTAAGACCTTGGATGCAGGCCAAAAAGGAAATTTACAGTGGGTTGGGAGAGGTAATGTTAAGGTTGGGATTGACAGACATTTTTTTCGCTGTAACGCCAAGGATTGATTGAAATGTTGTTGTATAGAAACAAAGCCGGACATAGCTAATCGTCTAAACGTGCCTCGAGGGGAGTAAGTTGTTGGACAATTATACACCGTACCAGCAAGGTGAGTTGATAGGAGGGGAACATGGAATGGAGTGGTTAGAAGATTTGAGCGCCCTTTGTTTTAGGGACTTATCTAGAGAGGTTTTCTCGAGACTCTTTGTGCTTACTCAGCTTCTACAACTCGACAAGTTTGACGGTCGAGTAGAAGCAGTAGAAGCGAAACCCGTAAGTAAGTAATTTATTTCTTACTTCTCCGAGATCCGCTTAACTGACCTTTTTTTTCAGTTATCCCAGTCTTCTTAGTCTAGTTGTCCGCTTAAGTGAAAAACTCGCTTAATTGAAAAAAAATTAGTTAAAATTGCTTCTATGTATCTAATGTTCTAAAACAAATGCCTATTTTTTTCTTGGCGCCTGAGTTATCATACTATCACCTGTTATTCGCTTGTTCTACTGACAGATTTGTAGACGAACATATTTTTCGTGTGCATTTCAGTCAAGAAAATATGGCGGTAAACTTCACTTTCAAACTGTTTCCACTTTTCCCAGTGAGGTTTTCCGATCCTAATACCTGTTTAAAAAAGTTGGCGGGTAAATGACACTAGGGCCTTATTGCACCAATAACTTATCACTTATCTTTTAGCAACTTATCATGCATTTTGAAAAGTTTTCGTCTTACCAAAAGGATTTGATAAACATTCATTTGAGTTTTGAAAAGTAAAAAGTATCTACTCAAAACGGTTGCATGAAAAAAGAATTAATTGAGTCTCAATTACTGATTTGAAAAGTCATTTGTTATTGAATTAAATCAAATTACCAAATTCTGTTGCATCAAAATATCATTTCTTACACTTTTCGAAAAAAGTGACAGTTAGCTTAGAAAAAAATGACTTATCAATGCGTTTGTTTTCTTACCAATAATGCATTTATACGTAATAATTGATGAAATCTAGGAACTCAGTATTTTATATTTCTTAATTACAATTACGAAAGTCGTTAAGGCTCTAAACATTATATACATTTAAATGTCCTAAATAATACATCCTATTGCTAGAAAATATAAACTTTAACTAGCAACAATAACGAATACGTTGTACTAATTTTTTTGTCCTAGGGCACAATTTCTTGTCATAATGATGCACGCACTAATGTGGTTTAGACTACCCTTAAAATGATTAAGCACAGTGCGGGCGCTAGGAAAGTAGGGAAGGAATGCATCATTAGAGCTCTATTTTAAATTTTATAGCAAGGATTCAAATTATATTTGGGAGCTCCTGCGCAAAGCTGAGAGTTATACTTTAGCTTTGGGTGAATAAAAGCTTAATAGATTACAGCCAGACCAGAAGCCAGAAGGAGAGAAGAATTCTTTACTTTTTCGAAGAAAGCCCAAACACTTTGTAGGGTTTTTGGCGACATCGAATATGTGATCATTACACAAGAGGTTGTCTGTGATGCACATACCAAGGACTGACAGTTGATCAGTATTAGATAGCTAAAAAAAAATAATACCATGAACCATTAATGAAGAGCTCATTTATTTACATTAAATGTTGCAAATATGCAATATTTTGGATGATACTAAGGTATCATAAGCCCGATGGGGCCTAACAAAAAATCATAATCATACAGTTAATATGTACTGTAATCATTTTCTTTTCTTATGCATACTAACATTATAAAAAGACAAATCATATCGAGCCCTAACCGCCAATTTATCGTAAGCGACAAAAAGTAAATTTTACAATAAACACATTTTTTTGTTGCTTTCTTCAGCTGCAAAACGAAACAAGCTTATTTTCAGTATTTAGCTGTATTTTTGTAAATACAATTAATTCATAAAAAACAAGACTGTGCTGTTGTCATATTAACAATGTTTTGGATGATTTTGGCGTTTCCGATAATTTTTGGTGTTCACTTCTTGCCGACTCACAATACCATTTTGGCGTTTAAGATAAAAAAAATCATTTTATTTGTTTATTTTTAGTGGAAATAACAAATAACATTAAATATTGAAAACAAAAATTAAAATAAAAAAAACATAAATAATAAGTAATACAATATCTGGTAGAATAGTTAGTGTTCTTCCACTTTTAGCAAGCACTTCAGCATATTTATTACTTTTGGCCTGACACTATTCAAAGGATAATATTGAAATGTTGTTCAATATTTGAGAGCTGATCAATAGATTCGGGCTGTTATGGATTTTTCGAGAGGATTTTTCTTAGTCTAGAATCTTCAGAAGTGTCTTCAATGCTTTCACAGAAGTTTCTCCACGAAGTTCTTTTGCTCTTCCTCAGCTGTTTTTTGTAGATATTAAGGGACTCTTTGTACGAGTCCCAAACTGAGTTTTGTCTTGATTTTTTAGCTCTATTAAAAAGTTTTCTACAGTTTTTATTGAGCGGTGCTAGCCCTGAATTCCACCAACGGGGTTTTTGTTTTCCTCTTATGTGAATAAGAGCAGAGGAAATGTCCATTGATCTATTTAGGGTGATGGTTAAGACCATGACCTTTTCATCAAGGTCGCTGTTATTTTTGGGTACCGTGATAAGGGAGGGATTAATTAGCTTATCCAATGCTTCCTATATAGTTCCAAGTTAGTTTTACGATAATTCCGGAATGTTGGTTTTTTATTAACTTTTTCATCTAAGCAGAACTAGATGTATATATGATCAGACAACGAATTTTCCTTTGGTACTTTCCAATGAAGAATAAATGAATTAAAACAGAGACGGGAGTAATGTCTAAGACTTCTTGTTGGTTTTTGGTGATGAACGTCGGTTCATTCCCATTGTTACTTACAATTAGGTTAGTACTGAGTATAAATTCAAAAAGTGACTCACCTCTTTCATTTATATTTGTACTGCCCCAAACGGTGTGGTGGGCGTTTGCGTCAAACCCGATTATCAGGCACATTTTTTGCCGTTCAGCCATCGAAATAAGCTTCCTCAGGTTGTCGGCAAAAAGTGGGCCAAGGTGCTCATGGCCCAGGTATACAGCAGCTATCAAGTACACACCATTTCCGGTTTGCACCCTTGCCACTGTCAGATCTCGATCGCTGAAATTAGGAAGTAAATATGCATAAGTACTACTTTTTACCAATATGCAGGATCTTGGTTCTACTTTATCCACTGCATGCTGCAAGTAGTATCCTGGAGTCCTGAGTCCTTGAATTTTGGATCCAACGATCCAGGGTTCTTGGATCAGGACGACGTTTTCCCCTTTGTTGTGCAGCCGGAGAAGAAGGGAGGTCGCCAGTTTGGAGTTTTGGGTGTTAATCTGAACTAACTGCACCATCTTGGTTACAGTCAGCCGGACCAGGCACCCACCACTGTTCCGTCGAGGTCTTCATCAGACTCAGAGTCCGGCTGCAGTAGCTCTTCTTCATCGCCGAAAATTTCGTGTGTGGAGTTAACACCATCCATTTCGGAGTGTCCGTCGACGATAGAAACCAAAATAGGTGATTGTGAAACTGACGAACCCGCGGAGGAGGTGCACGGTGTATCTTCTTCCGTCCTTAGATGTTCAATAACCGAGGCAGGCTCCTCCATTAAGTCTTCACTTCGTGCAGGTGGAGGCACAATGTGTACACTGTCCTCATATTTTTTGTAGATTTTTAAAGTAATGGTCGCCCAGCTAAACCGTAACACGACTTGAGTTTCCGCTAGGGGAGCCAAGGAGCCCCTATTTATCACTATTAGAGCCGATCTATAAGGACCCGCCGGATCCTCGAGCTTGGCAGCTGTCCAGGCATGGGTTGGCAAGGCTGGGTTACTAAATTGAATCATTTTGAGGATTATATCCTTGTAACCTGGTGTGGGCTCTTGATCTGCAGGTGATGTCCTCCCTCGTTTCGACCTCAACCTTTGCACCTGACCACAAGCCTTCAAGCCTACTAATAGCAAGTTTGTACAGACTGGACGACCTCTCACTATCAAAGGCAATGAGCTTAACTCTGGCTTCGTATCAGACCGCATCCTCGAAAACTGGAGGTTACCCTGGGTTTTCTTGCATAAAGGTCCAGTATGAGGTTTGTAGCTTATTTAAGACCGTTTGCCAATGGTCGTAAGTGATCGTTCCTTCTGCATTACTTCTATCTATAACAGCGAGTATGGTTTTGTTCTTCAACACGTCGCCGAAGGACAAATCTTTCCTTGTGATGGTGCCGGTGTTGTGCACCTTTTGCCGGTTCCGGTATGGTCCCTCGAAGGACCTTATTCTCGACGTTAAGTCTCCGCAGGTCCTGGTGTTGAGAATTCCTTTAGCCCAGGCAAGTTTAGGGGATTACTTTGATTTTAGTCTTCAGTCTTCACTATCGTCTCAGCGTTCCGTCTATCCTTATTTGAGGGCAGTTCTATCCCCTTCACGGTGGGAGCGGGGCTGCACTACAACCAGGAAGCGGATCCTCCTTCTTGCAAGGGAGATATCGTAGTCCCCCTCCACACGTAAGAGGTTTTGAGATGACGTTGGAGGTGGAACCATCACCAATAGGTGTATTGTTTGCATAAGGTTTGACCCCCTTTCCACAAACAGCCGCATCTAGACCAAGAGACGATTCACTCCCCATGGATAGCGTGAACACCATTCCGAGAGTAGGGGTCGTCTCAAGGTTCCTTCCGCCACGTTTTTTGTTTTTCTTTTTCTTATTATTTTTGCTTTGTACATTGTGTGCTCTTATCACTGGCGACTTATATACTTTCGAGGCCAAGCCCGCGGCGGTAGCCGTGACTTTTAACGACTTTGAACGTATATCCCCGTTCCATTTTCTTCTTTTTTATTGTACAAATCCATATTTTTATTTTCAAGTTTTCTAACATTGGGGTTATTTTGGAGTTATTTTGGTTTGCAGGAATCCGCAGCTGGATTGCTGGAGTTCCCTACATTAAGCCCCCACCACGACATGGTCAACTACATAGGGGAGGGAGAACCCATCAACACTTTTCAAAAAATGGGAACGACCGGTCAGTGCAAACACAATCATAATATTTCCATCTACCATTAATATCTATGATCAAAATGTGAATGCTTCCGAAGATTCAGATTATATTATTATACTTTCTGCTAAATTAAGTCTCTCATCTAATACTGATGTCATACAAGTCTACTACCAGAACGTTGGAGGAACGCGTTCTAAATTACTTACTTTTTATAATGCCGTTGTTGATTGTAACTATGCTGTCTCCACTCTCACAGAAACTTGGCTGGGTGATGACGTTTCAAATGCCGAAATCTGCAATAACGATTACGAAGTCTATAGAAGAGATAGAGACAAAATCTGTACAGAGCTTCCAAAAGGAGGTGGCGTGCTGCTTGCAATTAAGAGTAATTTTAAGTGTAGGCAAATAACTCTCGCAAACTCTTCAGGTTTGATAAAACAAATATGTGTTCATGTAAGCTTCTCCCACAATTTTGGCGAAATAAGTATCTATTATTTGGTTTCTTACATCCCCCCAAAATCAAACATTGAAATTTATTATGCTTATATAAACAATATTAAAAAAAATTGAAGGTTTATTAAACATTCACTCGCACCTAGTAGTTTTAGGTGATTTTAATTTGAGTATACTGTTAATTGCATTTTTTCTGAGGATTATAATTCTCTTATCCCATATAATATTGTTAATCGAAAAGAAGTCTTTGTATTAGATACTATGTCAGCCATAAATTGCCTACAAACGAACAATGTTGCAGACTCTATTGGAAGAATTTTAGACTTTGTATTTGTCCAAGAAGACCTTGAAATGTACTTATTCGAAGAAGACTTTCCTGTATTGAATAATAGTTTATTCTTCGATCTTGTGTTTTCAGGACGTTAAAAAAAATTATAAGATTTTGCTGAACCTAATATACAAAGCCTTTTTTTCCCTTATCCCTGTTAAGCGATAAGTTATCTTCTATTGTCAAAGCTTAAATATTTAGGCTTTAACTCTCAGATGTTAAATTGGACTAAAAGCTATCTAGGAAATAGAGTACAATCAGTAAAAGTTGGTCGAATTAAATCTGAACTAATTTATAATTACTTGGGAGTACCACAAGGAAGTCATCTGGGCCCCCATCTTGTTTTTACTTCTTGTTAATGATTTACCAAACCTTATTTAAGAATCATGTTGCCTGTCTTTTACAGATGATTTTAAGAGTTTTAATTTTAGTGTCCTTACACTGTTAAATCGCCTTTTGTCAGTTTTGTTTATACTGCTGTGTAGTTTGGTCTCTTACTACAGAAATGCATCTAATAGAATTGAAAGAATTCAAACAAGATACACAAAATATTCGCTTCTTAAACTTGAATGGGCCTTGCCCTTACCATCATATAAAGATCGGTGCGCGTTGATTGATATAAAACATCTAGAAACTAGAAGAATTTTTTTCCAGATTAAACTTGCTAGAGATGTAATAACAGGGCACGTCGATAATGTTCCTTTAGTTGAAATCTTTATAAAACACAAACCAGTGCGTTGGATAAGGCCAAGAGTTAATCATTTTTTCTTTATCAAGTGTTATTCTACGAATTAAGAAGTAAATGAACCGGTTACTAAAGCGTGTCATTTTTGTTAACAAATATGCTGATGTAATTGAACTTGACAGTTCTAGAAAATTGTTCAAAAAAAGAATTATGATTGCCATTGTTGTTTAATAAAGTAGTATGTACGTACTATAGACCAGAATAAATAAATAAATAAATTATGAGGCTTGTTTTCTGCCGTTCTCCATTCGCGATGAGCCTCTTCAGTGTATTACCGGGTAGGGGGCTAAGGTGGTCACGGCTCAGATCTGCTGAAACGAGCCAGTAGGTTCCTTTTGAAGTTTGCAGTCTGGCTGCGGTGATATCTCTATCACTGAAATCGGGGAGTAAATATACATTCATGCTACTTTTATCAAATATGCAAGATCTAGGGACACCTTTGCCTTAAGCATATAGCACATAGTATTCAGGAGTTCTCAGTCCTCTAATTATGGACTCTACAATTCAAGGTTCCTAGATCAGGACGATATCTTCCACGAACCTGAATAGACGAAGAACTAACAGGTACCTCAACTACAGCATGACGACTCATGCAAAAGGGCTTTTCAATGCAACGAAGAAATCAAAGGTGGAGAAAAAATTCAAATTCATGTGGATGAGGAATAACCCAATTTATCGGCGGAAACGAGAAGGAGACAATGCTATTCGAGTGAGATATTTAGAAGAGCTTAATGGTGTTTAATTTTTTTTGTTTTTTTTTTTTGTTTTCTCTTTTTTAAATTTGTAAACATAACTGATATGCATTCTTCCCCTTCAAATTATGCAAAACTTTGTCAAAGCTTTAGGCTTAATAATATATCTTTTGCCCACCAAAATAAACGTATCATGAGAGCAAACTTTAATTCTTTTGTGGCACACATAAATGCACTAAACTGGGACGTTGATTTTATTATTTTATCTGAAATATGGGCTTAAGACTAAGAGCTGTCTGTCTATAATATTCCCGGTTATGAACTTTTTGGCAACTGCAACAATTCTTATAGAGCAGGTGGTGTTGCAGTGTTTGTGAAGAGTTCGCATGTAGATAAATGTAAGGTAAAACGCATCATTATGATGCTGATCCGTTATTAAATTATTCTCCTCCATGTAATACCTAATTTTTTTTTCTACAAGTTTTTCTAATACCTTTTCATAAATAGGAAGCATATTAATTGGCCTGTATTCTTCAGTCAAAATTGTATTTTGTTTTTTTTTTGAGTAGGTATTACCAACGCTTCCTTCCACTTGCTTGGAAAACAACCAGTAAACATGGATTTATTGAATATTGATTATAATATCGACCTAAGGATTTTAAAACGATCTAGGAACATTTGCGCACTCATTAATTTGTAATCTTTCTTTTCACCCATAGACTTTATTTATATCTTTGTTTTTAATAATTGTGAAGTTAAAAACAGTGTCAGAATTATTAATTTTATCAGAATATGTTTTTTTTTTGGAATTTTCGCGATAATATCATCCACACTTGTTATAAAATATTTATTAAATTCACTAGCTATTTGTTTACCATCATATGTCATACATCCACTAAATTATCCGTTTTTTATTTCACTATTGTTCGTTTTTAATACTAATTTCTTTAAATTTTTCCATCATTTTTGGGAACTCGTCGATGGGTTAATCCTTTTTTGAATGAAACGGTTTGTAGCTACTTGAGGTTCTGTTTTATATAAATTTCTTGCTGAAATATATTCTCCCCAAACCGAGTTTTGGTGTCCAAACTTGAACTGTTCATACTTTAAAATTTTATTTTGTTTTAAATTCGCTAACTTTCTATTAAACCACTGACATTTTCCAACATTCACGCTTTTCTCAACTGTCATTTCTTCCAAATTCGATTTTCAAGAGCTTTGTGATCTAGTATACACTTACATTATATTTATCATAATGTTTCGATCAGCAGTATTAAGTTCGAGATAATCTGATCCCTCATTGTTTTTGACCTCGTTAATAACTTTATAATTTAGTTGTTTTTTCATATAAATCAAAACACTTCCAGTGTGTGAAGACACACTTCTAACTTGAGCTAAGTTATAATCTTTTAATATTAATTCTGAATCATTTATTTTATCCGTCACATGTGTTTCACTTAAGTAAATTAGATGCGGTCTTGTACATTCAAATACACACACTTAATAGTACTTAGCGGCTAGTATACATTTTTTTCCCTTTCAATTTTCAGTTTTCTTTGAAAAAACTGGACAGTAGACATCCCTGGATGCGTGGTTTACATCCATATGTTGTTATCACCTTTGTTCAACTTCTCCTTCATTATGACACAGTTTATGCAGCTAGGGTTTTCACTCACACAATCCTTTTTTTTTTTGTATAATGTACACGCGCTCAAGGGATTATACTACCCTTTAAATGTTTCAACACAGAGCGGGCGTGAGGTTAAGGAAGAGAAAGAAGGATAGGAAAGATGTGTAGCGCGATGTTCTGAGACTCTAGGTGGTTGTTGTCTCAGATTTTATCTCTAGGGATGGCGGCTGAACTAATGCGGAGAAATTTCCGTGTCTTATTTATCTATGTCCCTTATATTTCGCATTATTTTGTTATTCGTTGCCACATTTATTGGTATATTAGTTTTACTCAATCACATGTTGTTAGTGCTATGCCTAAACAGCATGTAATGAGCAAACCAGCAACTCATTGGATGACAGTTATTTTAGAATAGGTTTTTAATGGCAAAATAAGAGGACATAGACTACGGCAGGGATCGAACCTGAAGCTTGCTACGCGATTTCCGCCACAATTTCCACATATATCTTTCTCACTTTTACATACATATGATTATAACCGCTACAATTAAAACATCGCTTCACATTAATGTTTTCATAACAAATACACTCGTCCCATTCTATATAAACAATTTTCGCTTTAATGACATTTGCAAAAGCTTCACCGTTAATATCCACAATTGCATTAAAAATACGCCTGTTTTTATGTGGTTGATAAACTTTCAAGCATTTAATTTCTTTAAAGATAATAGATTTATTTTGCGCTCTCAAAGCCACTTCCACTTCAATTAATTGATCTGGTACATACCATTTCCGGCAAAGGAAATAGTCGATTAAGTCGATTTCAAAAAATTAAATGATTATTTAAGATTCGAGTTTTGAGAAGAGGTCCTTGAAGAAGCAGACTCCACGTTAGGCTACCATAATCTAGTCAAAATTTTACTCTACGAAGTTTGTAAATAACAACCTTAATAGATAGAATAGCAAAAATAAAAATAAATTATATTTGAAATTTTGACAATTTCAAGTCAAGTGGATATTGTTAACGCTTTTACTAACTTTTTTCTTTCAGTTGCTTCTGAATCAAAACCCTCTTCACCGCAATTAATTTGTAGTTGTTATATTTTTCCAGATATATTTTGCGATAGTTCCAAAGTAATAGTTTTGTCTTCGAATCTTTTACATCATATGAAGTTTTCAAATCGATTATGTGTCTTGACAACAAGGAATCATGTACTTCTGATGGCACTGCAAACTGTCTTCTTAAACGTATTGCATTTACTATTGCAGATATATTGTCTTACATATTTAATAAGAGCGTTAATTGTGGTGTCTTTCCCTAATCGTTAAAAGGTGCTGAAGTTATTGCTCTTTTTAAAAAAGGCAATCGAAAACAAACCAGCCAGTACAGACCAATTTCCCTACTTCCCACCTTTTCTAAATTAGGTATTTGAAAAAACTATGAAACCACGGATGGGATCTTTCTTTAAAAAAAACAATTTTTTTAAGCGATGCATAATTTAGATTCCGTGAAGGTATGTCCAAAGATGATGCCATTCTTAAATTGTGCAGCGAGCAAACTATGCTCGGGTCTTGAAAAAAGCACTGTAGCTTTATTTATTGACATGACCAAAGCTTTTGATATAGTCAATCATAGTATTTTGTTGGGTAAACTATTTAAAGCTAGATTCAGGGGCTCGGTATAAAATTGGCTTGCCTCATATTTAGGTGGAAGGTCTCACAGAGTGAAACTTGATAACATATTCAGTGAAGAGAGGGCACAATGCTCTGTTTTAGCACCCCTGTTATTCCTTATCTATGTGAACTCCATATTCGACCAACACTTTAGTAGCAACATTACAGTTTTCGCTGACGATTTGGGACTTACTTATAGTAGTCAAAACTTATTTGAGTCTTTATTTAAGTTGCAATGGGATTTACAAATCTTAACATGAACTTTTGGTAAGCAAAAAAGCAAAGCTTAGAGCCTTTAGAATGTAGAATCGATTGAATTTGGCATATAATTTTACTCTGCGGCATGTGAAAAATTTAGCATGTCCTTGCACACTTGTGATAGACAAAACTTTCATGCAAATGCCTTCTGTTCTGCGACTTGTTTTAAGATTGAATCAGTGTATACTTTTAAATATTAAGGAGCTTAAATTGACAAGTATTTAAACTGAAAAGCCCATTCTGCTGAATTACATAAATATATGATGTCTTTTAATGATAAATAAGCTTTATCAGTACTGCATCTTGTGGAACCTCGAAGTTAATATTAACAAATACAAAATCATGATATTTCGAAATGGAAATGGGAAGTAGGCACAAGACGAAAGGTGGACCTGGCAAAATAAGGAAATCGAAAAAGTTAAAGAGTACAAATATCTTGGAGTTACAATCAAACCTAAACTCTCTTACAGAAAGCATCTTGAAGAAAAATTAAGAATCAAAGAAAGCTATCAACTGCAACTGGAAAGCTGTCGTCAGAAAAAGAATGTTGCACTTAGTACTAAATGCAAATTTTATGAAGATGTGGTTATATCCAACATAAGTTGCGCAGTACAGATGTGGGGTATATACAGATGATTCGATTCAAAAACCTTTGTCGCTTTGACGTGGAGTCGGCGCTGGTCTGAGAATTCGCTAAAATGCCTTTCGCCCATTTTGGCTTGGCGTTCAGCTCTGGTTTTCCCTCGACCTCCAGCTTGTCGGCAAGGGACTTGAGAATCCTTAGCCCCGAACGCCTATTCATATATCTATCCTTAGACGACCTTAAACGGATATTTCGTGACCCACTCGTGAGAGAATCAACCTGTTTCAGAGATTCGAGGATCATTATTCATAATCCTATCACCGCTGAAGAGGGCCCGTATCTTGGTGAGGTTTATTCTCATTAGTAGAGGAAGGATCATTATTCACAACCCCGCCACTACTGAACCTTGGTATTTCTACCTTTCCACCACTTCTCTGGGTGTGATTTGCATCAGCGGAGAGACCATGACATGTCACAGACTCCTCGCTGATACGAATAACAGGAGAAACGGCAATCAGCTTTGGCGGCGTGCTACCGCACGGTTTTGACGAAGACCCGTGTTCATCTATCTTCTTTTTTTGTTTTTATTTTCATCATCAAAGTCCAACGAGTAGCGAAGAAAGGGTGGTCCGCCTGTACAGAGAGTCGCATATACAGATAAGGCTAGTTATTCCGGAGGTTGCCAGGTATCGGGATAGTCCGTTAACGACTGGGCTAGTTTTGAATTGGGCCCCCAGCCCGGCTGAGCATGGGCACGGGTTATGTAAGACCTTAGATGCAGGCCAAAAAGGAAATTTACAGTGGGTTGGGAGAGGTAATGTTAAGGTTTGGATTGACAGACATCTTTTTCGCTGTAACGCCAAGGATTGATTGAAATGTTGTTGTATAGAAACAAAGCCGGACACAGCTAATCGTCTAAACGTGCCTCGAGGGGAGTAAATTGTTGGGCAATTATACACCGTACCAGCAAGGTGAGTTGATCGGAGGGGAACATGGAATGGAGTGGTTAGAAGATTTGAGCGCCCTTTGTTTTAGGGACTTATCTAGAGAGGTTTTCTCGAGACTCTTTGTGCTTACTCAGCTTCTACAACTCGACAAGTTTGACGGTCGAGTAGAAGCAGTAGAAGCGAAACCCGTAAGTAAGTAATTTATTTCTTACTTCTCCGAGATCCGCTTAACTGACCTTTTTTTTCAGTTATCCGAGTCTTCTTAGTCTAGTTGTCCGCTTAAGTGAAAAACTCGCTTAATTGAAAAAAAATTAGTTAAAATTGCTTCTATGTATCTAATGTTCTAAAACAAATGCCTATTTTTTTCTTGGCGCCTGAGTTATCATACTATCACCTGTTATTCGCTTGTTCTACTGACAGATTTGTAGACGAACATATTTTTCGTGTGCATTTCAGTCAAGAAAATATGGCGGTAAACTGGTATTGATTATATATATATTTGACTTATCAACTGATTTATCAGTAAAAAATATTCACTTTCATACTGTTTCCACTTTTCCCAGTGAGGATTTCCGATCCTAATACCTGTTTAAAAAAGTTGGCGGGTAAATGACACTAGGGCCTTATTGCACCAATAACTTATCACTTATCTTTTAGCAACTTATCATGTATTTTGAAAAGTTTTCGTCTTACCAAAAGGATTTGATAAACATTCATTTGAGTTTTGAAAAGTAAAAAGTATCTACTCAAAACGGTTGCATCAAAAAAGAATTAATTGAGTCTCAATTACCGATTTGAAAAGTCATTTGTTATTGAATTAAATCAAATTACCAAATTCTGTTGCATCAAAATATCATTTCTTACACTTTTCGAAAAAAGTGACAGTTAGCTTAGAAAAAAATGACTTATCAATGCGTTTGTTTTCTTACCAATAATGCATTTATACGTAATAATTGATGAAATCTAGGAACTCAGTATTTTATATTTCTTAATTACAATTACGAAAGTCGTTAAGGCTTTAAACATTATATACATTTAAATGTCCTAGAAAATATAAACTTTAACTAGCAACAATAACGAATACGTTGTACTAATTTTTTTGTCCTAGGGCACAATTTTTTGTCATAATGATGCACGCACTAATGTGGTTTAGACTACCCTTAAAATGATTAAGCACAGTGCGGGCGCTAGGAAAGTAGGGAAGGAATGCATCATTAGAGCTCTATTTTAAATTTTATAGCAAGGATTCAAATTATATTTGGGAGCTCCTGCGCAAAGCTGAGAGTTATACTTTAGCTTTGGGTGAATAAAAGCTTAATAGATTACAGCCAGACCAGAAGCCAGAAGGAGAGAAGAATTCTTTACTTTTTCGAAGAAAGCCCAAACACTTTGTAGGGTTTTTGGCGACATCGAATATGTGATCATTACACAAGAGGTTGTCTGTGATGCACATACCAAGGACTGACAGTTGATCAGTATTAGATAGCTAAAAAAAAATAATACCATGAACCATTAATGAAGAGCTCATTTATTTACATTAAATGTTGCAAATATGCAATATTTTGGATGATACTAAGGTATCATAAGCCCGATGGGGCCTAACAAAAAATCATAATCATACAGTTAATATGTACTGTAATCATTTTCTTTTCTTATGCATACTAACATTATAAAAAGACAAATCATATCGAGCCCTAACCGCCAATTTATCGTAAGCGACAAAAAGTAAATTTTACAATAAACACATTTTTTTGTTGCTTTCTTCAGCTGCAAAACGAAACAAGCTTATTTTCAGTATTTAGCTGTATTTTTGTAAATACAATTAATTCATAAAAAACAAGACTGTGCTGTTGTCATATTAACAATGTTTTGGATGATTTTGGCGTTTCCGATAATTTTTGGTGTTCACTTCTTGCCGACTCACAATACCATTTTGGCGTTTAAGATAAAAAAAATCATTTTATTTGTTTATTTTTAGTGGAAATAACAAATAACATTAAATATTGAAAACAAAAATTAAAATAAAAAAAACATAAATAATAAGTAATACAATATCTGGTAGAATAGTTAGTGTTCTTATTTATTACTTTTGGCCTGACACTATTCAAAGGATAATATTGAAATGTTGTTCAATCTTTGGGAGATGATCAATAGATTCGGGCTGTTATAGAATTTGCAGACACATACCCCAGAGATGTTATACCAGCTTGGCTGGCTATTCAAGAAGATAGTGATATCATAAGTCGGTAACACGTTTTCCTTAAGTCAAGTAAAGACTTCCTTTATCGCCAAAAGTTCCGCCTGAACACACGAAAGGAGAAACCCTAATTAAATTTATATGTGTACCTACACACCTCCACCAAACCCATCCTAGATGTTTGATTTGTCCGTGTAAAATTGTATAGATTCATCCTTCAAAAAAGTTACGACGCACTGTGGATAGGCCATAAGACTAATGGCTGTGCTTGCTGCAGTTTGTTTACTAAATATATCGTGGGGTGTCATATGAAGAAGGGCAGTATCAAGTACATCGGGGGAAGTTGACCAAAGCGCACCATTGTAAGCTGATATTGGAGTTTACTTAGTTTGTCGCAGTTATTCGATTTATTCAAAGCAATCTATAGCCCGCAGTGGCTATTCTTATAAAAAAATGAAAAGCACAGCTCGTAGAATTTTCAATACAAAAATAAAGTTTTATTATTAATTTAAAGTTTTAATTACGACTTTTATTTTGGTAGGGAGCAATTTGTTCCAGCACATTCGAGAATATATATTTCACCGACTCGAATGCAATTTATATTTTGACATTTATATATGTCGTTTTCTGTGCAATTTAGGAACGTTCCGATAGACAAAAATGTAAGGGCGCGTGCCAAGTTTACTGGGTCGCGTTCGTGAAAACAATTATTCTCTCGACCTTTTTCTTGATGTGATTTTATTAAGCGATACTTTGTTTTTTTTTTAATATTGTTCTTTATTTATTGATGGTGAAATGAATACCCACCACAAATCCACCATACTACTACACTGTATGAAAGAATCGGTCTAATAACCAAAGTGAATAGCCAATGAATAATGCGGAGTTGAAAAATCCATTTGCATTTGAGTAATCAGTTCGAACCGTCTTATTTCAAATATGATTTTTTTCATAAATTTCATTAAATGGAGAGCATAGTTTGATTGCGATTTTGTACTGTTTTCTCTCTCCTACTGTTCTACAGCTAGTGTTACCCGATGTGAGCACATAAATACAGCAATATCACTTTGCCAACAGAGTAAAGTTGATTATATTGCGACAACACTATGTCATAGTCATTTGCGATATTTAGTTGTTAACAGAAAATATGAATGTCGCTTACGATACATTTTTTTTATGTAACTTTTTTTTGGAAGATATTTTCTAATACTTTTGTTATTTTGGATAACTTTTCCTTCGTCTATTTTCGTCACAATAATTTTATTAATGAAACAAAACTAGTGACATTAACTTTTCCCGACGTTTCGACAGGGATTGCTGTCTTCTTCAGGGGGAACATTTTATTACATACAAAAAATAAAATAAGCAATAAACAATTTTATACAACAAAGAAAAAACAATTGATGATTCACACTTTGGAATATTATATGTAAAAAAAATAATATTTTATATTGCTTGTAAAATTAAAACGAATGATTATAATAAGAAAATACTTAAAACACTACTTGTTATAAGAAGCTTAGTCTAAAAAAAATTGAAAAAGTAAACGGAAGAATTTGGTCTATGTGACGAGAGAGCAATATACCGCAGATATGCTTTGTGGGTCCTGCCTCCGATGCATGTTGTTTTTGTTGTTTAAAATATTAAGTGTTTCGGGAGTATATCGCTTCGAAGTGTGTTTTTCTGTTTGGATAACTTGGACATTTTCAAAATTTGGAGAATGGCCAAACTCGATAGCATGGTTAGCGAGTGCCGTCTTTCCCGGATTTTTTGTGTTGATGTCAGATTTGTGATTCGACATACGTTGACGTAGAAATTGTTTCGTCGTGCCAATGTAACATAAATTACAGGAATCATCAATTTTATCCCTACAGTTTATCTTATATATAACACCGTGCATTTATCTTTGTCAGGTTTTACCTTTAATTTGGTGAAAAGGTGTGCAAGCGTTTTATTTGATTTAAAAGCTAACCGAGCATCTTTAACTTTTTTGTTGACAATCTCCTTGAAGTTCTCCGTCAAATTGGGAACATAGATTACACTTTTGAAAGAGGGGGGATTTTTTGGTGATTGTATTTTAACAACAAGTTTCGAATGACTTCAGTCGGATATCCATTATTTTCAAGAATATTAATGTTTTTCTGCCGATTAGCCGAGTGAAATTTTTCATCACTCAAAATAAAAACTTTGTATATTAGGTTGGAAGCCGTATTGATTAAAATATGTTTGGCCTGGTTGGAACGAAAATCGATAATTCGTCCTGAAGCCGTATTTTTTTGATACCAATCAAACGAAAGATGGTTTTGGTCTCTGTAGACTTTGACGTCAAGGAAAGCTATCGAGTTGTTGTTTTCTCCTTCAGCAGTAAATTGTGTTTTTTGATTGAATCCATTCAGGATGACCAAGGCATCATCAATTTTACTTTTATCCAATACAACAAATAAATCATCAACATACTTAACGATAAAAGTAGGTTTGTCTTTAAGATCAGCAAGACACTCATCTAGTAAATAATCCATCATAAGTTCAACAATGGTGGGTGAAAGTGGGTTGCCCATCGGCATTCCAAAAACCTGTTTGAAGATGTCATCTTTGAATTGTAGAAAATTGTTTTCTTTTATGCAAAAATCAAGAATCTCGATAAATTTGTTCTGGTTGATCCTGGTGTGTTGGCTAATGACTTCCCATTTCTTTTTGACTATGTTTATCGCTAACTGTACTGGGATATTAGTAAAAAGCGATACTACGTCAAAAGAAACATCATTCTCACATAATTTAACTTTTTTGCTTTTTCAACAAATTCCGGAGAATTTTTTACAGTGTAGCATGAGTTATTAGTTACATTTTGTAAAATTCTACCAACAAATTTGGAGAGTGCATAGCAGGGCAATTTAATCAACCAGAACAAATTTATCGAGATTCTTGATTTTTGCTTTTCTTGACGTCAAAGTCTACAGAGACCAAAACCATCTTTCGTTTCATTGGTATCAAAAAAATACGGCTTCAGGACGAATTATCAATTTTCGTTTCAACCAGGCCAAACATATTTTAAGCTTTTAAATCAAATAAAAAAGAAAGATAAATGCACGGATGTTATATATAAGATAAACTGTAAGGGTAAAATTGACGAATCCTGTAATTTATGTTACATTGCCACGACGAAACAATTTCTACGTCAACGTATGTCGAATCACAAAACTGACATCAACATAAAAAAGCCGGCCAAGACGGCACTCGCTAACCATGCTATCGAGTTTGGCCATTCTCAAGATTTTGAAAATGTCCAAGTTCTCCAAACAGAAAAACACACTTCGAAACGTTATACTCTTGAAACACTTCATATTTTAAACAACAAGAACAACATGAATCGGAGGCAGGACACACAAGGCATATCTGCGGAATATTTCTCTCGCGTCACATAGACCAAATTCTTCCGTTTACTTTTTCAATTTGCGTTAATTTTTAGACTAAACTTCTAATAACAAGTACTGTTTTAAGTATTTTCTTATTATAATCATTGGTTTTAATTTTACAAACAATGTAAAATTTTATTTTTTTTACATATAATATTCCAAAGTGTGAGTCTTCAAGTGGTTTTTCTTTGTTGTAAAAATTTTTTTTCTTTTTTGTATGTAATAAAAAGTTCCCCCTGACGAAGACAGCAATCCCTGTTGAAACGTCGGGAAAAGTTAATGTAACTAGTTTTGTTTAATTACTAAAATTATTGTGACCAAAATAGCCGAAGGAAAAGTTTTCCAAAATAACAAAAGTATCAACTAAAATTGGTCAATAATTTAAAAATTCATGATATTTTGTTAAGACTCAATTAATGTGGATAGATGCGTAATAATGTTAGCTATCGAACTGCATTATTAACTCAATTTTGCTAAAAATGCCGCTTACAATAAAATGACGCTTAGGGATCGATATAGTCTATCCTTAGTGTACGTGTGTACACAAATATTTATATCACCTTTGTACATAAAGTTAACGACGGCGTCACAAGGTACATGCTCTTGTGAAAATTAAAGATATTGCTTTGTGGCAAAATTACCTAGTTAAAAACAAAATGTTAAAAAGCAAAATTAAAACAAAAATAATTTCGTTTTCAATAAAAAAAATTAAACAGTATGCAATATGAAAAACACGCTGGCAAATCGTGCGTTAACGTGACTGTTCAAGATTATTGTATAAAACCTGTTTTCAATACTAGTACTATAGTATTTTTAATACTAAATTAATAACTTATTAAATATTGCAAGACGGCAACATTATTTGTTCACTTATGTAATTCAAATTCTTATATATGTATCTACATTGTCATAAACATATAAAGCGCATCACGCCACACAAATTGTACAATCCTGGCTGATCATGTTTGTTATTTTATTCATTCGCAAATAAAACGTCATTCAATACAACCCATTTTATAAAACCCTTTGCTTTCTTTATTTTTCATGTTTTATCTGAAAACATTTTTTGGTCCATCGAACCATATAAACTTTAAATTTGATAGAGACTTAATATAATTAAGTAGAAAAAAGTGCCTAGCTGCATATAAATAATAAAAAAAGACAACATTAATTGAAGAGGATATCGTTGCCGTTTCTCTGGATAAAGGATACCGCTGCTGTTCCCGTAAGAACTCCCGTTGCTGTTAGAGAAGGAACCGTCGCTGGTACCGCTCAATGAGTAAACCAAGTTATCAGGTAAACTTTTAATCATTATATATATATATATAAAAACGCTGCAATTGAAAATAAAAAGGAAACGGAAGCATTTAAGCTTAAGCGTTCTCTTTGTAAGGGTACTGCAACTCGGTTTGAACATTTTATAAATACGGTAACGGACGACATCACAGTTTTTGAATTGAAGGCTAGATTCTAGATTGGATAAGGTGGAAGTGATGTTTCAAGAATTTACTAAGCTAGATGACGATATTATAGCGTTAGGGGAGGTACTTCCAGACATTGAAATAGAGTTGGCAGAATTTTAGAATAGGTTTTATAAATTAAGGGTTCCAAAATTATTTCGGAGCGAAAAAATTCTCTCAATGATGAACCTTTGCACAACCCAACTGTTGTCAACGCTGATGCCTTTCAAATGCTAGTTGACCAGCAAACAGCATTATAACGCTTAAGCAGCACTTCAGTCGGTTCGAACGATACTAATGTAATTCAACGACTAGCTGAACAATTCCAATCACTTAGTCACGTTCCGTCTACACAACTACAAGAGGTTCGTCTGCCGAACCTCCAGTTAGCATTCTTTGATGGTCAATATGACAAATTCAAACCATTTTGGGACATTCTCGACACCACTGTCAACAAAAACACTCGCCTAAGTAATGTTCAGAAGTTTCAGTACTTAAAGGTTTACTAAAAGGGGAACCAGAAACGATGATTAAGCACCTAGATGTGACAGAAACTAATTATGAGGAGGCCCTATATAAATGAAAGCAAAGATACGATAAACCTTCGCAGGTTATTGACTCACTTGTCAAAACATTCTTCGATATTAAGATAGTAATTTCATCGAACCCGACACTGCTTCGCTCAGTAGTCAATACATTTGATCAGGTGATTCGCGGTCTAAGAGCTTTAGGTCCAAGAGCAGAACGATGCGATCAATGGCTTATTGCGTTAATTTTGAAAAAGGTAGATAGTGATACCCATAACGCAGGGGCTGATCATGTGCTAGAGAAGACTTATTCAACACTAGAAGAATTAACAATGTTTATTGTTAAATCTACATGTGCGTACATGGCTTCCGTTGAAAACGCCTATCCAAAATGCCTAGGTCATCACCATCTGTCTTACTGCCCGAAATACATTTTATTAGATACCGAAAGAAAAGGGAGTTTGTTAGTTCAAAGAGATTGTGCTGTAATTGTCTCAAAGCTAAACATCCAGCCACTAAATGTCCGTCTAAGCATACATGCAAGCAATGTCATTCTAGACATTACTTTTCTCTCCATTTAACAATAAACAGAGTTCAGACTCCATTGCTCCTGCCCATGCTGACACATCTAACCTTCAAAAACAAGAGGAGCAACCCATTGATGACAAATCGAGTCCCACTAGAGCTGAGTCAAAGGCTGTTCATAGCCATGTAAATTGTAATCTTTTGCCTCAAGGCTCTGAGGCTTCGAATCTGAATTTATCTTCAGACATAAAATTTAACGCATTGCTTCCAACTGCAATGGTCCTCGTTGAAAAGTACATGGGAAACTTGAAACCCTGCAATATTCTTCTTGACTCTGGATGTCAAAATACTTTAATAACATCTGCATGCGCATAGCGCTTAGGACTTCCAAGGCATAAAGCTAATTTGAAATTATTAGGCCTAGCAGGTACCAAAGTTGGTGTTCCTGAGGGTACAGTCAACCTCAAATTGTACTACCATTATACCAAGCAAGTGTGCCTGTATATATAAGCCTCAGTCTTCAACAACATTACTTCTAATCATCCATCGGTTCCAATTAATATCAAAACGTGGGATATATTAGTTTCATTAGATTTGGCAAATCCTCATTTCAACGTGCCAAAGTCCATAGACATTCTATTAGGAGCTGACTGCTTCTTTTCTGTCTTTCAAAAGGAGCAGGTTAATGCAGATAAGGTAGTGTTTGCCCAAAATACTCTGTTCGGATAGGTAATATGTGGCTCCCATTTACCTGAAACTGAGTCATTGCAATCTGTTCACTCAAGACCTAGAAGTAGAATTGAAAAATACACTACAACTGTTTTGGAAAGCTGAAGAACTGCCAAGGATGAGCAAGAAGCGGAAGAGTTTTACAAGACGACGGTATTACGTAATGAAGCTGGAAGATATTCAGTTCGCCTTCAGATCAATTCTCAAGGTCAATTACTAGGGCACTCCTATAAGTATGCAGAGAACAGACTCGTTGCTATGGAGAAACAATTTGCTAAGAATATTAGACTTAGAGACGACTATCGAAACTTTATGTCCGAATACTTAGCTAAAGGACGTATGGAACTTGTTCCAGGTGAGGACATAATTAAGGAAAATACCAAGCTGTATTATTTACCGCATGTTTAAATACAATAGTCTTGCATCGAAACTTTGATATATCAAGTTTGTTAATCATTTCATTTCATTTCATTTATTTCAAAAAATATAAATAGCAATCACACAACAAGATTTAAATCTTTTATAGTATCTAATGACTTAAATTACTAAGTACAATCTTAGGTAACTAAAATGAAAAATCAACATTACTTAAGTAAACAAAGATTATAATGCAAAAATAAAAATTTATAAGATAAAAAAGAGATAATACTTAATTTTGAGACGCAAAGTTTAAAAATAGTTTTCTCTTAAGACCGGCAGGTGTGGTGGCTCGTTGCAATACATGCGGAAGTCCATTCCACAAACGAATTGCAGAGACAAAGAAAGAGCGTTCAGCGATATTGTGCGAAAAAACATGGCAGAATTAATTTCAGCCCTCAATTCGATTAATTCGATTGAGCAAATAAGAGTGTTTCGCCCAGGTAACTAGGACATCTGTTGCGGATTACATTATATATGGATTTTCAGAATTAACCTGAACTTTAAGAAATCATCAAGGCTTATTCCAAACAGTGAGTTACTCAGATGAGACACGCTGTTATATCTTGAAAGGGAGTAAATAAATCGAATACAGTCGTTAAAATTAACATTCAGTTGCGCTTACATTCACAGTCCAAAACGGGATAGAAAGAACTATTAAAACTGAAGTAGGCCAAAATCAGCGATTTAACAAGGTGTTTTTTTTATATTGGGTAAGAGCAAAGCCCATAATAAATCTTTCTAACAGCATCACTTATGGCATTGCAGCAGGTTAGATTACTGTTGATCTAAAAACCAAGTATTTAACATGACTCGCATAAACAATAACTTCGTTATCAAGAATAATATTTGGAAAATCTAAGGGATTAATTTGGACTCTAGAGCATATCATGGCCACTGACTTAGTTGGATTGAGGTTCATAGTATTATCAAGTGACCAAGCAAGAATATGACACAAATTTTGATTTAAGCGAGCTATACAATCCTCCATCAAACCAATTGGACGAGATATATAAAGTGACACATCATCAGCGTAAAGATGCATTTGGCAACTTAGAGCAATATCTGGAAGGTCATTTATAAATAGAGAAAACAGTAAAGGGCCCAATACTGAGCCTTGAGGAATTGCCTTATTTGTAACAACGGAACTAGATATCCCAACCTCCGTTTTAACTGGTTGAATCCGATCTTTCAGATAGGTATACAAAAGCTTAAGCGAAGTAATAGAAAAGTTGAAATTTCTTTTCAGTTTTGAGAGCAGTACTGAATGTTCTATGCTGTCAAAAGCCTTAGAAAAATCTAGGAGAACCAAAATGTCAAACCTATCTGAATCCAAAGCCTGACGGATATCAGTTGAAACTCTGAGTACTGCAGATTCACAGCTGTGGTTACTACGAAATCCCGATTGCAATTTAGAAAACCTGTCATTATTAGTCAAATACATTTCAATTTGTTCATGCATTACTTTTTCAAGTACTTTGCTAAGAAAACATAACATGCTAATGGGCCTATAATCAGAGGGCTCCAAAGGATTTGCTTTTTTGGGAACTGGTAAAATGTTGGAATTTTTTCAAACAACAGGAAATTTGCAGCTGTAAATGCATTTATTAAAGATATAGAGTAGATAATTCAGTACTAAAGGGAGGATAAGTTTTACAAATTTGGGCGAAATGTCATAGGGACCAATGAAATTGAATTTGACTGAACGGATTGCACTAAGAATCTCATTAATTCCTATACATTCAAAAGAGAAAGGGCTGGCACTCTCAGGCATCATAAAATAATCTCTTGGGTGATGAGAAATAGATGCTATCGGACCCAGAGTAGAGTACATGACAGCAGGATGAAACGGACAATTGATTAAATTTTTAGATTCTTTGACACCTAATTTCTTAAGACTGTTCCATAGTTCTCTAGAACTGAGATTTGGGTCAAGTTTTTCGAACAAATAAGTACACTTGGAGTGACGAATTAAAGAAGTTACCTTATTTCGAGCAAAAACGAACTGTCTTCTGTTACGCTCAGTCGGATTTCTTTTGAATTTTCTATAAAAGATGCTCCCGTTCCCTATTGAGAAGATTGATGTTGTGGTTGTACCATGGGCATCTTTTTGCCTTTACTTGTTTAGTGACCAAGTGAATATAGGTTTCAAAATGTTGCCACAATAAGATGTTAAACAGTGCAACTTTATTGTCCACATCAGACAAGTAATAAATCGCATCCCACTCAAACATATTCAAATTCGCACTAACTTCTTCATAATTAAAGTCACTATACGATCTGAAGCTTATACTCCGGCAACTATTTGTTCTCCCAACTTTGAACTGAAAAGAGCAAAACATAAAGTCATGGATAAAGTCCGAAGTTGGCCTGATTTGATCACTTCCCATTATTCTATTACTCGAACTAGTCAATAACATATCTAGCAGCGATGGATTTGTATCAGATTTAAAACAAGTTGGCCAAGATCTATTCACAACTGAAAGACCAAATTTATCACAGAAGTTTTTACACATTGAAGTCACACCCAATCAGAATATCACTGTACTTTGGACCCAGTCTCTCTAAGGTTTCCACAAATTCAACCAGATTTTCTTCACTAAATATGTTTGGTGGACTATAAACCGCGACAATTAGACATTTTTCAATCGAGTTCCTTAATTCAACACATAAATTTTATATTAGGTCTATTTGATTTATAAACTGTAGAAGCTATTAAATTTTCGCGCAAAAACATGCAGACACCACCCCCAACATCAGCAACATTGTTATTCGGCCAAGATTCTGAAACCATAATGACATCCAACCTGGATGTTCTAAAAATTTGATATAATATTGTATATTTAGATCTTATACTCTCAGAATTTAAACAGCAAATACTCAGCCGTCAAAAGCTTCACACAATACATTCAAAACGCATCTTATATTATCAGGAACGTTACCTATCACCATAATAAAATTGAAAAAACAAAACCACCAAAACAAACACCACCAATCCAAAAGAGAAAACCATTTTAATAATAAATTCAAAATCATACTCAAATGTGCTAGATTTGTATAGAAATTTGTTAAGTTTAAAAGATAAATAAGTAAAAGTAGTAGCTTATACACGTACATTTTCAAAAAATTCATAGTGAGGAATTTAGTGCTCTGTTTAATTAATTCAATAATAAGTAACATCATAAGTAGCATGCAATTAGTTCTAATTATTATAGAATATAATATAAATACAAATATATATTCATACATTAGTGTCAGTAACAACAAAATTAAAAGCAGCTCCCATCAACCGCATCAACAGCATCCAGCTTTGTACAATTATCACCCTCAGCCATCCCATCAGCAGCAGCAAAACATCAATATTAACAATAGGAGAAGAAGTAAAAACCAGTTCTCTATCTTCATTTTTTTCACTCAATTCAGCATCCACATAAGTGACGACATCATCTGATTTATTATTTTTATTCATAGTACATGTAACTTCGAGAGATTGCATGCAGGTAATACAAACAAGCTTTTTATTTGCCTCTCCTTTTTTTCTTACGTAGACTCTACCCCGCCTAGTGAAAACAGAATGCAAGTACCCTTTTCTTCTCAGCTCATTGGCCTTACAAAAAAATTCGTATACACGCACAAACTTATTTCTCTCAAAATCCAGGTCACTCAATGCAACAGCTCTGCGATTTTGATTGTGGTGTCAACTCTGCTATTTAATGTGAATAGTGAGTGGTTGCAAGAACTAAGCCTTTATTTGAATGTGTTTACAAATGAACTGATTTTCTTTTCGAAGTCAAGTTCAATGGAATCAAATCGTTTAGATATGCTGCTGTGTATTGTATTTAATTCAGCCTTTAATTGAGATACAATAGATTCCGTCAGTGTTTTGGTGAGCGATTCACGACGAGATTCGATTTTAGTCCATACTTTCGTCGTAGCTGTCACTGTCACAGGGCATCCAGAGTAAGAGTGGCTGCTGGTTGAGTGCTTTTCAGCCGACCTCAACTTTCTTTGTTGCTCAGTTGATGCCATTTTGCTTATATTTTTTACACAAATTTTTATCAAATAATTAAGACTTGTTTTCTAAGAGAATTATCAACTTTCTGTATGAAACTAATCAGATATAGTTATATAACTATTTTATCGCTACTTAAAATCACTTTATTTACTAAAATAAACTGTTTTGGCAAGGAATTATTAACTTTTTGCAGAGCTAAATTTACGGCTACCTTCGTTCACTAACACACATAATAACTTCGCGTTGTTTTTGATAGATCCTGTAAGTCCGGCACCGGAACTTCATTAAATGATTTGCTATTACCGGGTCAACCTCTACAACAGGACTTGAATGCAGTAATATTGCGTTATAGGTGTTTCAAATACTGCTTCTCAACTGATATAAATCAAATGTTTCGAATGATAGAAGTTCAACAGTGTGATCGTGACTTCCAACATATCTTGTTGTGTGATTCTCCAGATCAGCCTATAGAGCACTTCCGACTAACTACAGTCACCTACGGAACTTCCACTGCCCCTTTCTTGTCTATAAGAACTTTTCATCAGCTAAGTCAAGATGAAGGACATAGATTTCCATTCTAAAGCACTAATTGAAAACTTTTATGTTGACGACTGTATGGCAGGGCTAATACCAGGTGAATTACCTTGTGTCACAGTTAAATGATCTGCTCATGGCTGGCGGTTTTATGTTGATAAAGTGGGCGGCTAGCTCCCCAGAAATAATTTCAAATATACCACAGGAACATAGAATTGACTCTATAATTGAAGTGCCCAATGAATTTAACATCTGTTTATTAGGAATATATTGGAACCCCGTGACTGACCTGCTCCTCTTTAAGGCCTCTCAAAGTAACAGGGACTTAACTTCAAAAAGCCAACTTTTATCAGAGATATCTAAGATCTTTGACCCCTTTGGCTGGGTTTATCCTACCATTATAATGGCAAAATTAATACTACAAAAACTATGGCTTTTAAAGATTGGATGGGATGATTAATTGCCTGCAGAAATTATTGATGAAGCAACCGAGTTTTATAATCAACTTTCTCTATTGAACCAAATAAACATTTCACACAGGAGGAAGATGTGCAATTTCATGGCTTTTGTGACGCATCGTCTGCAGCTTATTCGGCTGTGATTTACTATCGTAGAATATTAACTGATGGCTCTTGTTCTGTTAATATAGTTTTCGCTAGAACTAAAGTTGCTCCACTCAAGGAAGTATTCATTCCTAGGCTGGAATTATGTGGGCATACTTACTCGCTGGAATATTTGCATCTCTCAAAACATTTATCGGAATCAGGGACGATGCAATCTATTGCTGGACGGACTCCAATATAGTATTAGCCTGGTTGTCGCCTCATCCTCGAAAATGGAAAACATGCGTGAGTAATCGAACATCTTTTATATTAGATTCTCTCCCTCAAGCAAGGCGGCTACATCTTCCCTCGAAATATAACCCTGCAGACTGCGCTAGCCTAGGTATAACTCCATCTCTTCTACTACAACACGATCTTTGGTGGACGGGCCCTTCTTGGTTATCATTGAGTCAAAACCATTGGCCAGATACAGAAGCTGCAACATCCTCGACTAAACAAGAAGAGCGTTCAAGGGAACAGATGAGGCTTCAAGCTACAACGAAAATCATGGGAACAGTAGCTGACTTGAATGAAATATTATCTAAATGGATTAGACTTTATCTAGTGATCGTTTATTGTTTTTGATTTTATTTCAACTTAAGAAATAACAACTTTGACAAATCACCTTTAAATGCCTTTGAGCTTCAACTAGTAAAAAACGTTCTATACAAATTCTGTCAGGAAGAATCGTTCTCTGATGACCTTAAAAACCTTAGGAAAAATAATACAGTTCAAGCTAACAGTAAACTGAAGCGGCTAGCTCCGTATATAGAAGCCAATGGGGTTCTTAGTGTAGGTGGACGGCTTGAATATTTAGAAACTGACTCTGACAAACACCTGACTCTGATAAGCACCAAGTAATACTACACAAGGATCATAGTCTCATTAAAAAAATTGTGACGGACTGTCATTTCGACAATCACCGCACTGGAGTCACTACACTAAATTCCACCCTTCGCCTTACATATTGGATAATCAGACTTCGTGACCTTTTAAAATCTGTATTGTATCGCTGTACCACCTGTCATCGACACAGGAAACAAACTAGTAATCAACTAATGGGTAACATTCCAAAATATCGACTTCGTGGTATTTATCCCTTTTACGATACTGGCTGCGACTGCAACTGAACAACAGTTCGCACTAAATCAGGCATACTCAAGAGGCCTATAACGAAACTCAGCATACTACCACTGAATGATTGAATATATAATTCAAAGCTGGCGGAATGTTCAAGATAATTGTATAAAACCTCTTTTCAATACTAAATAATACTATAGTATTTTTAATACTACATTAATAACTTATTAAATATTGCAAGACGGAAACACTATTTGTTCACTAATGTAATTCAAATTCTTATATATCTACATTGTCATAAATACATAAGGCGCATCACGCCACACAAACTCTACTTTTACAGTCAATCCTGGGTGATCATGTTTGTTATTTTGTTCATTCGCAAATAAAACGTCATTCAATACAGTCCATTTTATAAAACCTTTTGCTTTCTTTTTTTTAATTATCTATCTGAAAACAGTGACCAATATCGTCTTTAAGTATTTAATTTTAAACCACAAGCGTGAAAAGCAGTTTTGTTATAAGCAAAGTTTAATCAAAATCGTTGGAGCTATTTCGCCGAAAATTAAAAAAAAACTAAATCACATAAATATGCTGTGTAGGAATCATGAAGCAAACCGTTCATATATGCTGCTCGATGAAAAGATGACAGTACAGTCCCAAATCACCTTTTTAAGCTCTCCATAAAGTAAACGTTTTAATAAAACCTCAAACAAATATTAACACGAAACCAATACAATACGTATACGCCCAAGTAAAAATTAATACATTCAACCGTTGTTTTTGCAAGGTAAAATGTTCTTAATATCTCTTCAATAATTCGTCTTCTACTCTTTTTTTTTTCTAGATTGAAATTTCTGTACATTCCCTTACAAATTCAGTTTTTAGAGCTTGCAGAATTGTGCAGATCCGGGGCGTGGATTTTTCCAGAGAACTTTGAATCCAGAGGAAAATTTAAGTGGAACAACGCATGTTATGAAAACCGATGAACCATCAGCTTCAAACCTATGAAAAGCTTGCTTATACGAGCTGTGTACCGAACTTCCATCGAAGCCCCATATTGAAAATAAAAACAGGTTATCATGTTTGCTTCTTGTAAGTGAATCAAATACTTCTTTTTGCGTTTCAAATAACCCGCTAGTTATAAGATCTAGCCACCCCTGAAAATATACTTAAACAAAAGTTTCAGTCACTTTAATGCATTCGGATGGAGTATAGCACTCTCTTTTCGCAGCTTGAACGACATTTGCTGGTGCACTCATTCGAACGATATCGTACTGTTAGCGAGATAGTTGTGCTTCAATCGTTACACCAAGCGCTTCACGGCCTGACATTAGAGCGCTTTTTGCTTCAAACAAATTCTCGTATGACCTTCTAAACCTTTTTGCTCGGTCAGGAGTTGTCGTTGTCATATCTTTCAAAACCTTAGAGGCATTAGCTTGGGCAACTGCCCCAAGCTTATTTGGTTGCCAAACTCAGTTCAGATATCGATGTAGATGCTCCCAATTTTTCAGTTATTTTCTTTTTGTACGTTCAGTACTTTTCAAAAGGAACAATAGGTCGTTCGTCCACGTATTAACTTCTCTTGGGTTTATTGATCTGTGTAGCAATATTTATTTTGCCAGTTATGAAGCAAAATTAAATGCATTAACAAGAAATCTTAATAATTGGTTGGTATCACTCCTATCAAATTGAATAGTTAATTTTAAACATCGCTCTAACAATTTTTTTTTAAATATAATTACTTTAAGCTCAAAATTAAACGTTAAAACAGCACTGCATAGAACTTATATCTATTACTATCAAAATATTCGTAAGATCACAAGTAACGAATGATTATAAGTTCAAATCAAGAGTACTATCGAAAACTCGCTCCAAATAGCCTTGTCTAATATGGCAACTAAAGATGACATCGGAAATTTGAACAAAGAAATAGATCATCTTCGCAACAAAATCAAGAACTTTCCCGAAAGTTAGATTCGTTTGAAATACATTGTTGTCTTCTTGAAGAGGTACTCGAATTGCAAAGCCGAGAGGTAAAAGATAAACATTTAATCTTTACAAGGCCAAGCGACGGTGAATAGCTGCAAGAACGACTTAATATCATAAACAATTTTTTTCTAGGCAATGAAGCTCCCGATATGTCACCCACTATAAAACTCAGTCAAAACAACAAAACAATAAATCTTAAACTTGATGCAGGGTCTACAGAAATCACAACAAAAATGCTGAAAAATGCTTCTTAACTGAAGGGCACAGGTGCTTACATTCAACGCGATCTCAGTAAACAAAACCAGCTTAAACATCAAATTATCCTTGCCTATCCAAAAGTTGTTAAGAAAACCCTCGGAAGTCGTAACAATAAAGAATTACACAATGCTAAGTGGTGAAAAAACATTTTATTTGTCCAAAGATAATATTCTTAAATACCGAGATCAGGATGGAGAATCTGAATTACAAAGATTGCTTGGTGATTTGAACTTCAGTACTGTCGCTCTGTCAGCGAAAATTTGTTGTACGATAGACGTCAAATTGAATGGTCTAGACCAGATACTGCAGATGCACCAGGATATCGCTCGAAAAACAAAATAGTACTAAATAACAAAAAATTGAAATGTTAATGCATTTTTCTTATTTGAAACACATAACGTATGAAAACTGCATAAAATTAAGAATTATTTTTCCGCGTGTAAATTAACATGGGGTGAGGCAATTAAAATTTGGGTTAAGGTCGCGCTAGTGGAGGGAGCCTTTTCGGAATACGTACTTCTACATTCTTATGATTTCGAAGAGTGTTGAGGAACTAAAATTATTCGAAGTCTGCAGAAAAGTATGTGCAGTGTGCCCTATTATATCAATTGAAACAAGTCAACCTAGTCAAAAGAGATCCTCTTTTTTTGTAAGATGGCACAGATTGGTCTTTCTACGAAATTCATAAAGGTAATCAGAGAAATGTACACAGACACGATGGCAGCTGTTTGGGATGGAGTAGTTGTTTCGGAATGGTTTAGAACCAATACAGGAGTGAAACAAGGATGTCCACTAAGTGCTGTTCTGTTCTCTCTGTGTATAAACGACATCGCCGATGATCTCCCTGGAGGAATACGTATTGCCAACACATCCGTTAATGTACTATTATATGTTGATGATCTCGTCATACTTTCAGAATCCGCAGACTGCTTGCAATCAATGATTAATCGGTTATCTATCTACTGCCAGAGATGGGTACTAACTACAAATACTGAAAAATCGAAAATAATGGTCTTCACCCGTACCTTGAATACTCGCAATAGAAGAAGATGGATTTACAATGATACTACATTAGAAACATCAAAAGAGATAAAATATCGAGGCTTAAAACTGAGTCCAATATTAGATTTCAGCAAACACCTCTCAGAGAAAGCCAAAAGCTTGCAAAGCTTGCTAAATCTAACGTGGAAAAATGTCTTCTCGAACAAACGCATAAAGCTGTCAACGAAATATAAAATCGTTGATTCGGTTGTAAAATCAAAACTATGCTATGCTTCTCAGGTTTGGGGAACAGATGCATATGATGACATTGAAAAGTTTTATAGGAACTTTCTAAAGAAACTATTCAACTTACCCCAAATTAGACCCAACTATGCAATACACTTGGAAACCGGCCTACCACTGATATTAAATCACAAGCGGATTACGTTATCAAAGCCTGCAACTATCAAGATTCGAGACTTTCCAAAACGATGTTTTTATACGAGCTGCGAAATAAAGATTGTTGGTTCTCAAGATTGCAGTCTATTTGCAATGCCTGTAGAGAGATGTTAGATGTTGATTTGAACAACATAACCCTTTTCAAACAGCAATTGTAGCGCATTATACAGAATAATGGGGAATTAATTCGACACGCACATATAATAAAAGCCCGGGAGTCTGACAGTAGGATAATATACTGCCAACTAAATTACAATCTTTGGGACAGAAACTATTTTCAAGATTCACTTAGCTATGAAGAAATATCTTTCATTTTTAAGGCAACGTGTGAAGTTATCGGCCTGAATGGTAATCCTTGCAATGGCAGTCTTAATCAATTATGTACACTATGTAACTTGAAATCAAAAGAGGATTGTCTTCACTTTATCAGTATATGTCCAATATTCAAACAACAAAGGCTGTCTTACTTTGGAAAAAATACTCTTACGTTGAAAGAAACTATCAACATTCAAAATGAATACGAATGGAAAACGTTAAGCACGTTTTTGAAAAAGCTCTATAAGTATAGATTATTATTATTTACAGAATATTCATGAATCCTAAGTTTTTACTTTTATTTTTCTTGTTTTTAATATTATTCACTATCAAAACAACAAGCAAAATTCTAAGAAATGTTTAAAAATTTATCGACCTGGCTGACGGCATAAAGCCATAGCTTACTAATTCAATATATTGTATAAACTGTAAATATCTATATGTAAATAAATGAATTACTTACTACTACTACTACTACTAATACTACTACTACTACTACTACTACTACTTAATAATCTGTGCAATGAGTTTAACTTGTTCCGCGATGCCCATGAAGCTAGCAGAAGCAAAACTTAAAAACCATTCACCCACAACCACTCGGATAAGTGGTTCAACTTCTTAAACACTCTCGTCGTCAAACAAAAAATCTTCGACGATTCCTGTCACAGCGGTAGTCAAAACAAGAAAAGTGGATTCAAATATTTATGCTCGACCTTAATCCGATTTTGCTAATGCCAATTTCAATAATCAAACAGTTACTGTACCTGCACATGAAAGGTCTTGCTCTCTTGTCGATGCCATGGATGATACTACTACCAGTGATATGCCACTGTAAGTATTGCAAACAATGTTGCCACTGCAAAATGCGACGATGGTATTATTGCTACAAGTGCTTTTGAATTCATTTCAAAAAACGAAGAAGCATGGCGTCATGCAGACAAAACTTAAGTGAAGTATCTTCGGAGTTAAATAAGATTATTATAAATAGATTAAAACCGTGCGAAAATTCTCAGACTCCCAGTGTTAAAAAAAGTATTTCTACTCTACTATCAAAATATTGGTGTCTTAAACTTAAACTTAAATCCTTTATCTTCAAGCTATGACATTTTCGCATTACTGGAAACGTGGTATACCGATAATCATTTAAACTGCGAAATGATTAATAAAAATTTATATTACGTAGCTAACCGATAATCATTTAAACTGCCAAATGTTTAATGAAAATTTATATTTATTACGTTTTCCGAAAAGGCAGAAGCTTTGCAAAAACTAATCAAACAAAAGGAGTGGATGTCTTGATAACAGTTCATTCATCGTTTGCATGAAGCGAAATTAACTACCATCTCTCTCATCAGAAATCGACGTTGTTCAACTTACTGTATGTGTTAACTTAAACAACTCGATTGATGTTTTTATTATATTAAGTTATATACCACCAGGTAGTTCTATTGATTTATATAATTTACATATTGAAACTGCTCGATTTGATTTAAATTCTACTAGTTCTAATCAAAACTTAATCATATAAGGGGATTTTAACCTCTGTCATGTTAATTGCATCCTAGATACTGATGGGTTGTGCCTTATACCTTTAAATGTATGTAACGTTCATGAATCCTTAGTAATTGATTCGTTTGTTGAATTTGATCTTATTCAAATAGATACATTCTATAATGATATATCCAACGTTGTACTACGACATTTACCTCAAGAAACAGTTGAATTTTATACCACACTGCTTAATACCGCGCTGAACAATGCATATAATCCAGTGCGGTGGAAGACAGATGTGGTGCATCCTCTCCCAAAAAAGGGAAAGGACAACTCCAATCCGGCGAATCTGCGGTCGATAAGTCTTCTTCCGAGTATCAGCAAAGTAATCGAAAAGTTTATTACTAGGACTCTGTTCAAGTGGGCAGAGGACTACAGTATCATAACGGATAACCAGTTCAGTTTTAAGACGGGACATGACACAATTCATGCCGCGTCTAAACTAGTTTCAGATATCCAATGGAACAAATAGCAAAAGCAGTGTACGGGTGCCTGTCTGGTGGATTTGGAGAAGGCCTTCGACACCGTATGGTTAGAAGGTCTCTATCTAAAGCTAATTAAACTAGGTATAACTAAACCTCTATTGTATATGCTTTATGACATGCTAAATGGTAGAAAGTTTCTTGTCAAGAGTGGCAATGTAATTTCTACCGACGATCTAATTGCGTACAGAACAGCTAATACAGTTGAGGTCATCAAAATGCTTTTGCAGAGTGACTTCGACAAGATTCGGCGATATTGTGATGACTGGAAGTTGATTTTCAGAAGTCAGAAACTATTCTGTTTAGGACTCCGTTGTCTAGCGCCTCAAGGGATACGAGAAAGAACTGACGCAAGCTGGTGATCGTAGGGCCACATGGAAATCCACTGGCGAGTAAAAGTGTAAGGTACCTTGGAATATGGTTGGATTAGTAATTATTTTTCGATAGACATATGGATGCTGCTCTGACCAGGGCTGACAAAACGATTGTTTTATAGCAGCCGCATTGACAGCAGGGTGAAGGTGATTTGCTTCATGTCCCTCATTAGGCCGATGATTGCCTATGGATGCCCGGCGTGGTTCAACGTTGCCCCATCTCAAATAGAAAAGATTCGGGTGTTTGAGAGGCAGTGTCTTAGACGTTGCCTTGGATTACACAGAACACCAGAGTCGGAGTACAAACGATATTATTCCAACCAGGTTCTATACAACGGAGCCAATATAAACATAATAGATAATTTTTTGTTTAAGCTAATTCGGGGTCACATTGCAAGAGCGATATCCTCAACCAACAGCTTAATTTTTGGGGCTTATTACCCCAATAACGAATATTTTGAGAGTGCGCGGTTAAGTGGCTACAACCCTCCCGAGGCATTCCTCTATTTAGACAGTCGAGGGCTAATACAGGAAAACTGTGGATAGGTGACTCCTGTATGGACGAGACGTCATCGCTCAAGGTGGAGAAGAGCGCCTTCGGTTTATTAGGACTGTGTCCGATCGGGACCGAAGGGATAGGGTGAAAGAAGAGAACCACTTCTGGTGGCTCTCTGAGCAGCAGTTTGATATCTAAAGTCGATTAAGAATGTATGTCTTGGCCGAATTACATAGATAAGGAACAGTCGGGGTGACACCAACAAATTAAAAAAATATGTTTGTCTGCGGAGGCATATGTGCATGTATATGCGCGGCTATAGATGTATGTGCGTGCGTATGTATGTATGTATATACATGTATGTGTAGGTGGCATGTTGTTGTGTGTCTGCATAGGTATACAAAGTATAAACAAAAAAAATTTAGAAACGAAAAATGCTGCTGTGGCTGTTCTAGTTTTTAAGTAGTTTAAGTTATTTTTAGTTAGTATAAGTTAGTTGTATCTAGTTTTAATTACTTTTAGTCTAGCTTTAGGCAGTTTTTAAGTATTATTAATAATTAGAACTAATCAAAATAGTTTTAAGCTTTAAAGTCGTTAGTATTATGAGATATAGATTAGAGCGCCTGTAAAGGGCCAATAAATTAGTTGTAAGTTATTGATAATTAATTTTTTTCTAGCTTTAAGATAGTTATAAGATAATAATAAAAAAAAATGAATTAAAAAAAAAAAACAGTAGGTGTTAACTGTGAACAAATGGAGTGTTCTCATTCCATCAACAACGTGGCTTTGAAGCAGAATGTCACTGTTAAGGTCACCACAAATTATAATTTTAAAAGCACACAATATATTTCTTTCAAGCAATGTGAATAGTGGGGTTATATTTATATATCTATTAGGTCTATGTACTGAACCGATGATCAGACTACCTTCACTGTCTGACATTATGGTGACAAAAAGGAAATCAATAGTGCTTCCAAGTTGCGATCTACAGATAAATTTGCATTTGATGCCTTCGCGAATGCAGATTGCTGGCCCACAACCGTTCAAGTCATCTATGGTTTTGATTTGTACTGCTTCTTCGTCAGAGCGATGCTTAATATAATTCAAACCTCGCATCGTAAACACCACGTAGATTTGTTGTTGGTTTTTTAGATGAAGAAATTGGCGCAGCAGAATAAAGTAGAAGTAATAGTAGTAACTTTATTGAGATTTTAATTCACTTTAAATTTGCTTTTCGAATAATAACTTAAATTAACTAATTTCTTAGTCACTTTGCCGACCTTAAAGTGGTCAGGCTAAACCAATTTTGTAATCATCAATACTGCTATGCTTAAGTTGAATATAATAAGAAGTTCATTACAATTTAGATATTTTTATATGAGTGTACTCAATAAAGACCATGACTTTGCGCGAAGAAGAAAGAGACATATGACTTTACCTATGAGTAACAATGGATGAGGATTTAATGCTAACAGAGGACAGAGAAGACTGAAGGTCTATCTTCTGTCTTAACACATATATATGTACTTAGAGTAAATAGTATGTATGTACATATTTTGTAGGTGTATAATACCATGAGGAGGTTAAATTTTAGCTATCGATTAGCTTTACATTTGTTTTTGCTAGTTAACCAGGTCGATTTTGTATCTATGAATATCTGTGAATTAGAGTAAATTAGTTTTATTTTGTTTTATTTCTCTTTTAGATAGGTTTTAAAGTTGTCGGTTAGTTATAGTATTTTAAATTATTAGATTGTAATCTGTAATTCAACTGGGTTTATATATTTATACTGGCATACTTACATTTCTGATTAATTATAGAAGCTCCAAGTACATAATTTCATTTATCAGGTAGCTATAATCAAGTTAAGAATGTACATTCATTCGTTTTTTGCTTTATTATTTTGTTGATTTACATAGTTATGTTAATATATTTTTCTATTTATGTTTTGTTTTACTCTTTAATTAGTTTCATGAGGCTTACAAAAGAAGAGGGTTAACCCCCATAGTTAGAAATATAACTTTTATGATAGAAAGGAGGAAGGAAAGGCTATCACCGTCCCGTGTCCAGAAGTCCAGACTGGACGCCGCATTGAGGATGCTGATGGATGAAAGTTAGTACCTGTCCGCTATTGAGAAGTCGACGTTATTTGTGTAGATATTGCGAAGGTGAGGGTTATCATGATGTTGTAGTAGGGCGATTCTTTTTTGGCTAGGTTAGTAAGATACTCGAGCAATGGAGTAAGTTTCGAGGTCTCAATAATTACACAGTTGCTAAACCACTTTCCAGAAGGTTTGCGAAATTCGCTTAAGCATTTTCTTAAAATATTTCTTTCGAAGGTTTGAAGTTATATATCAACATCAGGTGTAATATAAAACCATAACAGAAACCCATATGAGATGGGTGGCTAAATTAGGGTTTTATACATAAGTAGTTTCGTCTTCAATTCAACTTCTCTAGAGTTGAGAAGAGTTTCTAAGATTGCCGCCGCCGCTTTCCCGTTTTGCAAAGCGTATCTCGCTTACTTACTTAAATGACGCTACAGTCCGGAATGAACCTGGGCCTCAACCAACATGACTCTCCAATTAGCCCGGTCCTTAGCTAACTGCCTCCAGTTGCGCACTCCAAGTTGGTTGAGGTCGGTTTCTACTTGTGCGCGCCACTTAAGGCGAGGTCTTCCTCTACTGCGTCCGACGTCTGGCCGGTGATCGAAGACTCTGCGAGCCGGAGTATTGGTGTCCATTCGTTCTACATGTCCTAGCCATCTTAAACGTCCAATGCGGAGTTTTTTGACCAGGGGCATGTCGTTGTACAGCTCGTATAGTTCTTGGTTGAATCTCCGTCTCCATAGCCCGTCAACGCAAACGGGACCGAAGATTTTTCGAAGAATTTTCCTCTCGAATCTACCAAGGATTTCTTCATCCGCTTTTGATACAGTCCAGGTTTCAGCGCCGTAGAGCAGGACTGGGATGATCAGGGTCTTATATAGGATCTCCTTAGTAGTTCGAGTGAGGGCTTTACTACTAAATTGCCTTCTTAGCCCGAAGAAACAGCGGTTGGCAAGAGTAATTCTTCGTTTAATTTCTGACGAGATGTTGTTGTCAGAGTTAATAGCGGAGCCGAGGTAGACAAAGTCCCGCACTACCTCAAAGTTATATCTGTCAATGGTGACGTTCTGTCCAATTCGTCGATGTTGTGAGTCCTTTCGTGATGACAGCATATACTTAGTCTTACCCTCATTTACTGCTAAACCCATTTTCGCCGCTTCCTTCTCTATTCTAGCAAACGTGGCTATGACATCACGCTGAGTCCTACCAATGATGTCAATATCGTCAGCGTATGCTAGTAGTTGCACCGACTTTTGGAAAATTGTGCCTCTGGTGTTGGCTTTGGAGTTTTGCACAATCCTCTCAAGAATCAGATTAAAGAAGTCACATGACAGCGCATCGCCTTGCCTAAATCCTTTTTTGGTATCGAATGTGTCGGTGAGGTCGTTTCCGACCCTGATGGAGCAGCGAGAATTTTCTATCGTCATCCTACACAAACGGACGAGTTTGGGCGGTATACCAAAACTAGACATGGCTCTGTACAGTTCGTCTCTATAAATGCTGTCATATGCGGCTTTGAAATCGATGAATAGGTGGTGGGTATCGATTTGGACTTCTTGAGTTTTTTCCAGGATCTGCCGGAGTGTGAAAATTTGATCGGTTGTGGACTTTCCTGGCCTAAAACCACACTGATAAGGGCCAATCAGGTTGTTGGTAAACGGTTTCAGGCGTTCACATATTACGGCAGATAGGATCTTGTAGGCGATGTTGAGGAGACTTATGCCTCTGTAGTTGGCGCAGTTCAGAGGGTCTCCTTTTTTGTGGATCGGGCAAACGATGCTGAGGTTCCATTCTTCAGGCATATTTTCATCTGACCAGATTTGGTTTATGAGTTGGTGGATGTTACTTACCAAGTCATCTCCGCCGGCCTTATAAAGCTCAGCGGGAAGGCCGTCATTTCCGGCAGCCTTATTAAGCTTTAGTTTAGATATTGCTATCCTCACTTCACTTAGGTCGGGTGGTTGGCAGTTTTCGCTGTCGTTGCCAATATTGAATGGTTCGTTCTGCCTGACAGCGGAATGTTGTTCGTCATCGCCGTTTAACAGTCTGCAGAAGTGGTTTTTCCATATCCTCAGCATCGACTGTGTCTCAACTACAATATTTCCTTGTTCATCTCGCCAGGATTCTGTTCGAGCCTTGTATCCTTGGCTTTGACGTTTTACACTCTGGTAAAACTTGCGAACATCGTTCCTGGAGTGCCACCTCTCTATATCCTCGATCGCGCGCTTTTCTTGCTCTTTTTTCTTCTTGTTGAAAAGCCGATGTTCTTCCCTTCTTCTTTGCCTATAGAACTCAATGGCAGCTCTCATCTTCACCTGCAGCTTAGCCTTGTAGGCCTCGTTCTTGGCTGCGAGCATCTGTCGGCATTCCTCATCAAACCAGGGGTTTCTTGCTGGTGGGCGCGAGAAACCTAGCACATCAGTTGCGGCTGATCTAATGGCCTGTTGGCATCGTTGCCACTGCTCTTCGACATTCGATGCTGGTGGTATGGTGTTAATCGAGAGGTTAAGGGATACGCGTTGTGCGAAGGTCTTGGCGGTCTCTTGCGATTTCAGTCTTCCGACATTAAATTTTTTCACAGTATTTCTGGATTGTTGTGGTGTGGTGGATATCCGCATTCTTACCTTGGCTGCTACAAGGTAGTGATCCGAGTCGATGTTAGCTCCTCGGAATGTTCGGACATCCAAAATACTGGATGCGTGCCTCTTATCTATCGCAATGTGATCAATTTGGTTGACCGTTCGTTGATCTGGAGACCGCCATGTCCCCTTATGGATATCGAGGTGAGGAAACCGTGTGCTGGCTATAGTGGCATTTCGTTCCGTAGCGAAATCAATTAGCCTAAGTCCGTTACCAGACGTGTTGTCGTGTAGGCTATGTTTTCCGACAATACTTCTAAAGATGTCTTCTCTTCCTACCTTTGCGTTAAAATCTCCCAGCACGATTTTAACATCGTACTTCGGTAGTCGCTCATAGGTTTTGTCAAGGAGCTCGTAGAAGCAATCCTTACCTATATCATCTTTTTCTTCCGTCGGAGCGTGAGCGCATATAAGGCTTATGTTGGCGAATTTGGCCTTGATGCGGATTGTTACTATGCGTTCGCTAATGTCTTGGAAACATAAGACTTCTTGCCTAAGTCTGGCACTTATAACAAATCCGCATCCGAATAGTCGCTGTTTCTGCTCACTATAACACGGTCCGTAGTAGATGTCACAGTTTTTCATCCTCTTTTTGCCCGGCCCATCCCATCGTATTTCCTGGATGGCAGTAATGTCTGCTTTGTAGCAGTTTAGGGCTTCCGCTAGTTGTTCGCCTGCACCTCTCCTGTTTAATGTTCTCACATTCCAGGTGCAGATACGAACGTCGTTGTCCTTTTTTCGTTTAGCAGGGTCGTCAACAATAAAATCAGTCCTTTCCGAGGCTATTGGTTGCTTCGTAACAATATTTTTTTTCTGTGGGTGGGTAGTTAACCCAAAGCACAACCCCCAACCTGGAGGGCCAGTTCCAATTTATTAGATACCCCTAGGACACGGGGCCATCAGTATCCACTACGGGATTGAGCGCTGCCGTTGGCCTTTCGGTTCATCCGCCACAATCTCTGTTCAAGGGGCCTGACTAACCCTTGAAATTCCTAGACAACCTGTTGTCCGAATATGTCAGAGCAGCTCATCTAGGTTCGCCTGGGACAGCAGGCCGGGTATTCATCCGTGCCGTTCTCACCAGGGTGTTTATAGTGTTGCTGTTTTTCGTCGTGTTATCAACACTCGCACTTATCGTTTAGCAAGTCAAATCCGGTTGGATGAGGCCAGTACCCGATGGTTACCACTTGGAGGTAAAAATAAGCACATTTGATGTGTAGTCAGAGTTGCAACACTGGGCATTGCCAGGTTAACGCCAATCAGAGTCTACCCTCGTTCTACAACACCCAACCATCAGCGTATCTCGCATGAAGGTTAAATTTGAGTCTCTCGTGCAGTTTAATTCCTAAATATTTAATCAATTGCCTAAGCAGGATTGAGTGCTCATTATTAACCAATTTCAAGCATTTGCGCTCTCTTACTGAACACGTCTTCCAGATGCATTTCGGAAGCATATGAGATCACACTTCTGAAAGTCAATCTTGATCCCCCATTTTTCATAATAAGGTATGATCTGATTTAGGTGTTGAGATACTTCTTTCAATGCTTCATGAGGTCTTTCGGGATGGTTGAAGATTATCGCGTCATCAGCATAGAGTACAGTATTAGGATTAGTTGCATTAATCGGGAAATCGTAAAGATAGAGGTTAAAAAGAAGCTGGCCCAAAATTGGCACTTAAGGGGCCCCGGCAAGAATCGGAATGGACGAGGACTTTTCGTTTTTGAAAAGAATGGAACAGTTACGGTTGGTATGAAAATCTTTTATTATTTTGATAAATTGCGAACGAAGGTTGAGAAGTTTCAGTTTGTAAAATGCGTTCCACACTGAGTCAAAAGCTTTGCTTAGGTCAATAACACAAGCGAACGTACATTTATTTGCCCTTATGTTATTTCATATCTGATTTTGTAGGAATAGTAACGCATGTTCCGTTGAATGCCTACACTTGAATCCGAACTGTATGTGCTGCACTATCTCTGAAAATCGCTGCAAAAGTTTCGGATTTTTGAGAGAATGATTTTCTCGAAAATTTTTCCTGTGTTCTAAAGTAAGGCTATAAGGCGAAAGTCCTAAATTTTTGTCGATTTATTGTTTTTATGAATAGGAACAAGGTTGGCTACCTTCCAGGCAGTTGGAAAGTGGCAGATGTTAATGCAATTATTGAATATAGGATTTAAGAGTTTTGCTAATGTGATTTTGGATTTGCAAACAAAGTTTAGAATTTTATCTATACCGGAAGATTTTTTATTTTTAAGAAAACAGATATTCTATAGCAGTTGGTGAGGTAAAATGGGACTCAGAGGTGGAGTCAGATTTGTAAAAGGAACAAAATTAGTTAATGTTATGTTAGTTTTCCAGTTGGCGAATGATCAGTTTACAGTATTCACTGCTAATAGATTTTCGGCGTCGGCAAGTGGAGTTTTAAGTGGGTGGATACAAGCGAAGTAAGAGCGAAAGGCCTTTTCTAAAGAACTTTTAAGAGTCTATTCATTGATAACGAGTTCCTGTGACGAACTATTCACACTGTATTTACGTCCTGTGACTTGATTTATAGCTTTAAATACATTAGTGCAAGGTTACAACGCATTCAACTTTTTACGGAAAAGCTCATTTAATTCGATTCTTACCCAGTCTTTTAAAACTTCACTGAGGCAACTTATTCCGGCAGCAAATTCCCTATAGCCTTAACTCAGTCGGTCCCCAAAATGATGATAAATTCGTTTAAGGTCTCTTTTCCAAACTTTCCGAGTTTTAAAAAGATTCAAAGTGTTCATGCCATCCTCGATTGTAGTCAGATTAATTTAGGCTGTGCCACCGCACTGATTTAGTGCTAAACTGTGCTACCGCACATATGACAATTTGGCAGCACCCATCATCTACTACAATCGAGGATGGCAGCCAACGTAAAAAGGAAAAACCCCCATTGTAAGTTGGTGGGCATTTCCGGCTCTGCCTCTAATTCTTCCCTTTTTCGTTTGATAGCCAAGCAAGCACATCGTGCATCTCCACCACAAAAATTCAATTAAAAAAAAAATAAATATAATATTGGTGAAAATTAAAGAAAATAAAAGAAAATTTATTCAAGAATATTGTATAAGTGGCCGTTTTGTATAAAGTAAAATATATTAAAAGTAATTGCACAAAACATACAGCAATGTAAGAACACCTATCGTACTTTTATTTCAACGCACAATCGCATTGCAAAAACCATTTCTCTCGCATGCCAACAACTCGCTCCCATAAAATTGGCATTTACTGAGTCTGGTTTTACCAGACCGAAATTCGGACAGACGCACGTCCGCCATCAAGAAACCTTCAGCTTTTGCTCGAGTGCCTGCTGGCACATTTGGGCTTACATCTTTAATCAATTTAATCCTTGGCTAAGTCTGAAGCCGAGGCCATCTTCGGACAAACGCACGTCCGCCATCAAGAAACCTTCAGCTTTTGCTCGAGTGCCTGCTGGCACATTTGGGCTTACATCTTTAATCAATTTAATCCTTGGCTAAGTCTGAAGCCGAGGCCATATTCGGACAGACGCACGTCCGCCATCAAGACATCTTAGATTCGGACAGACGCACGTCCGCCATCATAGACATCTTATATTCGGACAGACGCACGTCCGCCATCAAGATATTTATCAGATATTCGGACAGAGGCACGTCCGCCAGCAAGACATCACCAGAATCGGACAGACGCACGTCCGCCAGCGTAAGTACAAATCAACCCAGGCATACACGCCAACATTTGGTCCATCGGAGCCGGATCATCAGATCGTCATTGCATTGAGTATATTCTTGAGTATATTCTTTATTATATTATTATATATTCTAATTATATTATTATATTACATATATATTACATTTTCAATATCAAATGTACATACATTTATTTTTTTTCGTGGCAATAATTACTAGAAATTTGATAAACGCGTTCTTTGGTTATTGGTCGGTGATTTTTGTTCGCTCGGGTCGTACCCATTTTGATAGAAAGTTTTCGCTCTGTTTGCATATGTACCACGAGTCGGTCGGTTTGAAATCCGTGACATAAAAATATTGCTTTTTCGCTCAGGTGATTTTAGGTTTTTCTTTCTTTTCATTCGGTACGGTATTTTAAGTGTTGTTGTATACACAATTTTCGTGGATTTGGTCAGACAACCGGGCTTCGGCAACGTTACTGCGATTAGGTACACATTTTTCATTTTTCATTAAGCGGTCGTGAACTCAACCAGAGTACCTTCTGTGGCATTAATAAATTTGACCGGTTGATTCTTAATTTTTTTGTTAAGCGTAAGCTTCGTTTAATAAACGTAGTCTCCACTAACATGGCTAGCAACCAAGACCTACGTGAATTCATTCACGCTACTGATCAATTGGTCAAATATTCCGCAACAAATTTACAGTCCACTGCTTAAACCTTCAATTTTCCAATAAACAACATCTTCGAAGTTGTAACAAAGTTTTAGCGATGCCTGTTTCAGATAAGGCTGAGGTGTTCAAAATCACCATCTGTGTTTTAATTGCTTTGCTCCGGACCATCGGTCACACAAATGTACGAGTCGGTTCTCATGCATTACGTGCGGAAAACGACATCATACCCTGTTACACAGAGGTACTGACAGTACAACTATGGAGCAACAGAACAGCAGATTTTCAGTAGTCCCATTCAATGGAAGAGTGTCACATGCTTCCAGCATTGATACTTCCAATCAAACACCCAGTTTTACTCCGTCAAGGCCAAGTTTTTCACATGTCCCCGACATTAATTCTACAAATAATTTACTTGCTACGCATATTAGGTTTTCGCCAAATTCATCTTCATCTTCGATGTTGTAACAAATTATTAGCGATGCCTGTCTCGGATAAGGCTGAGGTTGTTCAGAATCACTATCTGTGTTTTAATTGCTTTTCTCCTGACCATCGGACACAAAAATGTACGAGTCGGTTCTCATGCATTACGTGCGGAAACCGACATCATACCCTGTTACACAGAGGTACTGACAGTTCGACTATGGAGCAACAGAACAGCATAGATTCAGTAGTCCCATTCAATGGACGAGTGTCATATGCTTCCAGCATTGATACTTCCAATCAAACACCCAGTTTTACTCCGTCAAGGCCAAGTTTTTCACATGTCCCCGACATTAATTCTACAAATGATTTACTTGCTACGCATATTAGGTTTTCGCCAAATTCATCTTCATCTTCGATGTTGTAACAAATTATTAGCGATGCCTGTCTCGGATAAGGCTGAGGTTGTTCAGAATCACTATCTGTGTTTTAATTGTTTTGCTCCGGACCATCGGTCACACAAATGTACGAGTCGTTTCTCATGCATTACGTGCGGAAAACGACATCATACCCTGTTACACAGAGGTACTGACAGTACGACTATGGAGCAACAGAACAGCAGAGATTCAGTAGTCCCATTCAATGGACGAGTGTCACATGCTTCCAGCATTGATACTTCCAATCAAACACCCAGTTTTACTCCGTCAAAGCCAAGTTTTTCACATGTCCCCGACATTAATACTGCAAATAATTTACAGGCTACACATGTTAGGTTTTCGCCAAATTCAAGTCTGCAACATGTTTCCGACATTGGTACACATCTTCGAAGTTGTAACAAATTTTTAGCGATGCCTGTTTCGGAAAGGCTGAGGTTGTTCAGAATCACAATCTGTGTTTTAATTGCTTTTCTCCTGACCATCGGTCACAAAAATGTACGAGTCGGTTCTCATGCATTACGTGCGGAAACCGACATCATACCCTGTTACACAGAGGTACTGACAGTACGACTATGGAGCAATAGAACAGCAGAGTTTCAGTAGTCCCATTCAATGGAAGAGTGTCACATGCTTCCAGCATTGATACTTCCAATCAAACAACCAGTTTTACTCCGTCAAGGCCAAGTTTCAAATGTCCCCGACATTAATTCAACAAATAATTTACAGGCTACGCATGTTAGGTTTTCGCCAAATACAAGTCTGCCACATGTTTCCGACATTGGTACCGCAACAAATTTACAGTCCACTTTCAATTACCAATCACACTTAATCTCTAACTAGAAACAAGGATTTACAGTCCACATACTCCAAGGTTTTTAGCGAGTATTTCGAACTGGGGCATATGAAAAAGGTGGGAAGTACGGAAATTGTCAAGGACGGCAACAGCCAAAAGAGGATGTCAAACCGAACGACTTAGTAGTTATAAAGCAGGAGAACCTACCGTCAACGGAATGGCGGCTGGGACGCGTAATAAAAGTAAACCCTGGCACGGACGGGAGGGTAAGAGTCGCGACACTCAAAACTCAACTCGGCGAAATCACACGACCAATAGTTAAACTTTGCGTTTTACCTTTCCCTTAACTTAGTTAATGGGGTTTCCTCCTTTTCCGTTTCGGTTGAAGTAACCTAAAACTTGGGTGCTCAAAATTTCAAAAAAAAAAAAAAAAATAAATGTATCGATAATTATTAGTAAACTATTCTTAATTAAAGTATTTGTTGGCATAGTCTGCCAAGGAGGGCCGGTATGTTCATGCCATCCTCGATTGTAGTCAGATTAATTTAGGCTGTGCCACCGCACTGATTTAGTGCTAAACTGTGCTACCGCACATATGACAATTTGGCAGCACCCATCATCTACTACAATCGAGGATGGCAGCCAACGTAAAAAGGAAAAACCCCCATTGTAAGTTGGTGGGCATTTCCGGCTCTGCCTCTAATTCTTCCCTTTTTCGTTTGATAGCCGAAGCAAGCACATCGTGCATCTCCACCACAAAAATTCAATAAAAAAAAAAAAAAATATATAATATTGGTGAAAATTAAAGAAAATAAAAGAAAATTTATTCAAGAATATTGTATAAGTGGCCGTTTTGTATAAAGTAAAATATATTAAAAGTAATTGCACAAAACATACAGCAATGTAAGAACACCTATCGTACTTTTATTTCAACGCACAATCGCATTGCAAAAACCATTTCTCTCGCATGCCAACAACTCGCTCCCATAAAATTCGCATTTACTGAGTCTGGTTTTACCAGACCGAAATTCGGACAGACGCACGTCCGCCATCAAGAAACCTTCAGCTTTTGCTCGAGTGCCTGCTGGCACATTTGGGCTTACATCTTTAATCAATTTAATCCTTGGCTAAGTCTGAAGCCGAGGCCATCTTCGGACAAACGCACGTCCGCCATCAAGAAACCTTCAGCTTTTGCTCGAGTACATTTGGGCTTACATCTTTAATCAATTTAATCCTTGGCTAAGTCTGAAGCCGAGGCCATATTCGGACAGACGCACGTCCGCCATCAAGACATCTTAGATTCGGACAGACGCACGTCCGCCATCAAAGACATCTTATATTCGGACAGACGCACGTCCGCCATCAAGATATTTATCAGATATTCGGACAGAGGCACGTCCGCCAGCAAGACATCACCAGAATCGGACAGACGCACGTCCGCCAGCGTAAGTACAAATCAACCCAGGCATACACGCCAACACAAAGTCTCGTCAGGTATTTTGCGGTAATTAATCTTATTGGTGTTTGTTTGACTGTGCGTGGTTATACAATCGGAGAGAGAGTTGGAGAAGTAAGAAACAATATTATCAATTTCATCATTTTGTCCGTGGGACTATCTAACGATTGAAGCTTAGCATTTAGCGTTTTATTAAAGTTGGTCAAGTTCGTATTTCTAAAGCAAGTAAAATTCTGGGGGAGGTGACTAAAGGTGAAGTGTTATTGCATATTAAGCGAATTTGTATATTAAGATAAATGGAAAAATGGTCTGAAATGGCGTCTAAAGTAAGGCAGATTAGGTTGTCATTAGTTGGTCTAAAGGAAATCAATAAGAAATCTATATGTGATCCCGACCTACGCCTGGTGGGGCCTTCAGCAGCTACAATATCTTAATCGAGGTAATGATTATCAGCGTACCAATTCACCAGGTGGTATCCATTTATATTTATTTTGGTATCACCCAGGTATGGATGACGTGAATTGAAGTCACCTCCAATTATAATGAATTCACAGTTGCATACGCTGTTCAGAAGATTATCCAGTGCAGCGCATATGATCGGGCCGGAATCGCAATGTATATATATGGATACTATCGCCAATTTTTATTGAATTAAAAACTGATATAGGGATAAGAGCTATATTAGCTGAGATTAAATTGTTTTGAAATTTCCTATGAACAAAACTGAATGAGTTATTACTAAGTATGAGGGTACCACGGCCAGAATTATTTACCTATGAAATCATGATTGTTATCAAAAGGAAAATTTCGATTTTTTAAAAAACATGTTTCTTGAAGAAGTAGAGCAGATGGTGGAGTATCCTTTAAAAGATGCTCAACCTCTATCTGTTTGTCATGAGTGAAGGAGTTGACGTTGGCAGTAACTATAGAAAGATTCATGGCGAAGAAGGGGAAATTGAAGCGAGGAAGCAAGTAAAGGCTTCGGGCTTTTGAGAAACCTCAAGCTTGGTGTAGTTAGCCCAGAACATTTTGACTTTGGAAAAAAGATTACTAAAAGAGAGCGAATCTAAGAAGAAAGCTTCTTAGATTCGCTTAAGAAGTCAGAAAAGGGTTATCAGAATCACGTAAATTTGCTGTTGCAGATGCAACCCTAGATCACCTGACTGAATCAGCAAAGGAGAAGCCACCTTGTGGGATGTTATTTTTTACGTTAGAGGCCGTATTATTTACCTTGTTTCTGTTATTATTGTTTTTATACGAAGACTTGGCTATTCCTCTATTTCTCAAAATCTCATTTCTTTTCGGGCACCCTTTATAGCTTGATGAATGACCAGCGATGCCACAGTTCACACAAGATGAAATAGAGGACTAGTTCTTCTCCATAAGTTAGCATTTGCCCTGTTCATGGTCTTTTAAACATTTGACACATCTGAATGCGTATGCACAGTAAGCGGACGCGCGTCCAAATCTTTAGGACTTATAGCTCTGCTTAGTACCAGAACTCCTAACACAGTCCCAACTAACTCAATGACTAAGTATGTTTTTCAAAGACTTGATTATAACAAGACTTTTTCTATCCCCAACAGAGCAAAGAAACATGTGTTTGTCTGAAAACATTTCACCTCGACCCTCAAATTGCCTTGACAATTAAAATTTGAGTGATTGTATTCTCGTATGCATAATAAGTAGACTTTTCGTTTGAGCTCCGCAAAAAAATTGTCAAAAGTGCTAGTGACTTTGTATTAAATAAATAAGAACACAAAAACATGCAACTAAGACCAAAAGCTACATTTTAGTGTGACTCTCATTACCTATCGTATTGAATTTACAAAAAAAAAAAGAAGAAAAATAAGTTTCAATTTTCAATTTTTATTTGCTTATAATAAAAAGTAAAACGAGAATCATGTTGGGTGGAAATTCTCAAGAGCGCCATAGAAAATTGAGATCGCAGAAAGCCTCCTTCTCCTCTCCAATTGCTTCACGGAAAACCGCAACATCAGCCACTGCGTTATGGGATGAAATCGAAAAGCGCCTTGATAACCTTTCAAAAACTATCAGTGAATCCGTTGTGAAGCAAATAAAATGTGAAATAGATCTATTGCATAATAAGCTTGCAGACCGCATAACATGCCTCGAAAGTGAAATAAACAAAAACATCAAAGCTGTGGAACAAAAATTTAATGATAGATATAGCTCCATAAATAATACGCTTCTCGCATGCAATAGTAGACTTGCTCAATGTGAAACTCAGTGTAACAATACCGATGCTCTCCAAGAGCAGTTATCATTAGTACTGTTGCAGGCTAATAATTACGTGAATGATAACATTCTCTTAAAAAAACAGATGGATGCATTAGCCAGACAGAACATATTTGCAGATTTGGTTCTCCACGGAATCCCATATGGAGAGAATGAAAACGTTGTTGAAATTTTTCACAAACTATGCTCAGTGGTAAGAGAACCAATGTCGATGCCCCTTCACATCTTTCGAATAACACCCTCCAACAAATCAACAAGCGCTCTCATAATTGTGAAACTCCCACATGTAATCATCAAAAGACAATTGTTAACTGCAGTTGCACTATTTACTATAACAAATAGTCGCCCAGTATCTCTTACTGATCTTGGTTTTGATAGCAATAAGTTTGTGAGAATCTATGAGAGTTTAACAAAGCAAACCACTTGTTGTTTAAAAAGGCTAACGAATACAGAAGAAACAAATGCCTGCACTCCGTGTTCACAAGAGATGGTAGAATGTATATTAAAATATCCCATGCAAGTGCCCCGCTTTATATCAACAACATTTTTTCATTGGAGTCTGCTTGTTGTAATGATAGTGATGATGAAGTGTCAACAAACAACAATCTACATCAACTTCGCCTGGTGAAGCGGCTGATGCTGATGATGCTGCTGTTGCTGACAACGTTTATGTTGCTCCCGATGACAATTTGATTTGAATATTATTTTATTTTTATCTTGTATGTAGAAGTATAATTTTTGTACAATGCTTTCTTAGAAAGATCTGTTTTTCTTATCTTCTATAATTACTATCTCTTTTTTTGTTTTCTGCTTGCACAATAAATTAGTGTTGCCAATTTGAGAGATTTTTCCGTATTTTACTTTTGATTAGGATAGTTAATGAAATATGTACATATGTGTTTTCATTTTATTAATTTGCTTAATATAATTTTTTGCGCTGCTCATAATATAATGAATTAATTAATTATTATTTATTTATATAAGTTAACAACAGCAACATTCCAAAATTAATAATATCAAGTATCCCGCAACTTCCCACGATCCGTCCCATTGCATCAGCAACTTTCTGGGTTCATGAGTTCTCACAGTCGAGACCGGATACATACGCGAATTCAATGAGCAAAACTGTGGGAAATGCAATCTTGCTTTTTTACATTTTCAAGCTATTAAAATATTTTATGTTAAAAGTTTAGTTCTAAGTTATCTACCAAACTGTTAAGACATTGTAAATAAATAAAAATATTTTTTTAATAAATTTTGAACGGTATTTTTTATAATTGTCGCCCGAGCAGGGACAGTACTGTGTTAAAAGTATTTTAAGCGATAGTAGTAAATATAATGATTGAATACGTAAAGAAAGAATAACTGTGCGACTACGAAAGTGTTTCTAATTTGTAATAAAAAAAAGCAATCAAAATAAAAAAAAAAAGAAAAATTGACATTAAACTAAATAAACTGAAGGAGTGAAAAAAAATTTTATTAAAAAATAAATTTGAAAAGCAGATACCAAGGAAACAGAAACAAAGGAAGAGTACCCGAGTCACCGTTGGAACTAGAAATCCCTACAGGAAAAAAAGGGAACAATACTCGACCGGCAAAATACTGCATCATGGGAATAATTTTATTGTAAGCATAATTATTAAACATTTATTGTAAAATTAAGAGAAACAAAATAATTTCAACAATACCAAGTTTATAAAGATATTTAAATTCCTTTTATAAAATTTAAAGTTAGGGAAAATAATTTCAACAACACCAAGCTTATAAAGATATTTACATTAATTTTCTAAAATTTAAAGATATAATTTCAACAATACCAAGTTATAAAGATATTTAAATTCCTTTTCTAAAATTTAAAGGTAACTTAGAACTCACCAACCCTTTCAATCCAATATTTACCACCTTTCCCTTCCCTGAAATTTCAATAAAATTTCATCCGTTGAAACAAATTATTAACCTTAGTGATCAAAATGAGTAAGACAGAGGGAAATATTCAGCAAGCCCCTTTAAATCCAGCACCTTCCCTACCTCACGAATAACTAACAGAACACAGGATTTAACCGACTGCATAAACCAAGTGGTCGCTAATGCCTTCTCCCAAATGGGAACTCCATCAGGAGAATCCGACAGTGTAGTTGATGTTGGTGAAGCTAGGAACCTAGAAGGGTTAGAAAGAATACCAGACGTAGTGAAAAGTCTACGACAATTCTCTGGGGAACCAGGTGAATTTAGCTCTTGGAAGAAGAATATTGAAATTTTACGAACCTGTCCGTGGTTCGCCCAAATATTTTGGCATCGTGAGCGTTGTCCGAAATTAAATAGTTGGACAAGCGGACATAGTGCTAGAGTCCTACAATACCCCGCTAAATTGGGCTAAAATATCAAGATGCCTAATGCTGCACTATGCAGATAAAAGGGACCTTGGTACTCTCGAGTACCAAGTGATGGTTTTGGTTCAAGGGAACCAGACAATTCCCGAATTCTATCAGCAAGTGTGCCAACATCTTTCCCTTATTTTAAACAAACTAGCCTCTACGGAGTTAAGCGCTGAGTCACTTACTACTATTACTAGTGCGTACAGAGATAAGGCATTAGACACGTTTATACGTGGTCTAAAGGGAGATCTTCCGCGGCTTCTCAGTATAAGGGAACCAATCGATCTCCCTCAGGCACTGCATCTCTGCCTCAAACTAGACAATGTTAATTTAGGACAAACTATACCATGAATAATCAAACTATTTTAAAGAGATCGAGCTCTTCCTCCACCTCATCCTCCACTACCACCACGTCGTCAAATCCCCTCACATAATGCACCGCCTTTGGGAAACAGGTTTATTCCCGAACTCTAAACCCCGACCTTACTTCCAAACACATCAACCAGTGAACCGATCCTTTGTTCCTTTCCAAAAAAATTCCTATCCATTTCAACATAATCAAAACAATTATTCATTCAACCAAAATCCCTATTATCCCTGAAATCTCCCACCGAAACCACAACCAAGACCCATGTCAGTCGACATGTCAGTCAGGTCGCAAAAATGTAATTACCAGAACCGACCTAGATATCAAAACCCCAGCGCAAACAAGCGCCCAAACTCTCAACAAATTCATTCTCCAGGTAAATACCAAAGGCTTTACCACAGTACCTCAAAGGATGTCCCCGGCAACGAGGAATCCAGAGAATTACAACCTCACGAAGAATTTGAGGACCTCCCACCTCCGGAGGATTACGGCTACGACGATGGTTTAGATGACTACGCCGATTTACAAGAGGATGAACAAGTAGAACGAGCTCAGCCTGAGGAGGTTCATTTTTTAGATTAGACTGCTCTTCGCTGCCGTGCTTTGAGTTCACTGTGAAGAGCGGAAAAACATTAAAATTTTTACTTGATACCGGATCAAATTAAAATTATATCCAATCATGTTACATTCGAAATCGCATATCTAACGAGACCATCTTTTCGCGAATTCCATTAGCGGTAACACTAAAATAACCCACCATGCATACTTGGAAATTTTCGGTCCAAATATCCAGAAAATTAAGTTCTTTATTCTTCCCGGCCTAAAAACTTTTGACGGCATTCTCGGGAACGACAGCCTAAAGGAATTGAACGCAACTTTTTCGTAATTAATAACGACAACTTTTTCGTAAAAAGGGCAACTTTTTCGTAATTAATAACGACATCAAGATACCTCTCAAGCAACAAATTTCTCAAGCAGTTAATTCTCTATTAACAGCTAAAATTTCTCATTTATCTTCTGATCAAGTCCTTCGACTTACCCCGATGTAAAACTACAATTCTAGAGTAAAAGGGGAAATTAGAACTGTAACTAGCGAACCAGTTTATTCAAGGGCATACCCATACCCGTTGGCTTTGAAAGGAGAAGTGGAGTCTCAATTCAATGAACTCCTGAAGAACGGGATTATTAGACCATCGCGGTCCGCGTATAATTCACCGGTATGGATAGGCTCCACAAAACCGGATTCTGAAGGAAAGAAAAAGTACAGAATGGTTATTGACTACAGGAAATTGAATTCTGTAACTACAGCAGAAAAATATCCAGTTCCTGAAATCAATGAAGTTTTGTAGAGTTTGGGCAACAACAAATGGTTTACAACAGTTGACCTTAAGAGCGGATTTCATCAAATTCCTTTAAGGGAATGCGATATCGACAAAACTGCTTTTTCCGTAAACAACGGAAAATTTGAATTCCTTCGGTTACCTTTTGGCCTGAAAAATGCGCCATCCATATTTCATCAGATGACATCAGTATCTTCAGCAAATCCGAAGAAGACCATTACAGAGATGTCGAACTCGTCTTCAAAACACTGGAAGCTGCAAATATGAAGGTCGAATTGGAAAAATCAAATTTTTTCCAAACCCAAGTCGAATTTTTAGGCTTGTCGTCTCAAAACATGGAATCAAAACAAATCCTGAGAAGGTTCGTACAATAGCAAACTTTCCTCCACCCAAAACATTAAAAGATCTACGATCATTTCTTGGTATGTCGGGCTATTATCGTAGGTTCGTAAAAGACTATGCGAAAATTGCAAAGGCCCTGACATCGCTTTTGAGAGGGGAAGATGGACGAGTGTCCAAAACTCAATCAAAAAATAAAATAATCCATTTAGACCAACAAGCTCTAGAATCCGTTGAAAAAATAAAGAACATCCTAATCTCTAATGAAATTATGCTTGCCTACCCAGACTTTTCGAAAGAATTTCACTTCACCACCGATGCAGATCATTGAATGAGACCGAGGAATCATATGCCACCAACGAGAAGGGAATGCTTGCCATCATATGGGCACTCGGCTCCCTTCGAAATTTCCTATATGGGTCAAAGAAGGTGAAAATTTTCACTGATCATCAACCTCTCACCTTCGCGCTCAGCAACAAAAATTCAAATACTAAAATGAAAAGATGGAAAGCGAAGCTCGAGGAATACAGCTATGAGCTCCAGTATAAGCCCGGGAGAGCGAACGTTGTAGCGGATAGTTTGTCTAGACCACCACGAATCGAAATAAATTCAATGACAGCAAGTCTTCATAGTGATGATAGTTCATCCCACAACCTAATTCCGTCAGTCGAAATCCCCATTAATGCGTTCAGAAACCAATTGGTATTAACAATTGGCCAAGCGACAAGTTATCAACTTAAACAACCCCTCCCAAATTATAACCGTCATATCTTTACAGAATCCAGGTACACCAAAGAAATGATAATAGGCATTTTTAAACGATATCTTAATCCTAATTTAATAAATGGTCTTAAAAGCGATGAGTCAACTATGGGTATCATTCAAGAACTCTACCCACTCCACTTTAAAAACTATAGAATACGTCACACTCAATTAGAAGTTATAGATGTTCCTACCGAAACCGAACAAGTGGAAATTATCCTCAAAACACATAGAAGAGCTCATAGGAATGCATGCGAGAACAGGCTCCAAATCTTGCAAAAATATTACTTTTCAAGAATGAATGCAAGAATCCAAAATTTTCTCAAGCGCTGTACAATCTGCAAAGAAAACAAGTACGAGCGACACCCTAATAAGATTTATTTAAACGAAACACCCCTACCTTTCTATCCAGGTCATATTATTCACATAGATATTTTCACCACACAAAACTTTCTAGTCCTCACTGCAATAGATAAATTCTCGAAACTAGCTCACGCAAAAATTATAAACTCCCAGTCAGTCGAAGACATACGACAACCCTTATGGGATACACTATTCCACTTCTGTGTCCCGGAGCACGTTGTCATTGATAATGAGAAATCCCTAAATTCAGTATCCCTTAGGGCCATGATGGAAGAACTCAATACAACAATTTACCAAACTCCGCCATACAAGAGCGAGGTTAATGGCCAAGTAGAAAGGTTTCATTCTACCTTATCAGATATTATGCGATGTGTGAGTTCCGAATTTCAGATTACTGAATTCAGCGAGCTGCTTGGAAGGTCGGTCTATGAATACAATTCCACCATCCATTCGACCACGAAAAAAAAGAGGCAACAAAGAGTAATATTGAAAGGATAAAAGAGAAACAATTGAAAGATTTACAGATTCACAATAAATCACGAAAGCCCCCTAAGACTTACCAGGTAGGAGAAGAAAAGTTCGTAAGACATAATAAAACAATAGGCTCTAAATTAACTGTTCGCTATAAGATCGAGGAATGTAAAGGAGGATTGGAATACCACTGTACTTACTGAATCAGGAAAAATAATCAATAAAAGCAACATTAGGAACTAATTTTCTCCCATAACATTTCAGGTTTTTCCTTGCAATAGCTTGCGCCGAGGTGCAAATATTGGACTACTCCAACTCCCAAATTCTTGCCATAAATAATGGGTTAGCGAAAATTCAGAATTTAAAATCATCCATACAATTGATCTGGATAAATACGAAGAATTTATAAACCAAGCCAACACAACCCTCCTCTCAACAAACATCAAGTCCCATATCCTTTTCCCTCTCCTTCAATTTGAACTTATACAGATAAAGGACATACTAGCCTATATTAAACCAAAGAGAAATAAAAGATCTCTAAATTTTGTAGGTTCAGCATGGAAGTGGCTCGCAGGCAGCCCTGACCATGAAGATCTTGTTTTAATTGAAAACAAAATAAATAACGTAGTTGATAATAATGAAAATCAAATTTTCATAAATGAATTGTATAATAATAGAATAAACAATATAACAAGAGTCACTAATAAAATTTTAAAAGAAATAAGAGAAAGTAAATATGTAGAAAAATGAATAAAGAAAAATTCCCCTTTAATACGGTGGAAGAAGCGTTAGAATTTGCTAATGTTAAAATTTTTACAAATAATTCAATATTAGTTTATATTGTTAACATTCCACTCACGGAATCACGAATTTGCGAAAAACTTTCTTTGAAACTAATAAAGAGAAGTAATAAAGTAATTAAGTTACCAAATGAAAATAATTGTCAAATATTAATATGTGAAAACAAATTTTATAATATCGAAAAACCATGTAAAACATTGAACAGTTTGTCTGTTTGTTATTCAGAAAATATCAAAGAAATAATTAATTTAGATTGCATTCCCAACTTGCTCAAAAGTCGCAACTCGTCCTGCCCCGTTACAAACTCCCAACACATTCCGAGCATCGAGATGATAGAGACAGGCGTGATTTTCCTTAATCAATTTCAAGACAACATAACAATACACGGAATCGGACATCCTCTGAAAGGAAGCTTCCTTATCAAATTCCACAACGCAACAATTGGAATCAAGGATCAAATATTTCGCTCAGGAGAAAGATCCTCAGTCCAAATCTTACCTGCCGTTATTCAACCTCAGCCATATGAAAAAGAGATCAACGAAGTGATTTCTCTAGAAATGATGCATGAGCTTCACATTAAGAACAGGGAGCATATCAAGAAGCTCGAAGTAACCAGCCTCGTTCACCAATCCATCTCTCACGGCACTGTAATGATCATCATGGGCATCATAGTGACAGTAATTATTGTGAAAAGTCAGAATGTTCGGAGATCCAAAAAAGAAAATATCCAATTTATAATAAAATAAGTATTTTATTCAATGAAGTTTGAAATGAAACTAAACATATTTTACAAATTAATAAAAACTTGAAATGAAAAGAAAGATTAATATAGTTTCGAATAAATTACTCAAAGTAGTTTTATGCAAAGTAGGTACATATTAACACCGCCTCTTAATTTAATAGAAACTATAAATTCAAGTTAAATCATAAGTCCATTAAAAAAAAAAAATTAAATTAAATTTAAACCTTTACGATGTTTTAGAAACAAATTTTTTCCTAATGCTTTTGTCATTACGTCTGCTAATTGATCTTCAGTTGATATTTTTTCTAGTCGAATAACGCCATTTTCAATTTCATCTCGAATAAAGTGATATTTAATGTCCAAATGCTTCATTCGTTTTCTTTCCTTGAAATCTTCAGCAATTCTAATACAAGAATTATTATCTTCGAATATGACTATTGGAATGGAACATTCTATGTTTAGTTCATCCAGCATCTTTCGAATCCATTTGAGTTGGCATACTGCTTCAGTTAGGGTTATCAGCTCAGCTTCTGTTGATGATAAACTAATAGTTGATTGCTTCTTTGATGTCCAGCTTACGGTATTTCCAAATAACTTAAATACGTATCCTGAAGTAGATTTCCGGTCATTTTTATCACCTCCCCAGTCAGTATCACAGAAACACAACAGGGTCTCAGCAGCATCTTCTTTTCGGTACGTCATTTTCAAGTCGATTGTTCCACGAATATATCGCAAAATATGTTTCGCATAACTGTAGTGCCGCTCGTCAAAACAACTTTGGAATCGACTCATGTATCCAGTAGCAGCACATAAGTCCGGCCCAATCAATTCTCGGTAGGGATGATCTGTACACTTTTTCTTGTCACCCTCGTCGATGTGTAAACCCTTTTCCATGGGAGTAGCTTTCGGTTTGCAGTCTTTCATATCGAATTTATGCAACACTTTTTCTAAGTATTGCCGTTGACTTAGTTCAATTGTTCCATTTTCGATGTTCTGCTGGATGTGCATTCCCAGAAAAGAACTAGCTGTTCCCATGTCAGTCATTTCAAATTCCTTCGACAACAACTGTTTTATGATGTTTATCATTTTAATGTTTTCACAAAACAGCAGTATGTCATCTACGTACAAGAGCACGTATACATTGATTCCGTTTTGGTCCTTGACATACACGCATTGATCTGACTCACATCGCCTATATCCAATTCGAATCATAAAACTGTTGAACTTCTCATTCCACGCTCGGGATGCTTGCTTTAAGCCATATAAAGCTTTATTGAGCTTGCAGATTTTATTTTCAGAGCCACTACCTTCTGGTAACTCCAGATAAATATCTTCAGACAGTTCACCATTTAAAAACGCACTTTTGACATCCATTTGGTGAATATGCATGCCCTTCTGATTAGCTGTTGCAAACAATATTTTTAATGTTACCAACTTTGCAACTGGCGCATACGTTTCAGTGTAATCGAAACCAGGTTTTAGGGTAAATCCACGCGCCACCAAACGGACTTTGTACTTATCAATGTGCCCATCAACTTTGCGCTTCAGTCGAAACACCCATTTGCTTGTAATAGCTTTTCGATTCTTTGGTAAATCACAAACTGTCCAAGTTTTATTATGAATCAATGTTTGGTACTCACATTTAATGGCATTTTCCCATTCTGGCCAATCATCTCTTGCTTTCGCTTCAGCAATGGTTCTAGGAGTTGTCTAATTCAGCTGAATAAGTGCAAAAACCAAGTCGTTCAGGTTTTCGTTTGGTATGTTCGCTTCTTCGTTGAAAATTTATTTCGAGGTCGTCACAATTCTCGTTTTCAATGCTATTGTTGTTACTAATGTTGTTTTTGTTTTTATCGACATCGTGAATTGTTTCAATGCGGTTACCAGCCCAATCCAAATTAGAGCTGTGGACTATTCCATCTCCGCCGTCAATATGTCGTTTTATTTGAAGATCAGAAGCATTTTTCGGATGATCATCTTTTTCATTCTTACCATAACGTTCCGCCCCTGAAGCCGATATTTCTGTCATCTTCGGTCTTTTCAAAACGGAGTCTTCATTGAACGTTACGTGTCGACCAATTACTAACTTATTCTGTTTAATGTCCCAAAGCCGGTATGAACCAATCGATGAAGCATATCCAAGTATCAGACATTTGCTTGACTTCCCTTCAAATTTCGATCGTTTATCTTTTGGTACAAAGTTGAAGCATTCTGAACCAAAAACCCTCAAATGGGACAGATCTGGTTTTCTTCTAAACCAAATCTCAGCCGGTGTCTGCTTCACAAATTGCTTCTCAAAAGCACTCGTTGGCGACCGATTCCTTATATAGTTTGCTGCAAGAATTGCTTCATTCCAGAATTTATGGTCCAGACCACTCGCCACCAGCATAGTTGTAGCTTTTTCTAGAAGTGTTCTATTTAGTCGCTCAGAAACGGAGTTCATCTCTGGATTGTAGGGAACAGTATGCATCATTTGAATACCCTTTGAATTACAGAACTGTCTGAACTCATTTGAAGTATATTCTCCACCGTTGTCAGTTCTCAGTTTCGCAACCTTCTTGCAATGTAGAGCTTCAGCTATAGCTACGAATTCTCTGAATTTGCTAAGGATTTCACTTTTTCGTTCTATGCAAAATATCATTGAAGCTCTGGTATAGCCGTCAGTGAATGACACAAAATATCTGCTTTCATCATATGCCGACGTTGGCATAGGACCACAGACATCACTGTGAATCAGTTCCAAAATGCGATTGGATCTAGTATTTTTGTTCCTTGGAAACGCTGAACGTGTTTGTTTTCCAAAAACACAAGATTCGCAGATTTTTGATTCAGTGTCAACATTTACTTCTTCTAATCCCTTAGCCATTTGATAACTGACCATCTTCTTCAAGTCGTATGTATTCAAATGTGCCAGTCTGTAATGCCACAAAGATTGTAAATAATCTTTTTTAGTTTTCTCACCTGAGATGCCAGCAAATCTGTTTCGGTCAACATGCAGATGTACTTCATACAACTTACCACTCGTATGTGCTTCAAACATAGGTGTTCCATCAATCGATGCATATGCCTTGTCACCTTCAAAAACGATACGGTAACCCCTCTCAGTCAGACTTCGGATAGACATCAAGTTGCATTTAAGATCTTTCACAAATAAAACGTTCTTCATAGTCATTGGTACAGAATCACCATTATGAAACGTTTTAACCGAAATGTCACCAATTTCAGATGCTGATATGCTTTCGTTTTTCTTGGCAACTGAAATCTGAATTTCTTCGATGTTCTTCAAAACGTTAAAATATTTACTAGTGTTGACCATATGCTGAGTAGCACCAGAATCCAAAACAAACTTCACTTTATCATCCATCGGTTGTAAGGTTTGCGCTGCATGTTCTTTTTGACTTGTTTTATTGACAACTGCACACATTGTTGAGTCCTTTATTCTATAAGATTTGTTTGAAACCTCTGTGTCCTTCTTTTCCTTCTATTTTGAAAAACATTTGGATTTTATGTGCCCAGATTTACCACATCCATAACATATAAGTTGCTTTTTCTTAGGCTTGACACTCATTGCACCGGGCTCATTGGACCATGCCGATATACCACCATTCCTTTTGTTGTATTCGTCCATCAACCGAGTCTTCACAAATTTCAACTTTAAGTCACTTTGATTCATTGTCTCTAGTGCAGTAACTAGATTGTCATAGCTTCCTGGCAAGGTAAGCAACAAATGGACAATAATATCAAGCTCTTCCATCTTAGCTCCGGTTGATTTTAGTTGACGAACCTTCGTATCGAATCGAAGAAAATGTTCAGTGATTTCTTCACTCTCATTATACTTCATCATCAAAAGCTGTTTTCGGAGTAATAACTGGCTTGAAATGCTTTTTCTTTCGAAAATACCACACAACGTGTCGAACATCTCCTTGGCAGTTGTCTTCTCCTTTACATATTACAATTGTCCATCATGGATAGTCTGGACCAAAATTGAAATACATTTCTTTTCTTCTAACTTCACACGGTCTTGGTCAGCAGCCATAGTCTTCGAAAGGATGTTTTCTAAATCATCCTCAATGTATTTTCGTAGAACTTTCTCGTCCAAGAAAATACCCACACGATATTTCCAGTTGCTGAAATTCGTGCCATCAAATAACGGAATCTTGATAATCGAATGATCGGCCATTTTGCTATATTCTTCTTTCTTTTTCTCAAATTAAAAATGATCTCCGAAATGCAGCAGAAAATAATTTCTTCTAGAAAGATTAAAAAAATAATTTTTCTTCAATCGTATCCTGGGCCCATAACCTCAGAATGTTCGGAGATCCAAAAAAGAAAGTATCCAATTTATAATAAAATAAGTATTTTATTCAATGAAATTTGAAATGAAACTAAACATATTTTACAAATTAATAAAAACTTGAAATGAAGAGAAAGATTAATATAGTTTCGAATAAATTACTCAAAGTAGTTTTATGCAAAGTAGGTACATATTAACAAAAAGGAAGCAAACACAAGTAACAATTAAACATGAGGAGACCCATCAAGAAGTAGCATGCGAAGTCCTGGGAACCCCTAGCACCTTCAAGCCAATTTTCATTCCTACCTTTAATCAGATGAGAAGTCCCAGCATCCCCAAACTCTATGACGCTCCATTCTTTTAATTGCTGGATGAGGGCATTTAAGCAGGGAGGAGTTAATAACAGCAACATTCCAAAATTAATAATATCAAGTATCCCGCAACTTCCCACGATCCGTCCCATTGCATCAGCAACTTACCGGGTTCATGAGTTCTCACAGTCGACACCGGATACATGCGCGAATTCAATGAGCAAAACTGTGGGAAATGCAATCTTGCTTTTTTACATTTTCAAGCTAGTAAAATATTTTATGTTAAAAGTTTAGTTCTAAGTTATCTACCAAACTGTTAAGACGTTGTAAATAAATAAAAATATTTTTTAAATAAATTTTGAACGGTATTTTTTATTTATATTTATCATAATAGCCATGTTTTCTTTCCTTGCTCTGTTAACCCTTTTCTTTTATTGCCTAGTTGTTCTGATGTGTGTTTGGTGGGCTTTTTTCGAGGACCTTCGGACGTTTTATCGAGATAGCTGGCGCTATGGAGCCTGACACAATAAGATGTGTTCTTAATACCATGTGTAGTTTTTATAACGGGTTAAATGTTTGTCATCTGAGTGTTGGAAGCTTGAGATCAAAGTACACAGTCTTGCACCAAATGCTATGTGCGTCGGGTTAAATGTTTGTCATCTGAGTGTTGGAAGCTTGAGATCAAAGTACACAGTCTTGCACCAAATGCTATGTGCGTCCGATATTGATGTTGTAATGGTTTCAGAATCCTGAATCAATCCTTATGTATCAACAAAACTTGTTGCAATTCCAGGCTTTTCCTTGTTTCGTAACGATCGAAGGGATAGGGTTGGTGGTGGTGTATGTTTATATGTCAGAGACAACTTATTGGCTATACATGTTTATTCGTCTTCACTGTCTCCTATCGAATTTATGTGTATTGAAGTTAAAAATGAAATTGAAAAGTGTTTGTTGGTGACTGTGTATTGTCGGCCGTGCAAATTCAGGGAAGAGAATATAAACGAGTTTGAAGATACGATGACAAGATTTAGTACTGTGTATAGTAGTTTATTAATTGGGGAGGATTTTAACGTAAATATTCTGGAAAATAATGGTATAACTCAACTTTTTCAATATTTCAATCACACAAGTAAGTGGGAATGATCAGTTGAGGCTTACGTGTGACTTTATTCATGATCTTATCTTTTGTTCATTTAATTTCTATAATCTTAGAAACTCTTTCAAAACTTTACATTTCAAGGCGGTTGCTCAAACGGATTTATGCACTCTGCAGCAAAATTTGAATGCCTTTAACTTAAATAATATCTACAATATTGCCGATATTGATTCGAAAGTGACTGTCTTAACAAATGTTATAAATCAACTTTATGAAATATATGTTCCAGTCGTAACAAAAGTTGTGAAATCCCAACGTTGTCCATGGATTACCCAGCAAATCAAAGTGTTCATCCAAGAAACAGAACCTTTTTACAGAAATTTTAAAAGAAATCCATTGGAATATAAGCGACGACAATTTATTTTTTCCAGAAACAGAGTTACTATCTTGAGCCGTAACGTTAAACGATCGTATTTGATGAAACGCCTTGATCCACAGCAGAATCAAAAAATCCTATGGAAAAATTTGAAAAATATTGGTGTTATTGCAAATGAAAGGTCTAAATGCTCAATCAGCCCTGCTGTTATGCGTTCAGTCCTTGTAGCAAACACATCTAATGCGGTAACGTTCGATATTGGTGAAGGCATCTCCATTAACGGTTTTGAATTCAGGTGTGTTAACGATTTGGATGTTGGGATAGCAATTCGCTCTGTAAAATCTAATGCGACTGGACTCGATGCAATATCACCTAATTTTGTAAAGTTAATTTTTCCACTTCTTATTCCTTTGTTAGTACATATTTTTAACTACTGTATTTACACATGCCAATTTCCTGAAACATGGAAGAATGCCAAAGTAATTCCTGTCCCAAAAAAATCAAAACCACCTAATCCATCGGATTTTAGTGGTTTTTGAAAAAATATTGGCCCAGCAGATTCAGGAGGATTTTGATAGGCATAATAAATTGTCTAAATGACAATCAGGGTTCAGGAAAAAACATAGCTGTGAATCTGCTGTCATCAAAGTTACCTCAGATCTAACGGCAGCAATAGACCGCAATGAAATCAGTATTATGGTGATGCTTGACTTTTCTAAAGTATTTGGTAGTATTGAATAATCAATTCTATCACATAAACTCAAAATCAAATTTCAGTACTCCCATTCTGCTCGTAAACTAATTTTTCACTATTTAGCAAACAGTTCACTAACTGAAGAAACCGATAACGGAGACTCTAGTCCCTATCTTGTCAATAAAGGTGTTCCTCAGGGGTCCGGTTTAGGACCAATTTGGTTTAGTGCTTACATTAATGACCTGCCAGATATTATTTTGAATAGCAAAGTGCATATATATGCTGATGATGTTGCGTTATACTCATCAAGAAAACGTGGTCTGTTGGAAGATTTCATTGCCTGAGTAAATGAAGATTTATCTTATATTCATTTGTGGGCTGAGTCAAACAGAATTTTGTTAAATCCAACTAAATCATTCGGTATTGTTTGTTCAAGACGAAATATATCTTCTCATGAAGTTCCCACTCTTAACTTAAACGGCATCACTTTGCCATATGTTGCACAAGTTAAATAACTTGGTTTCATAATAAATACAAAAAATTGTTGTGATGCTACGTCAGATACAATAAAAAAGGTCTACAGTGGATTACGTGCGTTAAGAACATCATCGAGCCTGTTGTTGCCAAAAATGAAATCGCACTTGGTTCATAGTCGTTGCTGCTACCATTTTCCTCGTACAATTGTTTGGTATATCCTTGTTTAGACTATGAATGTCGACGTGAAATTAACGTTGCTTTCAGCGATTGTCTGCGATACATTCATGACTTGCCAAGACATTTGAGTGTTTCGCGTTTTAAAACTTCGCTACTGGGAATGAGCTTGGATGATTTTTATGAGTGCAAATAGGTTCTGAAACTTCATGACATTATCTACTATGGTTGTCCCAAATATTTACATGAACATCTTAATTTTCTGTAATCGCCCAGAGGTGTTAAATTAGTAACACCGCGTTTTACACGTACTATTGGAGAGCAATCTTATTTTGTCAATTCTATTAGGTTGTGGAATAATCTTCCACATCGATTGAAAAGCTTCATATCGCGTGGCTTCAGGAAGTAACTGCTTATACACATATCAGAAAAACCTTAAGGCTTATCTCTTACTTAATAAAGCAGTATTAACAAATATTATATACAATTTAAATATTTGTCTTATTTTTGTATTACTTTTATATTATCTCTTTTTATTTATTATCTTTGTATGTATACGTATATTATCTTGTATATGTAAATTTGCCATTAAAAATATTGAATTTAGAATTCTCAATTTTCATTACTTAGTACAGGTTTTTAATTGTAATTCAAATATTGATACTTATTTATAAGATTTATCTTGAAGTACGACGTTAAACATATATTCAGGAAAGAAATGAAAAATGAAATTTCACCCTCTTCCGGCGAGAAATTACCCGGTATTCCTTTAAGCAGTGAATGAAAATGCATCGATATTTTCTGTCAGTCTGTCAGTCTGTCAGTCTGTCAGTCTGTCAGTCTGTCAGTCTGTCAGTCTGTCAGTCTGTCAGTCTGTCAGTCTGTCAGTCTGTCAGTCTGTCAGTCTGTCAGTCTGTCAGTCTGTCAGTCTGTCAGTCTGTCAGTCTGTCAGTCTGTCAGTCTGTCAGTCTGTCAGTCTGTCAGTCTGTCAGTCTGTCAGTCTGTCAGTCTGTCAGTCTGTCAGTCTGTCAGTCTGTCAGTCTGTCAGTCTGTCAGTCTGTCAGTCTGTCAGTCTGTCAGTCTGTCAGTCTGTCAGTCTGTCAGTCTGTCAGTCTGTCAGTCTGTCAGTCTGTCAGTCTGTCAGTCTGTCAGTCTGTCAGTCTGTCAGTCTGTCAGTCTGTCAGTCTGTCAGTCTGTCAGTCTGTCAGTCTGTCAGTCTGTCAGTCTGTCAGTCTGTCAGTCTGTCAGTCTGTCAGTCTGTCAGTCTGTCAGTCTGTCAGTCTGTCAGTCTGTCAGTCTGTCAGTCTGTCAGTCTGTCAGTCTGTCAGTCTGTCAGTCTGTCAGTCTGTCAGTCTGTCAGTCTGTCAGTCTGTCAGTCTGTCAGTCTGTCAGTCTGTCAGTCTGTCAGTCTGTCAGTCTGTCAGTCTGTCAGTCTGTCAGTCTGTCAGTCTGTCAGTCTGTCAGTCTGTCAGTCTGTCAGTCTGTCAGTCTGTCAGTCTGTCAGTCTGTCAGTCTGTCAGTCTGTCAGTCTGTCAGTCTGTCAGTCTGTCAGTCTGTCAGTCTGTCAGTCTGTCAGTCTGTCAGTCTGTCAGTCTGTCAGTCTGTCAGTCTGTCAGTCTGTCAGTCTGTCAGTCTGTCAGTCTGTCAGTCTGTCAGTCTGTCAGTCTGTCAGTCTGTCAGTCTGTCAGTCTGTCAGTCTGTCAGTCTGTCAGTCTGTCAGTCTGTCAGTCTGTCAGTCTGTCAGTCTGTCAGTCTGTCAGTCTGTCAGTCTGTCAGTCTGTCAGTCTGTCAGTCTGTCAGTCTGTCAGTCTGTCAGTCTGTCAGTCTGTCAGTCTGTCAGTCTGTCAGTCTGTCAGTCTGTCAGTCTGTCAGTCTGTCAGTCTGTCAGTCTGTCAGTCTGTCAGTCTGTCAGTCTGTCAGTCTGTCAGTCTGTCAGTCTGTCAGTCTGTCAGTCTGTCAGTCTGTCAGTCTGTCAGTCTGTCAGTCTGTCAGTCTGTCAGTCTGTCAGTCTGTCAGTCTGTCAGTCTGTCAGTCTGTCAGTCTGTCAGTCTGTCAGTCTGTCAGTCTGTCAGTCTGTCAGTCTGTCAGTCTGTCAGTCTGTCAGTGTCAGTCTGTCAGTCTGTCAGTCTGTCAGTCTGTCAATCTGTCAGTCTGTCAGTCTGTCAGTCTGTCAGTCTGTCAGTCTGTCAGTCTGTCAGTCTGTCAGTCTGTCAGTCTGTCAGTCTGTCAGTCTGTCAGTCTGTCAGTCTGTCAGTCTGTCAGTCTGTCAGTCTGTCAGTCTGTCAGTCTGTCAGTCTGTCAGTCTGTCAGTCTGTCAGTCTGTCAGTCTGTCAGTCTGTCAGTCTGTCAGTCTGTCAGTCTGTCAGTCTGTCAGTCTGTCAGTCTGTCAGTCTGTCAGTCTGTCAGTCTGTCAGTCTGTCAGTCTGTCAGTCTGTCAGTCTGTCAGTCTGTCAGTCTGTCAGTCTGTCAGTCTGTCAGTCCGTCAGTCTGTCAGTCTGTCAGTCTGTCAGTCTGTCAGTCTGTCAGTCTGTCAGTCTGTCAGTCTGTCAGTCTGGTCAGTCTGTCAGTTTGCACCTCGGTTCCAAATGTTAACCCGCAAGGGTACATACTTACCACAGCCTTTTTGAGATCAAACGTTGCAATTATCCATATTGAATCAAGCAGTCACCAAGCCAAAGTTAAAAAGTTTTTATAGGAAATAAGAAGATATATTTTTGGAAGCGACATGTTGACGCAAAGCCAAATTATAAAGTCTGTGAGTCTGTGAGTCTGTCAGTCTGTCAGTCTGTCAGTCTGTCAGTCTGTCAGTCTGTCAGTCTGTCAGTCTGTCAGTCTGTCAGTCTGTCAGTCTGTCAGTCTGTCAGTCTGTCAGTCTGTCAGTCTGTCAGTCTGTCAGTCTGTCAGTCTGTCAGTCTGTCAGTCTGTCAGTCTGTCAGTCTGTCAGTCTGTCAGTCTGTCAGTCTGTCAGTCTGTCAGTCTGTCAGTCTGTCAGTCTGTCAGTCTGTCAGTCTGTCAGTCTGTCAGTCTGTCAGTCTGTCAGTCTGTCAGTCTGTCAGTCTGTCAGTCTGTCAGTCTGTCAGTCTGTCAGTCTGTCAGTCTGTCAGTCTGTCAGTCTGTCAGTCTGTCAGTCTGTCAGTCTGTCAGTCTGTCAGTCTGTCAGTCTGTCAGTCTGTCAGTCTGTCAGTCTGTCAGTCTGTCAGTCTGTCAGTCTGTCAGTCTGTCAGTCTGTCAGTCTGTCAGTCTGTCAGTCTGTCAGTCTGTCAGTCTGTCAGTCTGTCAGTCTGTCAGTCTGTCAGTCTGTCAGTCTGTCAGTCTGTCAGTCTGTCAGTCTGTCAGTCTGTCAGTCTGTCAGTCTGTCAGTCTGTCAGTCTGTCAGTCTGTCAGTCTGTCAGTCTGTCAGTCTGTCAGTCTGTCAGTCTGTCAGTCTGTCAGTCTGTCAGTCTGTCAGTCTGTCAGTCTGTCAGTCTGTCAGTCTGTCAGTCTGTCAGTCTGTCAGTCTGTCAGTCTGTCAGTCTGTCAGTCTGTCAGTCTGTCAGTCTGTCAGTCTGTCAGTCTGTCAGTCTGTCAGTCTGTCAGTCTGTCAGTCTGTCAGTCTGTCAGTCTGTCAGTCTGTCAGTCTGTCAGTCTGTCAGTCTGTCAGTCTGTCAGTCTGTCAGTCTGTCAGTCTGTCAGTCTGTCAGTCTGTCAGTCTGTCAGTCTGTCAGTCTGTCAGTCTGTCAGTCTGTCAGTCTGTCAGTCTGTCAGTCTGTCAGTCTGTCAGTCTGTCAGTCTGTCAGTCTGTCAGTCTGTCAGTCTGTCAGTCTGTCAGTCTGTCAGTCTGTCAGTCTGTCAGTCTGTCAGTCTGTCAGTCTGTCAGTCTGTCAGTCTGTCAGTCTGTCAGTCTGTCAGTCTGTCAGTCTGTCAGTCTGTCAGTCTGTCAGTCTGTCAGTCTGTCAGTCTGTCAGTCTGTCAGTCTGTCAGTCTGTCAGTCTGTCAGTCTGTCAGTCTGTCAGTCTGTCAGTCTGTCAGTCTGTCAGTCTGTCAGTCTGTCAGTCTGTCAGTCTGTCAGTCTGTCAGTCTGTCAGTCTGTCAGTCTGTCAGTCTGTCAGTCTGTCAGTCTGTCAGTCTGTCAGTCTGTCAGTCTGTCAGTCTGTCAGTCTGTCAGTCTGTCAGTCTGTCAGTCTGTCAGTCTGTCAGTCTGTCAGTCTGTCAGTCTGTCAGTCTGTCAGTCTGTCAGTCTGTCAGTCTGTCAGTCTGTCAGTCTGTCAGTCTGTCAGTCTGTCAGTCTGTCAGTCTGTCAGTCTGTCAGTCTGTCAGTCTGTCAGTCTGTCAGTCTGTCAGTCTGTCAGTCTGTCAGTCTGTCAGTCTGTCAGTCTGTCAGTCTGTCAGTCTGTCAGTCTGTCAGTCTGTCAGTCTGTCAGTCTGTCAGTCTGTCAGTCTGTCAGTCTGTCAGTCTGTCAGTCTGTCAGTCTGTCAGTCTGTCAGTCTGTCAGTCTGTCAGTCTGTCAGTCTGTCAGTCTGTCAGTCTGTCAGTCTGTCAGTCTGTCAGTCTGTCAGTCTGTCAGTCTGTCAGTCTGTCAGTCTGTCAGTCTGTCAGTCTGTCAGTCTGTCAGTCTGTCAGTCTGTCAGTCTGTCAGTCTGTCAGTCTGTCAGTCTGTCAGTCTGTCAGTCTGTCAGTCTGTCAGTCTGTCAGTCTGTCAGTCTGTCAGTCTGTCAGTCTGTCAGTCTGTCAGTCTGTCAGTCTGTCAGTCTGTCAGTCTGTCAGTCTGTCAGTCTGTCAGTCTGTCAGTCTGTCAGTCTGTCAGTCTGTCAGTCTGTCAGTCTGTCAGTCTGTCAGTCTGTCAGTCTGTCAGTCTGTCAGTCTGTCAGTCTGTCAGTCTGTCAGTCTGTCAGTCTGTCAGTCTGTCAGTCTGTCAGTCTGTCAGTCTGTCAGTCTGTCAGTCTGTCAGTCTGTCAGTCTGTCAGTCTGTCAGTCTGTCAGTCTGTCAGTCTGTCAGTCTGTCAGTCTGTCAGTCTGTCAGTCTGTCAGTCTGTCAGTCTGTCAGTCTGTCAGTCTGTCAGTCTGTCAGTCTGTCAGTCTGTCAGTCTGTCAGTCTGTCAGTCTGTCAGTCTGTCAGTCTGTCAGTCTGTCAGTCTGTCAGTCTGTCAGTCTGTCAGTCTGTCAGTCTGTCAGTCTGTCAGTCTGTCAGTCTGTCAGTCTGTCAGTCTGTCAGTCTGTCAGTCTGTCAGTCTGTCAGTCTGTCAGTCTGTCAGTCTGTCAGTCTGTCAGTCTGTCAGTCTGTCAGTCTGTCAGTCTGTCAGTCTGTCAGTCTGTCAGTCTGTCAGTCTGTCAGTCTGTCAGTCTGTCAGTCTGTCAGTCTGTCAGTCTGTGTCTGTCGAGTCTGTCAGTCTGTCAGTCTGTCAGTCTGTCTAGTCTGTCAGTCTGTCGAGTCTGTCAGTCTGTCAGTCTGTCAGTCTGTCAGTCTGTCCAGTCTGTCAGTCTGTCAGTCTGTCAGTCTGTCAGTCTGTCAGTCTGTCAGTCTGTCAGTCTGTCAGTCTGTCAGTCTGTCAGTCTGTCAGTCTGTCAGTCTGTCAGTCTGTCAGTCTGTCATTTTTGTCAGTCTGTCCAGGTCTGTCTGTCAGTCGTCAGTCTGTCAGTCTGTCAGTCTGTCAGTCTGTCAGTCTGTCAGTCTGTCAGTCTGTCAGTCTGTCAGTCTGTCAGTCTGTCAGTCTGTCAGTCTGTCACTCTGTCAGTCTGTCAGTCTGTCAGTCTGTCAGTCTGTCAGTCTGTCAGTCTGCAGTCTGTCAGTCTGTCAGTCTGTCAGTCTGGTCAGTCTGTCAGTCTGTCAGTCTGTCAGTCGGTCAGTCTGTCAGTCTGTCAGGTCTGTCAGTCTGTCAGTCTGTCAGTCTGTCAGTCTGTCAGTCTGTCAGTCTGTCAGTCTGTCAGTCTGTCAGTCTGTCAGTCTGTCAGTCTGTCAGTCTGTCAGTCTGTCAGTCTGTCAGTCTGTCAGTCTGTCAGTCTGTCAGTCTGTCAGTCTGTCAGTCTGTCAGTCTGTCAGTCTGTCAGTCTGTCAGTCTGTCAGTCTGTCAGTCTGTCAGTCTGTCAGTCTGTCAGTCTGTCAGTCTGTCAGTCTGTCAGTCTGTCAGTCTGTCAGTCTGTCAGTCTGTCAGTCTGTCAGTCTGTCAGTCTGTCAGTCTGTCAGTCTGTCAGTCTGTCAGTCTGTCAGTCTGTCAGTCTGTCAGTCTGTCAGTCTGTCAGTCTGTCAGTCTGTCAGTTGTCAGTCTGTCAGTCTGTCAGTCTGTCAGTCTGTCAGTCTGTCAGTCTGTCAGTCTGTCAGTCTGTCAGTCTGTCAGTCTGTCAGTCTGTCAGTCTGTCAGTCTGTCAGTCTGTCAGTCTGTCAGTCTGTCAGTCTGTCAGTCTGTCAGTCCTGTCAGTCCTGTCAGTCTGTCAGTCTGTCAGTCTGTCAGTCTGTCAGTCTGTCAGTCTGTCAGTCTGTCAGTCTGTCAGTCTGTCAGTCTGTCAGTCTGTCAGTCTGTCAGTCTGTCAGTCTGTCAGTCTGTCAGTCTGTCAGTCTGTCAGTCTGTCAGTCTGTCAGTCTGTCAGTCTGTCAGTCTGTCAGTCTGTCATTTTGTCAGTCTGTAAGTCTGTCAGTCTGTCAGTCCTGTCAGTCTGTCAGTCTGTCAGTCTGTCAGTCTGTCAGTCTGGTCAGTCTGTCAGTCTGTCAGTCTGTCAGTCTGTCAGTCTGTCAGTCTGTCAGTCATGTCAGTCTGTCAGTCTGTCAGTCTGTCAGTCTGTCAGTCTGTCAGTCTGTCAGTCTGTCAGTCTGTCAGTCTGTCAGTCTGTCAGTCTGTCAGTCTGTCAGTCTGTCAGTCTGTCAGTCTGTCAGTCTGTCAGTCTGTCAGTCTGTCAGTCTGTCAGTCTGTCAGTCTGTCAGTCTGTCAGTCTGTCAGTCTGTCAGTCTGTCAGTCTGTCAGTCTGTCAGTCTGTCAGTCTGTCAGTCTGTCAGTCTGTCAGTCTGTCAGTCTGTCAGTCTGTCAGTCTGTCAGTCTGTCAGTCTGTCAGTCTGTCAGTCTGTCAGTCTGTCAGTCTGTCAGTCTGTCAGTCTGTCAGTCTGTCAGTCTGTCAGTCTGTCAGTCTGTCAGTCTGTCAGTCTGTCAGTCTGTCAGTCTGTCAGTCTGTCAGTCTGTCAGTCTGTCAGTCTGTCAGTCTGTCAGTCTGTCAGTCTGTCAGTCTGTCAGTCTGTCAGTCTGTCAGTCTGTCAGTCTGTCAGTCTGTCAGTCTGTCAGTCTGTCAGTCTGTCAGTCTGTCAGTCTGTCAGTCTGTACAGTCTGTCAGTCTGTCAGTCTGTCAGTCTGTCAGTCTGTCAGTCTGTCAGTCTGTCAGTCTGTCAGTCTGTCAGTCTGTCAGTCTGTCAGTCTGTCAGTCTGTCAGTCTGTCAGTCTGTCAGTCTGTCAAGTCTGTCAGTCTGTCAGTCTGTCAGTCTGTCAGGTCTGTCAGTCCTGTCTGTCTGTCAGTCTGTCAGTCTGTCAGTCTGTCAGTCTGTCAGTCTTTCAGTCGTCAGTCTGGTGTCTGTCTGTCAGTCTGTCTGTCAGTCTGTCAGAGGTCAGTCTGTCAGTCTGGTCTGGTCTGTCACGTCAGTCTGTCAGTCTGTAGTCTGTCAGTCTGTCAGTCTGTCAGTCTGTCAGTCTGTCAGTCTGTCAGTCTGTCAGTCTGTCAGTCTGTCAGTCTGTCAGTCTGTCAGTCTGTCAGTCTGTCAGTCTGTCCAGTCTGTCAGTCTGTCAGTCTGTCAGTCTGTCAGTCTGTCAGTCTGTCAGTCTGTCAGTCTGTCAGTCTGTCAGTCTGTCAGTCTGTCAGTCTGTCAGTCTGTCAGTCTGTCAGTCTGTCAGTCTGTCAGTCTGTCAGTCTGTCAGTCTGTCAGTCTGTCAGTCTGTCAGTCTGTCAGTCTGTCAGTCTGTCAGTCTGTCAGTCTGTCAGTCTGTCAGTCTGTCAGTCTGTCTGTCTGTCAGTCTGTCAGTCTGTCAGTCTGTCAGTCTGTCAGTCTGTCAGTCTGTCAGTCTGTCAGTCTGTCAGTCTGTCAGTCTGTCAGTCTGTCAGTCTGTCAGTCTGTCAGTCTGTCAGTCTGTCAGTCAGTCAGTCTGTCAGTCTGTCAGCCCCTGTCAGTCTGTCAGTCTGTCAGTCTGTCAGTCTGTCAGTCTGTCAGTCTGTCAGTCTGTCAGTCTGTCAGTCTGGTCAGTCTGTCAGTCTGTCAGTCTGTCATCCTGTCAGTCTGTCAGTCTGTCAGTCTGTCAGTCTGTCAGTCTGTCAGTCTTCATCGTCAGTCTGTCAGTCTGTCAGTCTGTCAGTCTGTCAGTCTGTCAGTCTGTCCAGTCTGTCAGTCTGTCAGTCTGGTCAGTCTGTCAGTCTGTCAGTCTGTCATTCTGTCAGTCTGTCAGTCTGTCAGTCTGTCAGTCTGTCAGTCTGTCAGTCTGTCAGTCTGTCAGTCTGTCAGTCTGTCAGTCTGTCAGTCTGTCAGTCTGTCAGTCTGTCAGTCTGTCAGTCTGTCAGTCTGTCAGTCTGTCAGTCTGTCAGTCTGTCAGTCTGTCAGTCTGTCAGTCTGTCAGTCTGTCAGTCTGTCAGTCTGTCAGTCTGTCAGTCTGTCAGTCTGTCAGTCTGTCAGTCTGTCAGTCTGTCAGTCTGTCAGTCAGTCAGTCTGTCAGTCTGTCAGTCTGTCAGTCTGTCAGTCTGTCAGTCTGTCAGTCTGTCAGTCTGTCAGTCTGTCAGTCTGTCAGTCCTGTCAGTCTGTCAGTCTGTCAGTCTCAGTCTGTCAGTCTGTCAGTCTGTCAGTCTGTCAGTCTGTCAGTCTGTCAGTCTGTCAGTCTGTCAGTCTGTCAGTCTGTCAGTCTGTCAGTCTGTCAGTCTGTCAGTCTGTCAGTCTGTCAGTCTGTCAGTCTGTCAGTCTGTCAGTCTGTCAGTCTGTCAGTCTGTCTGTCAGTCTGTCAGTCTGTCAGTCTGTCAGTCCTGTCAGTCTGTCAGTCTGTCAGTCTGTCAGTCTGTCAGTCTGTCAGTCTGTCAGTCTGTCCCTGTCAGTCTGTCAGTCTGTCAGTCTGTCAGTCCAGTCTGTCAGTCTGTCAGTCTGTCAGTCTGTCAGTCTGTCAGTCTGTCAGTCTGTCAGTCTGTCAGTCTGTCAGTCTGTCAGTCTGTCAGTCTGTCAGTCTGTCAGTCTGTCAGTCTGTCAGTCTGTCAGTCTGTCAGTCTGTCAGTCTGTCAGTCTGTCAGTCTGTCAGTCTGTCAGTCTGTCAGTCTGTCAGTCTGTCAGTCTGTCAGTCTGTCAGTCTGTCAGTCTGTCAGTCTGTCAGTCTGTCAGTCTGTCAGTCTGTCAGTCTGTCAGTCTGTCAGTCTGTCAGTCTGTCAGTCTGTCAGTCTGTCAGTCTGTCAGTCTGTCAGTCTGTCAGTCTGTCAGTCTGTCAGTCTGTCAGTCTGTCAGTCTGTCAGTCTGTCAGTCTGTCAGTCTGTCAGTCTGTCAGTCTGTCAGTCTGTCAGTCTGTCAGTCTGTCAGTCTGTCAGTCTGTCAGTCTGTCAGTCTGTCAGTCTGTCAGTCTGTCAGTCTGTCAGTCTGTCAGTCTGTCAGTCTGTCAGTCTGTCAGTCTGTCAGTCTGTCAGTCTGTCAGTCTGTCAGTCTGTCAGTCTGTCAGTCTGTCAGTCTGTCAGTCTGTCAGTCTGTCAGTCTGTCAGTCTGTCAGTCTGTCAGTCTGTCAGTCTGTCAGTCTGTCAGTCTGTCAGTCTGTCAGTCTGTCAGTCTGTCAGTCTGTCAGTCTGTCAGTCTGTCAGTCTGTCAGTCTGTCAGTCTGTCAGTCTGTCAGTCTGTCAGTCTGTCAGTCTGTCAGTCTGTCAGTCTGTCAGTCTGTCAGTCTGTCAGTCTGTCAGTCTGTCAGTCTGTCAGTCTGTCAGTCTGTCAGTCTGTCAGTCTGTCAGTCTGTCAGTCTGTCAGTCTGTCAGTCTGTCAGTCTGTCAGTCTGTCAGTCTGTCAGTCTGTCAGTCTGTCAGTCTGTCAGTCTGTCAGTCTGTCAGTCTGTCAGTCTGTCAGTCTGTCAGTCTGTCAGTCTGTCAGTCTGTCAGTCTGTCAGTCTGTCAGTCTGTCAGTCTGTCAGTCTGTCAGTCTGTCAGTCTGTCAGTCTGTCAGTCTGTCAGTCTGTCAGTCTGTCAGTCTGTCAGTCTGTCAGTCTGTCAGTCTGTCAGTCTGTCAGTCTGTCAGTCTGTCAGTCTGTCAGTCTGTCAGTCTGTCAGTCTGTCAGTCTGTCAGTCTGTCAGTCTGTCAGTCTGTCAGTCTGTCAGTCTGTCAGTCTGTCAGTCTGTCAGTCTGTCAGTCTGTCAGTCTGTCAGTCTGTCAGTCTGTCAGTCTGTCAGTCTGTCAGTCTGTCAGTCTGTCAGTCTGTCAGTCTGTCAGTCTGTCAGTCTGTCAGTCTGTCAGTCTGTCAGTCTGTCAGTCTGTCAGTCTGTCAGTCTGTCAGTCTGTCAGTCTGTCAGTCTGTCAGTCTGTCAGTCTGTCAGTCTGTCAGTCTGTCAGTCTGTCAGTCTGTCAGTCTGTCAGTCTGTCAGTCTGTCAGTCTGTCAGTCTGTCAGTCTGTCAGTCTGTCAGTCTGTCAGTCTGTCAGTCTGTCAGTCTGTCAGTCTGTCAGTCTGTCAGTCTGTCAGTCTGTCAGTCTGTCAGTCTGTCAGTCTGTCAGTCTGTCAGTCTGTCAGTCTGTCAGTCTGTCAGTCTGTCAGTCTGTCAGTCTGTCAGTCTGTCAGTCTGTCAGTCTGTCAGTCTGTCAGTCTGTCAGTCTGTCAGTCTGTCAGTCTGTCAGTCTGTCAGTCTGTCAGTCTGTCAGTCTGTCAGTCTGTCAGTCTGTCAGTCTGTCAGTCTGTCAGTCTGTCAGTCTGTCAGTCTGTCAGTCTGTCAGTCTGTCAGTCTGTCAGTCTGTCAGTCTGTCAGTCTGTCAGTCTGTCAGTCTGTCAGTCTGTCAGTCTGTCAGTCTGTCAGTCTGTCAGTCTGTCAGTCTGTCAGTCTGTCAGTCTGTCAGTCTGTCAGTCTGTCAGTCTGTCAGTCTGTCAGTCTGTCAGTCTGTCAGTCTGTCAGTCTGTCAGTCTGTCAGTCTGTCAGTCTGTCAGTCTGTCAGTCTGTCAGTCTGTCAGTCTGTCAGTCTGTCAGTCTGTCAGTCTGTCAGTCTGTCAGTCTGTCAGTCTGTCAGTCTGTCAGTCTGTCAGTCTGTCAGTCTGTCAGTCTGTCAGTCTGTCAGTCTGTCAGTCTGTCAGTCTGTCAGTCTGTCAGTCTGTCAGTCTGTCAGTCTGTCAGTCTGTCAGTCTGTCAGTCTGTCAGTCTGTCAGTCTGTCAGTCTGTCAGTCTGTCAGTCTGTCAGTCTGTCAGTCTGTCAGTCTGTCAGTCTGTCAGTCTGTCAGTCTGTCAGTCTGTCAGTCTGTCAGTCTGTCAGTCTGTCAGTCTGTCAGTCTGTCAGTCTGTCAGTCTGTCAGTCTGTCAGTCTGTCAGTCTGTCAGTCTGTCAGTCTGTCAGTCTGTCAGTCTGTCAGTCTGTCAGTCTGTCAGTCTGTCAGTCTGTCAGTCTGTCAGTCTGTCAGTCTGTCAGTCTGTCAGTCTGTCAGTCTGTCAGTCTGTCAGTCTGTCAGTCTGTCAGTCTGTCAGTCTGTCAGTCTGTCAGTCTGTCAGTCTGTCAGTCTGTCAGTCTGTCAGTCTGTCAGTCTGTCAGTCTGTCAGTCTGTCAGTCTGTCAGTCTGTCAGTCTGTCAGTCTGTCAGTCTGTCAGTCTGTCAGTCTGTCAGTCTGTCAGTCTGTCAGTCTGTCAGTCTGTCAGTCTGTCAGTCTGTCAGTCTGTCAGTCTGTCAGTCTGTCAGTCTGTCAGTCTGTCAGTCTGTCAGTCTGTCAGTCTGTCAGTCTGTCAGTCTGTCAGTCTGTCAGTCTGTCAGTCTGTCAGTCTGTCAGTCTGTCAGTCTGTCAGTCTGTCAGTCTGTCAGTCTGTCAGTCTGTCAGTCTGTCAGTCTGTCAGTCTGTCAGTCTGTCAGTCTGTCAGTCTGTCAGTCTGTCAGTCTGTCAGTCTGTCAGTCTGTCAGTCTGTCAGTCTGTCAGTCTGTCAGTCTGTCAGTCTGTCAGTCTGTCAGTCTGTCAGTCTGTCAGTCTGTCAGTCTGTCAGTCTGTCAGTCTGTCAGTCTGTCAGTCTGTCAGTCTGTCAGTCTGTCAGTCTGTCAGTCTGTCAGTCTGTCAGTCTGTCAGTCTGTCAGTCTGTCAGTCTGTCAGTCTGTCAGTCTGTCAGTCTGTCAGTCTGTCAGTCTGTCAGTCTGTCAGTCTGTCAGTCTGTCAGTCTGTCAGTCTGTCAGTCTGTCAGTCTGTCAGTCTGTCAGTCTGTCAGTCTGTCAGTCTGTCAGTCTGTCAGTCTGTCAGTCTGTCAGTCTGTCAGTCTGTCAGTCTGTCAGTCTGTCAGTCTGTCAGTCTGTCAGTCTGTCAGTCTGTCAGTCTGTCAGTCTGTCAGTCTGTCAGTCTGTCAGTCTGTCAGTCTGTCAGTCTGTCAGTCTGTCAGTCTGTCAGTCTGTCAGTCTGTCAGTCTGTCAGTCTGTCAGTCTGTCAGTCTGTCAGTCTGTCAGTCTGTCAGTCTGTCAGTCTGTCAGTCTGTCAGTCTGTCAGTCTGTCAGTCTGTCAGTCTGTCAGTCTGTCAGTCTGTCAGTCTGTCAGTCTGTCAGTCTGTCAGTCTGTCAGTCTGTCAGTCTGTCAGTCTGTCAGTCTGTCAGTCTGTCAGTCTGTCAGTCTGTCAGTCTGTCAGTCTGTCAGTCTGTCAGTCTGTCAGTCTGTCAGTCTGTCAGTCTGTCAGTCTGTCAGTCTGTCAGTCTGTCAGTCTGTCAGTCTGTCAGTCTGTCAGTCTGTCAGTCTGTCAGTCTGTCAGTCTGTCAGTCTGTCAGTCTGTCAGTCTGTCAGTCTGTCAGTCTGTCAGTCTGTCAGTCTGTCAGTCTGTCAGTCTGTCAGTCTGTCAGTCTGTCAGTCTGTCAGTCTGTCAGTCTGTCAGTCTGTCAGTCTGTCAGTCTGTCAGTCTGTCAGTCTGTCAGTCTGTCAGTCTGTCAGTCTGTCAGTCTGTCAGTCTGTCAGTCTGTCAGTCTGTCAGTCTGTCAGTCTGTCAGTCTGTCAGTCTGTCAGTCTGTCAGTCTGTCAGTCTGTCAGTCTGTCAGTCTGTCAGTCTGTCAGTCTGTCAGTCTGTCAGTCTGTCAGTCTGTCAGTCTGTCAGTCTGTCAGTCTGTCAGTCTGTCAGTCTGTCAGTCTGTCAGTCTGTCAGTCTGTCAGTCTGTCAGTCTGTCAGTCTGTCAGTCTGTCAGTCTGTCAGTCTGTCAGTCTGTCAGTCTGTCAGTCTGTCAGTCTGTCAGTCTGTCAGTCTGTCAGTCTGTCAGTCTGTCAGTCTGTCAGTCTGTCAGTCTGTCAGTCTGTCAGTCTGTCAGTCTGTCAGTCTGTCAGTCTGTCAGTCTGTCAGTCTGTCAGTCTGTCAGTCTGTCAGTCTGTCAGTCTGTCAGTCTGTCAGTCTGTCAGTCTGTCAGTCTGTCAGTCTGTCAGTCTGTCAGTCTGTCAGTCTGTCAGTCTGTCAGTCTGTCAGTCTGTCAGTCTGTCAGTCTGTCAGTCTGTCAGTCTGTCAGTCTGTCAGTCTGTCAGTCTGTCAGTCTGTCAGTCTGTCAGTCTGTCAGTCTGTCAGTCTGTCAGTCTGTCAGTCTGTCAGTCTGTCAGTTGTCAGTCTGTCAGTCTGTCAGCTGTCAGTCTGTCAGTCTGTCAGTCTGTCAGTCTGTCAGTCTGTCAGTCTGTCAGTCTGTCAGTCTGTCAGTCTGTCAGTCTGTCAGTCTGTCAGTCTGTCAGTCTGTCAGTCTGTCAGTCTGTCAGTCTGTCAGTCTGTCAGTCTGTCAGTCTGTCAGTCTGTCAGTCTGTCAGTCTGTCAGTCTGTCAGTCTGTCAGTCTGTCAGTCTGTCAGTCTGTCAGTCTGTCAGTCTGTCAGTCTGTCAGTCTGTCAGTCTGTCAGTCTGTCAGTCTGTCAGTCTGTCAGTCTGTCAGTCTGTCAGTCTGTCAGTCTGTCAGTCTGTCAGTCTGTCAGTCTGTCAGTCTGTCAGTCTGTCAGTCTGTCAGTCTGTCAGTCTGTCAGTCTGTCAGTCTGTCAGTCTGTCAGTCTGTCAGTCTGTCAGTCTGTCAGTCTGTCAGTCTGTCAGTCTGTCAGTCTGTCAGTCTGTCAGTCTGTCAGTCTGTCAGTCTGTCAGTCTGTCAGTCTGTCAGTCTGTCAGTCTGTCAGTCTGTCAGTCTGTCAGTCTGTCAGTCTGTCAGTCTGTCAGTCTGTCAGTCTGTCAGTCTGTCAGTCTGTCAGTCTGTCAGTCTGTCAGTCTGTCAGTCTGTCAGTCTGTCAGTCTGTCAGTCTGTCAGTCTGTCAGTCTGTCAGTCTGTCAGTCTGTCAGTCTGTCAGTCTGTCAGTCTGTCAGTCTGTCAGTCTGTCAGTCTGTCAGTCTGTCAGTCTGTCAGTCTGTCAGTCTGTCAGTCTGTCAGTCTGTCAGTCTGTCAGTCTGTCAGTCTGTCAGTCTGTCAGTCTGTCAGTCTGTCAGTCTGTCAGTCTGTCAGTCTGTCAGTCTGTCAGTCTGTCAGTCTGTCAGTCTGTCAGTCTGTCAGTCTGTCAGTCTGTCAGTCTGTCAGTCTGTCAGTCTGTCAGTCTGTCAGTCTGTCAGTCTGTCAGTCTGTCAGTCTGTCAGTCTGTCAGTCTGTCAGTCTGTCAGTCTGTCAGTCTGTCAGTCTGTCAGTCTGTCAGTCTGTCAGTCTGTCAGTCTGTCAGTCTGTCAGTCTGTCAGTCTGTCAGTCTGTCAGTCTGTCAGTCTGTCAGTCTGTCAGTCTGTCAGTCTGTCAGTCTGTCAGTCTGTCAGTCTGTCAGTCTGTCAGTCTGTCAGTCTGTCAGTCTGTCAGTCTGTCAGTCTGTCAGTCTGTCAGTCTGTCAGTCTGTCAGTCTGTCAGTCTGTCAGTCTGTCAGTCTGTCAGTCTGTCAGTCTGTCAGTCTGTCAGTCTGTCAGTCTGTCAGTCTGTCAGTCTGTCAGTCTGTCAGTCTGTCAGTCTGTCAGTCTGTCAGTCTGTCAGTCTGTCAGTCTGTCAGTCTGTCAGTCTGTCAGTCTGTCAGTCTGTCAGTCTGTCAGTCTGTCAGTCTGTCAGTCTGTCAGTCTGTCAGTCTGTCAGTCTGTCAGTCTGTCAGTCTGTCAGTCTGTCAGTCTGTCAGTCTGTCAGTCTGTCAGTCTGTCAGTCTGTCAGTCTGTCAGTCTGTCAGTCTGTCAGTCTGTCAGTCTGTCAGTCTGTCAGTCTGTCAGTCTGTCAGTCTGTCAGTCTGTCAGTCTGTCAGTCTGTCAGTCTGTCAGTCTGTCAGTCTGTCAGTCTGTCAGTCTGTCAGTCTGTCAGTCTGTCAGTCTGTCAGTCTGTCAGTCTGTCAGTCTGTCAGTCTGTCAGTCTGTCAGTCTGTCAGTCTGTCAGTCTGTCAGTCTGTCAGTCTGTCAGTCTGTCAGTCTGTCAGTCTGTCAGTCTGTCAGTCTGTCAGTCTGTCAGTCTGTCAGTCTGTCAGTCTGTCAGTCTGTCAGTCTGTCAGTCTGTCAGTCTGTCAGTCTGTCAGTCTGTCAGTCTGTCAGTCTGTCAGTCTGTCAGTCTGTCAGTCTGTCAGTCTGTCAGTCTGTCAGTCTGTCAGTCTGTCAGTCTGTCAGTCTGTCAGTCTGTCAGTCTGTCAGTCTGTCAGTCTGTCAGTCTGTCAGTCTGTCAGTCTGTCAGTCTGTCAGTCTGTCAGTCTGTCAGTCTGTCAGTCTGTCAGTCTGTCAGTCTGTCAGTCTGTCAGTCTGTCAGTCTGTCAGTCTGTCAGTCTGTCAGTCTGTCAGTCTGTCAGTCTGTCAGTCTGTCAGTCTGTCAGTCTGTCAGTCTGTCAGTCTGTCAGTCTGTCAGTCTGTCAGTCTGTCAGTCTGTCAGTCTGTCAGTCTGTCAGTCTGTCAGTCTGTCAGTCTGTCAGTCTGTCAGTCTGTCAGTCTGTCAGTCTGTCAGTCTGTCAGTCTGTCAGTCTGTCAGTCTGTCAGTCTGTCAGTCTGTCAGTCTGTCAGTCTGTCAGTCTGTCAGTCTGTCAGTCTGTCAGTCTGTCAGTCTGTCAGTCTGTCAGTCTGTCAGTCTGTCAGTCTGTCAGTCTGTCAGTCTGTCAGTCTGTCAGTCTGTCAGTCTGTCAGTCTGTCAGTCTGTCAGTCTGTCAGTCTGTCAGTCTGTCAGTCTGTCAGTCTGTCAGTCTGTCAGTCTGTCAGTCTGTCAGTCTGTCAGTCTGTCAGTCTGTCAGTCTGTCAGTCTGTCAGTCTGTCAGTCTGTCAGTCTGTCAGTCTGTCAGTCTGTCAGTCTGTCAGTCTGTCAGTCTGTCAGTCTGTCAGTCTGTCAGTCTGTCAGTCTGTCAGTCTGTCAGTCTGTCAGTCTGTCAGTCTGTCAGTCTGTCAGTCTGTCAGTCTGTCAGTCTGTCAGTCTGTCAGTCTGTCAGTCTGTCAGTCTGTCAGTCTGTCAGTCTGTCAGTCTGTCAGTCTGTCAGTCTGTCAGTCTGTCAGTCTGTCAGTCTGTCAGTCTGTCAGTCTGTCAGTCTGTCAGTCTGTCAGTCTGTCAGTCTGTCAGTCTGTCAGTCTGTCAGTCTGTCAGTCTGTCAGTCTGTCAGTCTGTCAGTCTGTCAGTCTGTCAGTCTGTCAGTCTGTCAGTCTGTCAGTCTGTCAGTCTGTCAGTCTGTCAGTCTGTCAGTCTGTCAGTCTGTCAGTCTGTCAGTCTGTCAGTCTGTCAGTCTGTCAGTCTGTCAGTCTGTCAGTCTGTCAGTCTGTCAGTCTGTCAGTCTGTCAGTCTGTCAGTCTGTCAGTCTGTCAGTCTGTCAGTCTGTCAGTCTGTCAGTCTGTCAGTCTGTCAGTCTGTCAGTCTGTCAGTCTGTCAGTCTGTCAGTCTGTCAGTCTGTCAGTCTGTCAGTCTGTCAGTCTGTCAGTCTGTCAGTCTGTCAGTCTGTCAGTCTGTCAGTCTGTCAGTCTGTCAGTCTGTCAGTCTGTCAGTCTGTCAGTCTGTCAGTCTGTCAGTCTGTCAGTCTGTCAGTCTGTCAGTCTGTCAGTCTGTCAGTCTGTCAGTCTGTCAGTCTGTCAGTCTGTCAGTCTGTCAGTCTGTCAGTCTGTCAGTCTGTCAGTCTGTCAGTCTGTCAGTCTGTCAGTCTGTCAGTCTGTCAGTCTGTCAGTCTGTCAGTCTGTCAGTCTGTCAGTCTGTCAGTCTGTCAGTCTGTCAGTCTGTCAGTCTGTCAGTCTGTCAGTCTGTCAGTCTGTCAGTCTGTCAGTCTGTCAGTCTGTCAGTCTGTCAGTCTGTCAGTCTGTCAGTCTGTCAGTCTGTCAGTCTGTCAGTCTGTCAGTCTGTCAGTCTGTCAGTCTGTCAGTCTGTCAGTCTGTCAGTCTGTCAGTCTGTCAGTCTGTCAGTCTGTCAGTCTGTCAGTCTGTCAGTCTGTCAGTCTGTCAGTCTGTCAGTCTGTCAGTCTGTCAGTCTGTCAGTCTGTCAGTCTGTCAGTCTGTCAGTCTGTCAGTCTGTCAGTCTGTCAGTCTGTCAGTCTGTCAGTCTGTCAGTCTGTCAGTCTGTCAGTCTGTCAGTCTGTCAGTCTGTCAGTCTGTCAGTCTGTCAGTCTGTCAGTCTGTCAGTCTGTCAGTCTGTCAGTCTGTCAGTCTGTCAGTCTGTCAGTCTGTCAGTCTGTCAGTCTGTCAGTCTGTCAGTCTGTCAGTCTGTCAGTCTGTCAGTCTGTCAGTCTGTCAGTCTGTCAGTCTGTCAGTCTGTCAGTCTGTCAGTCTGTCAGTCTGTCAGTCTGTCAGTCTGTCAGTCTGTCAGTCTGTCAGTCTGTCAGTCTGTCAGTCTGTCAGTCTGTCAGTCTGTCAGTCTGTCAGTCTGTCAGTCTGTCAGTCTGTCAGTCTGTCAGTCTGTCAGTCTGTCAGTCTGTCAGTCTGTCAGTCTGTCAGTCTGTCAGTCTGTCAGTCTGTCAGTCTGTCAGTCTGTCAGTCTGTCAGTCTGTCAGTCTGTCAGTCTGTCAGTCTGTCAGTCTGTCAGTCTGTCAGTCTGTCAGTCTGTCAGTCTGTCAGTCTGTCAGTCTGTCAGTCTGTCAGTCTGTCAGTCTGTCAGTCTGTCAGTCTGTCAGTCTGTCAGTCTGTCAGTCTGTCAGTCTGTCAGTCTGTCAGTCTGTCAGTCTGTCAGTCTGTCAGTCTGTCAGTCTGTCAGTCTGTCAGTCTGTCAGTCTGTCAGTCTGTCAGTCTGTCAGTCTGTCAGTCTGTCAGTCTGTCAGTCTGTCAGTCTGTCAGTCTGTCAGTCTGTCAGTCTGTCAGTCTGTCAGTCTGTCAGTCTGTCAGTCTGTCAGTCTGTCAGTCTGTCAGTCTGTCAGTCTGTCAGTCTGTCAGTCTGTCAGTCTGTCAGTCTGTCAGTCTGTCAGTCTGTCAGTCTGTCAGTCTGTCAGTCTGTCAGTCTGTCAGTCTGTCAGTCTGTCAGTCTGTCAGTCTGTCAGTCTGTCAGTCTGTCAGTCTGTCAGTCTGTCAGTCTGTCAGTCTGTCAGTCTGTCAGTCTGTCAGTCTGTCAGTCTGTCAGTCTGTCAGTCTGTCAGTCTGTCAGTCTGTCAGTCTGTCAGTCTGTCAGTCTGTCAGTCTGTCAGTCTGTCAGTCTGTCAGTCTGTCAGTCTGTCAGTCTGTCAGTCTGTCAGTCTGTCAGTCTGTCAGTCTGTCAGTCTGTCAGTCTGTCAGTCTGTCAGTCTGTCAGTCTGTCAGTCTGTCAGTCTGTCAGTCTGTCAGTCTGTCAGTCTGTCAGTCTGTCAGTCTGTCAGTCTGTCAGTCTGTCAGTCTGTCAGTCTGTCAGTCTGTCAGTCTGTCAGTCTGTCAGTCTGTCAGTCTGTCAGTCTGTCAGTCTGTCAGTCTGTCAGTCTGTCAGTCTGTCAGTCTGTCAGTCTGTCAGTCTGTCAGTCTGTCAGTCTGTCAGTCTGTCAGTCTGTCAGTCTGTCAGTCTGTCAGTCTGTCAGTCTGTCAGTCTGTCAGTCTGTCAGTCTGTCAGTCTGTCAGTCTGTCAGTCTGTCAGTCTGTCAGTCTGTCAGTCTGTCAGTCTGTCAGTCTGTCAGTCTGTCAGTCTGTCAGTCTGTCAGTCTGTCAGTCTGTCAGTCTGTCAGTCTGTCAGTCTGTCAGTCTGTCAGTCTGTCAGTCTGTCAGTCTGTCAGTCTGTCAGTCTGTCAGTCTGTCAGTCTGTCAGTCTGTCAGTCTGTCAGTCTGTCAGTCTGTCAGTCTGTCAGTCTGTCAGTCTGTCAGTCTGTCAGTCTGTCAGTCTGTCAGTCTGTCAGTCTGTCAGTCTGTCAGTCTGTCAGTCTGTCAGTCTGTCAGTCTGTCAGTCTGTCAGTCTGTCAGTCTGTCAGTCTGTCAGTCTGTCAGTCTGTCAGTCTGTCAGTCTGTCAGTCTGTCAGTCTGTCAGTCTGTCAGTCTGTCAGTCTGTCAGTCTGTCAGTCTGTCAGTCTGTCAGTCTGTCAGTCTGTCAGTCTGTCAGTCTGTCAGTCTGTCAGTCTGTCAGTCTGTCAGTCTGTCAGTCTGTCAGTCTGTCAGTCTGTCAGTCTGTCAGTCTGTCAGTCTGTCAGTCTGTCAGTCTGTCAGTCTGTCAGTCTGTCAGTCTGTCAGTCTGTCAGTCTGTCAGTCTGTCAGTCTGTCAGTCTGTCAGTCTGTCAGTCTGTCAGTCTGTCAGTCTGTCAGTCTGTCAGTCTGTCAGTCTGTCAGTCTGTCAGTCTGTCAGTCTGTCAGTCTGTCAGTCTGTCAGTCTGTCAGTCTGTCAGTCTGTCAGTCTGTCAGTCTGTCAGTCTGTCAGTCTGTCAGTCTGTCAGTCTGTCAGTCTGTCAGTCTGTCAGTCTGTCAGTCTGTCAGTCTGTCAGTCTGTCAGTCTGTCAGTCTGTCAGTCTGTCAGTCTGTCAGTCTGTCAGTCTGTCAGTCTGTCAGTCTGTCAGTCTGTCAGTCTGTCAGTCTGTCAGTCTGTCAGTCTGTCAGTCTGTCAGTCTGTCAGTCTGTCAGTCTGTCAGTCTGTCAGTCTGTCAGTCTGTCAGTCTGTCAGTCTGTCAGTCTGTCAGTCTGTCAGTCTGTCAGTCTGTCAGTCTGTCAGTCTGTCAGTCTGTCAGTCTGTCAGTCTGTCAGTCTGTCAGTCTGTCAGTCTGTCAGTCTGTCAGTCTGTCAGTCTGTCAGTCTGTCAGTCTGTCAGTCTGTCAGTCTGTCAGTCTGTCAGTCTGTCAGTCTGTCAGTCTGTCAGTCTGTCAGTCTGTCAGTCTGTCAGTCTGTCAGTCTGTCAGTCTGTCAGTCTGTCAGTCTGTCAGTCTGTCAGTCTGTCAGTCTGTCAGTCTGTCAGTCTGTCAGTCTGTCAGTCTGTCAGTCTGTCAGTCTGTCAGTCTGTCAGTCTGTCAGTCTGTCAGTCTGTCAGTCTGTCAGTCTGTCAGTCTGTCAGTCTGTCAGTCTGTCAGTCTGTCAGTCTGTCAGTCTGTCAGTCTGTCAGTCTGTCAGTCTGTCAGTCTGTCAGTCTGTCAGTCTGTCAGTCTGTCAGTCTGTCAGTCTGTCAGTCTGTCAGTCTGTCAGTCTGTCAGTCTGTCAGTCTGTCAGTCTGTCAGTCTGTCAGTCTGTCAGTCTGTCAGTCTGTCAGTCTGTCAGTCTGTCAGTCTGTCAGTCTGTCAGTCTGTCAGTCTGTCAGTCTGTCAGTCTGTCAGTCTGTCAGTCTGTCAGTCTGTCAGTCTGTCAGTCTGTCAGTCTGTCAGTCTGTCAGTCTGTCAGTCTGTCAGTCTGTCAGTCTGTCAGTCTGTCAGTCTGTCAGTCTGTCAGTCTGTCAGTCTGTCAGTCTGTCAGTCTGTCAGTCTGTCAGTCTGTCAGTCTGTCAGTCTGTCAGTCTGTCAGTCTGTCAGTCTGTCAGTCTGTCAGTCTGTCAGTCTGTCAGTCTGTCAGTCTGTCAGTCTGTCAGTCTGTCAGTCTGTCAGTCTGTCAGTCTGTCAGTCTGTCAGTCTGTCAGTCTGTCAGTCTGTCAGTCTGTCAGTCTGTCAGTCTGTCAGTCTGTCAGTCTGTCAGTCTGTCAGTCTGTCAGTCTGTCAGTCTGTCAGTCTGTCAGTCTGTCAGTCTGTCAGTCTGTCAGTCTGTCAGTCTGTCAGTCTGTCAGTCTGTCAGTCTGTCAGTCTGTCAGTCTGTCAGTCTGTCAGTCTGTCAGTCTGTCAGTCTGTCAGTCTGTCAGTCTGTCAGTCTGTCAGTCTGTCAGTCTGTCAGTCTGTCAGTCTGTCAGTCTGTCAGTCTGTCAGTCTGTCAGTCTGTCAGTCTGTCAGTCTGTCAGTCTGTCAGTCTGTCAGTCTGTCAGTCTGTCAGTCTGTCAGTCTGTCAGTCTGTCAGTCTGTCAGTCTGTCAGTCTGTCAGTCTGTCAGTCTGTCAGTCTGTCAGTCTGTCAGTCTGTCAGTCTGTCACAGTCTGTCAGTCTGTCAGTCTGTCAGTCTGTCAGTCTGTCAGTCTGTCAGTCTGTCAGTCTGTCAGTCTGTCAGTCTGTCAGTCTGTCAGTCTGTCAGTCTGTCAGTCTGTCAGTCTGTCAGTCTGTCAGTCTGTCAGTCTGTCAGTCTGTCAGTCTGTCAGTCTGTCAGTCTGTCAGTCTGTCAGTCTGTCAGTCTGTCAGTCTGTCAGTCTGTCAGTCTGTCAGTCTGTCAGTCTGTCAGTCTGTCAGTCTGTCAGTCTGTCAGTCTGTCAGTCTGTCAGTCTGTCAGTCTGTCAGTCTGTCAGTCTGTCAGTCTGTCAGTCTGTCAGTCTGTCAGTCTGTCAGTCTGTCAGTCTGTCAGTCTGTCAGTCTGTCAGTCTGTCAGTCTGTCAGTCTGTCAGTCTGTCAGTCTGTCAGTCTGTCAGTCTGTCAGTCTGTCAGTCTGTCAGTCTGTCAGTCTGTCAGTCTGTCAGTCTGTCAGTCTGTCAGTCTGTCAGTCTGTCAGTCTGTCAGTCTGTCAGTCTGTCAGTCTGTCAGTCTGTCAGTCTGTCAGTCTGTCAGTCTGTCAGTCTGTCAGTCTGTCAGTCTGTCAGTCTGTCAGTCTGTCAGTCTGTCAGTCTGTCAGTCTGTCAGTCTGTCAGTCTGTCAGTCTGTCAGTCTGTCAGTCTGTCAGTCTGTCAGTCTGTCAGTCTGTCAGTCTGTCAGTCTGTCAGTCTGTCAGTCTGTCAGTCTGTCAGTCTGTCAGTCTGTCAGTCTGTCAGTCTGTCAGTCTGTCAGTCTGTCAGTCTGTCAGTCTGTCAGTCTGTCAGTCTGTCAGTCTGTCAGTCTGTCAGTCTGTCAGTCTGTCAGTCTGTCAGTCTGTCAGTCTGTCAGTCTGTCAGTCTGTCAGTCTGTCAGTCTGTCAGTCTGTCAGTCTGTCAGTCTGTCAGTCTGTCAGTCTGTCAGTCTGTCAGTCTGTCAGTCTGTCAGTCTGTCAGTCTGTCAGTCTGTCAGTCTGTCAGTCTGTCAGTCTGTCAGTCTGTCAGTCTGTCAGTCTGTCAGTCTGTCAGTCTGTCAGTCTGTCAGTCTGTCAGTCTGTCAGTCTGTCAGTCTGTCAGTCTGTCAGTCTGTCAGTCTGTCAGTCTGTCAGTCTGTCAGTCTGTCAGTCTGTCAGTCTGTCAGTCTGTCAGTCTCTCAGTCTCAGTCTGTCAGTCTGTCAGTCTGTCAGTCTGTCAGTCTGTCAGTCTGTCAGTCTGTCAGTCTGTCAGTCTGTCAGTCTGTCAGTCTGTCAGTCTGTCAGTCTGTCAGTCTGTCAGTCTGTCAGTCTGTCAGTCTGTCAGTCTGTCAGTCTGTCAGTCTGTCAGTCTGTCAGTCTGTCAGTCTGTCAGTCTGTCAGTCTGTCAGTCTGTCAGTCTGTCTGTCAGTCTGTCAGTCTGTCAGTCTGTCAGTCTGTCAGTCTCTCAGTCTCTCAGTCTGTCAGTCTGTCAGTCTGTCAGTCTGTCAGTCTGTCAGTCTGTCAGTCTGTCAGTCTGTCAGTCTGTCAGTCTGTCAGTCTGTCAGTCTGTCAGTCTGTCAGTCTGTCAGTCTGTCAGTCTGTCAGTCTGTCAGTCTGTCAGTCTGTCAGTCTGTCAGTCTGTCAGTCTGTCAGTCTGTCAGTCTGTCAGTCTCTCAGTCTCTCAGTCTGTCAGTCTGTCAGTCTGTCAGTCTGTCAGTCTGTCAGTCTGTCAGTCTGTCAGTCTGTCAGTCTGTCAGTCTGTCAGTCTGTCAGTCTGTCAGTCTGTCAGTCTGTCAGTCTGTCAGTCTGTCAGTCTGTCAGTCTGTCAGTCTGTCAGTCTGTCAGTCTGTCAGTCTGTCAGTCTGTCAGTCTGTCAGTCTGTCAGTCTGTCAGTCTGTCAGTCTGTCAGTCTGTCAGTCTGTCAGTCTGTCAGTCTGTCAGTCTGTCAGTCTGTCAGTCTGTCAGTCTGTCAGTCTGTCAGTCTGTCAGTCTGTCAGTATGTCAGTCTGTCAGTCTGTCAGTCTGTCAGTCTGTCAGTCTGTCAGTCTGTCAGTATGTCAGTATGTCAGTCTGTCAGTCTGTCAGTCTGTCAGTCTGTCAGTCTGTCAGTCTGTCAGTCTGTCAGTCTGTCAGTCTGTCAGTCTGTCAGTCTGTCAGTCTGTCAGTCTGTCAGTCTGTCAGTCTGTCAGTCTGTCAGTCTGTCAGTCTGTCAGTCTGTCAGTCTGTCAGTCTGTCAGTCTGTCAGTCTGTCAGTCTGTCAGTCTGTCAATCTGTCAGTCTGTCAGTCTGTCAGTCTGTCAGTCTGTCAGTCTGTCAGTCTGTCAGTCTGTCAGTCTGTCAGTCTGTCAGTCTGTCAGTCTGTCAGTCTGTCAGTCTGTCAGTCTGTCAGTCTGTCAGTCTGTCAGTCTGTCAGTCTGTCAGTCTGTCAGTCTGTCAGTCTGTCAGTCTGTCAGTCTGTCAGTCTGTCAGTCTGTCAGTCTGTCAGTCTGTCAGTCTGTCAGTCTGTCAGTCTGTCAGTCTGTTAGTCTGTCAGTCTGTCAGTCTGTCAGTCTGTCAGTCTGTCAGTCTGTCAGTCTGTCAGTCTGTCAGTCTGTCAGTCTGTCAGTCTGTCAGTCTGTCAGTCTGTCAGTCTGTCAGTCTGTCAGTCTGTCAGTCTGTCAGTCTGTCAGTCAGTCTGTCAGTCTGTCAGTCTGTCAGTCTGTCAGTCTGTCAGTCTGTCAGTCTGTCAGTCTGTCAGTCTGTCAGTCTGTCAGTCTGTCAGTCTGTCAGTCTGTCAGTCTGTCAGTCTGTCAGTCTGTCAGTCTGTCAGTCTGTCAGTCTGTCAGTCTGTCAGTCTGTCAGTCTGTCAGTCTGTCAGTCTGTCAGTCTGCCAGTCTGTCAGTCTGTCAGTCTGTCAGTCTGTCAGTCTGTCAGTCTGTCAGTCTGTCAGTCTGTCAGTCTGTCAGTCTGTCAGTCTGTCAGTCTGTCAGTCTGTCAGTCTGTCAGTCTGTCAGTCTGTCAGTCTGTCAGTCTGTCAGTCTGTCAGTCTGTCAGTCTGTCAGTCTGTCAGTCTGTCAGTCTGTCAGTCTGTCAGTCTGTCAGTCTGTCAGTCTGTCAGTCTGTCAGTCTGTCAGTCTGTCAGTCTGTCAGTCTGTCAGTCTGTCAGTCTGTCAGTCTGTCAGTCTGTCAGTCTGTCAGTCTGTCAGTCTGTCAGTCTGTCAGTCTGTCAGTCTGTCAGTCTGTCAGTCTGTCAGTCTGTCAGTCTGTCAGTCTGTCAGTCTGTCAGTCTGTCAGTCTGTCAGTCTGTCAGTCTGTCAGTCTGTCGTCAGTCTGTCAGTCTGTCAGTCTGTCAGTCTGTCAGTCTGTCAGTCTGTCAGTCTGTCAGTCTGTCAGTCTGTCAGTCTGTCAGTCTGTCAGTCTGTCAGTCTGTCAGTCTGTCAGTCTGTCAGTCTGTCAGTCTGTCAGTCTGTCAGTCTGTCAGTCTGTCAGTCTGTCAGTCTGTCAGTCTGTCAGTCTGTCAGTCTGTCAGTCTGTCAGTCTGTCAGTCTGTCAGTCTGTCAGTCTGTCAGTCTGTCAGTCTGTCAGTCTGTCAGTCTGTCAGTCTGTCAGTCTGTCAGTCTGTCAGTCTGTCAGTCTGTCAGTCTGTCAGTCTGTCAGTCTGTCA